>CM021107.1:479620293-479947160 GCA_007115665.2 Sequoiadendron giganteum | reverse complement strand
TTACACTTTTCCATGCAATACTGTTAATTGTTGGTAGCATCGGTCAGATAAAGTCTTTGATTGGTGTCTAAACAAGTTAAATAAAGAGACATGCCCCTTGAGCCGACGTGTCTCCACTTTGTGGAGACACATCCGCTCATGGGACATGTCTCCTACATTTGATATTTATTCTCACTCCTTCCTCACTTGTATGACATGGAAATCTACTGATGTTGTTCACATGTGAGGATCGACCTTTATTAATCCTGAATCTGATCATTGCATCAACAAATACTTTGTGCAATCACTCTAGTGCAATTTGTCAAACATTTTCCATAATACAAAAAAATTAGCTTTGGGATTTTATAAGAAAATAAAATAATGGAACTAGAAACAATGTTAGATATACCTAAGCCAAAACTACAAGAAAAGGTCAACATAGAATTTGTGAAGCGTGGAGAAATTGAGAAGAAGAAGGCTACATAAGATCAAGTCACCATGCAAGTAGAAGGTAAGGATCTTTTACCAGAAAGTATTTTTCATTGAATTCTCACGATTTTGTGTGTCAATAAAATATTGATGAAGTCAAATAGGACAAGGCATCACTTATTAAATGCGAAGAGCTTGAGATAGAGGAAGATGTTCCAATTCATGAACTATCCATTGATCTTCCAAAGTGTGCGTCATTGTTCTATGTGACTGAATTTTAGAGTAGCTATGTAGATGAGTATGCATTTTAGGGGAATATTTTGGTTGATCCTAACATGAAAATTTTGAGTTAGAAGGATCGAATTGTTGAGGGTATCTCAATATTTTCTATTTCAGAAAAAGTAGGTGAGCACTTTGATTATATCCCAATGTATGAGAAGGATGGTCATATTTCATATTGAGTGCTCCATACTATGTTATTGCAAAATTATTTTCATCATGGAAAGCACCCTAAAAAGGGTAATGGGGTGAAGAGTACAAATTGCAATCTAGAGCATATAGAGTCATTGATCTAGGTTCAAAACTATTTTTGCATATGAGATATGGGTGATCTTTTGAGGCACAAAAAGGATAAAGGTTTTGATGAGATAAATGCCAATATTTCAAGTAAATTCTTCATCTCATGCATTTGGATAGAAGGAAAGATTATGAAAAATCATATAAGATACGTTGTGAACTTTAACAAAGTTGTAAAGGATCAATGCTCATGATTCATAGGTTGCTTCTTGGAGCCAAGTTCTACACTTGAGGACAAGGTTATGGAATATGACCTAATGGAATTAGTCATAGTTGTTAGGACAACTAAATTCTTGACGTTGGGAGGTGGTAAGCAAAATAGATGTCATTTTGATATTCAATAAATTTTGACTAACCATAGTGTGGTGTTCTTGGAATCAAGATACAAACAGATTTTCCACCCTTGGGTATATGAAGAAGAATTCACAAACAATTAAATATTACAAGATGGTTTCACCCTTCTTTGCTTCATTAAGACACAAAAACTTGTCATCACTTTGGGTGGACACAAGTTGTGTAGTGAATTCTATGTTATGAGACTTGGAGAGATTGACATAGCATTGGGCATGCAATGGTTACATTCTAGTGGAGAGTTCAATATGGAGTTGAAATCCAAGGGAATAGAGGTAGTGTTTAGGGTCACATTAGAGGGAGCTCCAAGAGTTTTCACGGCTAAGAGGGTGGAACATCAAATCACCACTTCACCCATAGGTGAGATATCTTCTTATTATGGTATTTGGTCTACTTTGGATCAGCTTTGCGTGTTTGAATTTTGCACTTCCAAGATTGCCATCGAGTAGAGATTACCATCTAGAGTTAAGGAAGAATTGTGTTGGATGTATCTTTTCATTGAGGAAGTTGGGAGCACCACAATAAGATCTCAAAGAGAGCTTCACATGAATATCAAAGTAACACAACTAAGCATTGATGGAGTAACCTCTGTCATGTCCCAGAAATAGCAATACCATAAAGACCAAGTGTTAAAATACAAATAAATTAATAAATAAAATAAATAGCAATATTAATGTTAAATATAAAATAAATGTGTACCATATCAATATAAAAATATATAAATATGAAATAACAAATATAATAATAATATATAGGCAAATTATTGTTATTACATTCTAGTATTAAATAACTTAATATTAAAAATAATAATAATAAATAAATATTATAATCATTATTCATTACACATCAAAGATTGTAATACATTAGAATAAAATAATAATAACTTATTAGAAAATTGGTTTTATTATTATACTTTAATGTTAAAATATATTCAATAAAACATCAAAATAAAATAACAAAATAAGTATATAATCTGAAATATCATAATTATTAGTAATAATATATTATTTTCAAAAATAGATATTATTGTGATAATAAGCCTTTAAAGACAACAATTAAATCTAACAAAAGGATATATTTTATAAAAAGTCACCTCTTTCACCAAACAATACATTCTCCCCATGAGTCACCTACCTTGAATGGTATAAATAAAAGGAAGGAAAATAAGGAAGAGGGAAAAAGATTGAGAAACAAAACAGCAGCAACAATGATTGTTATGCATTGGAATATAGAGCCATTTAATATATATATATATATATATTATAGGCATACGAGTATATATGCATAGATATAGATAAATTTTATAATGAATAATATGCAAGAATAAAGAATATATATGAATAAGGAAAGAATAATTATATAAACATATATATATGAATACTAATGGATATAAGTAAAAGAATAATTATATATATATGAAGTATATATATTCACGATTATGCAATAATGGAGCTTGCAACAATTATTGAGCCTTATAAGTAATTACGATCTTAATATAATAATGAATAGATTAATATTTATTTATATGATCAATCAAATGTATAATTGAAGGAAGGCGATTAAAGAATAAAGAGTCATGGGAAGACATAGCCGATCAGATTTCAAACCAAGATTACTTCATTAAAAAGAACAATCATTTGGAAAGAAGAAACCCTAAACCTAAACAAGTGAATTCTAGGGCAAACCGGGTAAGGGACATTACAGTGGTATCAGAGCATAATCCTGCCATCCTGTGGAAGAAAAGAAGAAGGATCCATTGAAGATTATATATCTAAATTTCAAAGGCTATCAATAATGGGACAACACCCAAGCAAAGAGGAAATGAGCACTTTCATGGGGAGAAGAATGCAAGGAACCACACCATGACTGAGAGGACTTGAGCCAACAAGACAATGAAGACCTCTTCTAGAAACGCCACCCAAGACGAAACAAGATGAGCCCACTTGGGCCAAGGAGGTACTTGCCTCTGGGGTATCCGAGGGTACTTCCTTTGGGTCTAGAGGAGTTAAGACACCAAGTGTCCTATAATGGCGGTCATTGCGACCGATGGCGGTCATTACGTCTGATAATAGGCGGACCTTGTGTCCAATTATGGCGGACATTGCGTCCGATTATGGTGGTCATTATGACCGATGGCGGACATTGCGTTCGATAATGGTAGTCATTGCAACCGATGGAGGTCATTGCGATTGATAGTGGCAGTCATTGCCATCGATAATGGAAAACTTCTTTCTATAAGGGAGGAAACTAACCAAACCCGAGAGGTTAAATCATAAGAGGAAGGGAAAGAGTTGGCATGATGGATCCTAAGCTCCCCATCAAGTCATGCTTCCTATACTCTCTTATGGTTGAACCCTCAAAGAATAGGAGATGCATTAGGAATATGTGTGTGTCAGCCATTGTGATGTGCTAGTTAGCCATTGTGTATGTGATGAATGTTAGAGCTAATCACTATGTATTTGGAACTTGTCATTGTGTTTATGACTACTTTATGCTTAAAAACTATGTAAATGTAAAAATGTTGTTTGGAAAGTTGCTTAAGCTAGTTGGTTGTTTGTTTGAGCTACTTGCTTGCATGCTTGAGCTAGCTGCTTGTCTACTTGAGCTAGTTGCTTATGTGCTTGAGCTAGCTGCTTGTTTACTTGAGCTAGTTGCTTGCGTGCTTGAGCTTGCTTGTATGCTTGAGCTACCTACTTGTCTACTTGAGTTGGTTGCCTACTTGTTTAAGTTGGTTGCTTGTGTGCTTGAGCTAGTTGCCTACTTGTTTGAGCTGGTTGCTTATGTGCTTGAGCTGGTTGCCTACTCGCTTGAGCTAGTTGTTTGCATGCTTGAGCTACTTGCTCGCGTGCTTGAGCTACTTGAGTTGGTTGCTTGTGTGTTTGAGCTACTTGCTTGTCTACTTGAGCTGGTTACTTGTATGCTTGAGCTACTTGTCTGTGTGCTTGAGTTACCTGCTTGCTTGAGCTACTTGTTTGCCTAGTTGAGCTACATGCTTGCTTGGTTGAGCTACTTGTTTGCTTAGTTGAGCTACTTGAGTGTTTGCTTTAATTTTTTGATTCATGTGGTTTTAAGTTGTACTGAGTCACAAAATCTAACTCGTTGCTTTTGGGAGTTATAGAGAAATAGTAGAACTTAAGAATATTAGTCAGTACATTGTCCTCATAACCAGAGTAACCATCAGGTGGGTTAGAACTTCCAACTCCTATAAAAGATAATAGCATCACCACAAGAAACATCTTAAAATCACACATCTTAGATCATGATTGCTTGAGGGCAAGAAATCTTGGGTGGGAAGAACTGTCATGTCCTCAAAATAGCAATACAATAAAGACCAAGTGTTAAACTACAAATAAATTAATAAATAAAATAAATAGCAATATTAGTGTTAAATATAAAATAAATGTGTACCATATCAATATAAAATATATAAATATGAAATAACAAATATAATAATAATATAGGCAAATTATTGTTATTACATTCTAGTATTAAATAACTTAATATCAAAAATAATAATAATAAATAAATATTATAATCATTACACATCAAAGATTGTAATACATTAGAATAAAATAATAATAAGATATTAGAAAATTGGTTTTATTATTATATTTTAATGTTAAAATATATTAAATAAAACATCAAAATAAAATAATAAAATTAGTATATAATCTCAAATATCATAATTATTAGTAATAATATATTATTTTCAAAATAGATATTATTGTGATAATAAGCCTTTAAAGGCAGCAATTAAATCTAACAAAGGTATATATTTTATGAAAAGTCGCCTTTTTTCACCAAACAATACATTCTCCCCATGGGTCACCTACCTTGAATGGTATAAATAGAAGGAAAGAAAATAGGAAGAGGGAAAAAGATTGAGAAACGAAACAGCAGCAACAATGATTGTTTTTGAAAAAGTAAGCAGCATTCACAAGGTGTTATACCCTACACAACGAGCCTCAAGGGCCAAAAAGGATCAAGTCCATAAACTAACTGAAAGTAAGAAAAGAACAAAAACAACATAATAACATCACAACGACCACGGTCAAGCAATAGAGACACAAAACACAGGCCCAGGTAGTGTTGTGACCTTTTCACACATCACCTCATCCAAGATGGGGACCCCCTAATTTTTGCTCCATTCTGGTCTTTTGGCTTTGGTTTTCTCTCTCCCTCTGGTCTTTTGTCCTTCCAGGGATGTCTCGTCATTTGACCTAGGTTGAAATGTTGGCCAAGTCTGTGAAATTAGGGTTTTCTATCCTTTAGGCTTGTTTGAGGTCAAATAAGGTTATCAAACTAAAATCTGAGCACAATAGCACAATCAAAAGGCTCAAGGCAGGATCCCACTGAATTTTTACTAAAATCTGACAACTTACTATTTTTAGTAAGTACCTAATATGAGGCCTTTTCCTCAAGATTTCGGGATTCTGACTGCATCAACACTTCCAAGTAACTTCAGGGTGCCCGCGCGAGAAATTTGAACAAATTCTGATAACTTGCTATTTTTATTAATTCAGGCTTTAGGAGCCATTTTCAGGGTTCAAACATATGATTTTCCAATGCATGATTGGAGAATGTTTCTGGGTTTTTCAAAACCTTCGCAGTGATGTAACATGCAAACTGAGATGGTGACTTTTAACTGCTCAGCCTTCACAAGCTATTTTTAGGGTTTGCATGCTGAGTTTTTCAACGCATGTCTGGATATTCCTTATGGGTTTTGCGAGAGCTTCACAATGGTGTGACATGCAAGCAGAATGAACCATTTTTAAGGGACTTACTATTTTTAGCCAGTGCCCGCATGTTGACCAGTTTTTTGGGTTTTTTGAGATCCCACTGACAGTTTAACATGCAAACTCATCCGACATCAGATTGATCACTTTCCGGACACTTACTATAAATAGCAATTTCACTCCAGCAGCTCTCTGACACTTCAGTTCAGCAAGCAGAATGACAGGCAACAAAAATAAGTCAAGCGGAAACAGTTCAGGGCACATGCAAGTCAAATTAGGGTTTCCACTGTTAGACCTAAAAATAGGGGGAATGAAACACAGAGCTGTGAAAATGAAGTACGCCACCATAATCAACATCTCTCAGGTTGTTTGCTGGAAAAATTTGAGCAAAATTTGAGCACTTACTATTTTTAGTAAGTCACTTCATGGCTATAAATAGTGTTGACGTGTTTTTATGACAACACCAACACAAAATAAAATGTCCAATGGTCACTCTATTCTCTCTTGATCAAAGTGTTCCGCATGCTAAGATTGCGTGAAAGTTCATGCGTTCGACTCCAAGGTTCCTTTAATGCGAATAGACTCAGTTGGTTGATGTGAATATGCTGGGTATTCCAAGGGGACTTACGTAATCGTTCAACTTTATATGTTCAAGCAAGTGAAGGATTTTGACTATGATGCTCTGGTATTTGAATGGATTGGGAAATGCTGAATTTAAAGGAGGTAAGGATAGGAATTCTACAATCTACTTCTACGGGTGGAATGCAAGGATTAGCTTTGACAGTCTTCAAACCAAACTTCATTTTGTCTCCCCTTCGGACAACTCTGACAAAGCTGGTGCAATCTTCAAAGGATGGATGAGATATTCAAATTGAGATTCACCATGCACACCCCTTCACAACGAAGCAAGTGGGCACATTGAGCACAATCGAAGTTAAGTGCTGAGATTCCAGTCGACCACGCAGGAGCAGACTTACTATCAGCAAGTCCGCTAGTGGTATGGATATGGGAAGATATGCCCAAACTAATGTCGCATTCTACAATTAACTCTACTTGCATGAAAACAAATCTACTTTACTTTACTCTATTCGAATTGGAAAGACGAAAAGATCTCGTCAACCGCCCGCAACACAAAATGAAGTCACCAATAAATGAAATCTTTATATCATGAGAGTCTTACACAACAATCTTTTGCAAAACCTTTCAAAGGGAAAGTCTTTTTTCCTTTTCCAACTAAGCTAACTCCTAGCTCTACTTTAACTTCTATCAATCTCTATCTCTGTCTAGCTCTGATGTATCTCTGATTCTAATTCTAACTTCTTACAAATGAGGGGGGATGCCCCTTTTATAATGAATCCAAATAGTGGACGGTTCAGATCTGATTACAATAAAGGGCTCAGATTGAGCCACCTAGGCCCTCATTTGGGTTTCTGCCCTAAAAACCGCCATCGAGAGGAGTGGGGCAATGAATGCGCCCTCCACTCCTCATCAATGCACCACACGCTGCCATCAATGCACGGCGTCTCCCTCCAGAAGGTCATCGTCCAGAAGGGCGTTTCCTTTCTCCTTCTCGCTGGCTGCAAATCTGATGAATCTGGCCAAGACTGCCTCAACATCCTGATCAGAGATAGGAGGAATGTGATCCAACTGAAACTCTAAAACAACAACTGTTTGCCCATGCCGGGCACATGATTTCTTCCAGGCAACAAGGGCGTCCTGGGTGTTCTGTATGATACTAGAGGATGTGGCTATGTTCTCGAAATCGTCTTGTGTGAAGGTCTTCACTTCAAAGAAGAATGGCGCCAAATGGCGCCAATCTGTCTTTCAATCCATCTGCAGTTACCTCTTCAGCAGTCAACCTCTTGGAAAAGATTGCCTCCAACGTGTTGAGAATTCCATCTAAGATGTTCGTCATGGCCTTTCTAACCCTGACAAAATCTGCCTGTGATGCATCATAGAATCCCCGGCCTGTGACTACTGAATAATACCATCTGGCGAAGTCGTATATATCTCCCTGCTGGATAATACCTCCCTCAACCAAAGTGTGTTGAGGTATGCTCATCAAAGCCCCTAAACGGAGAACAACTCTTGTCTAATAGATGCGAGCCTCACCCCAAGCATGGTTAATTGCCTCCACTCTAGCCATAATATCGGAAACTTGCCCATAGGCATGTACAAGATCTTCCATGAACTTTCTTGTCTCTGTACGCACACTGGCAACCCACTTGTCTGCCTGCTTTGCCATTCTCTTCAAATCTTCTAACCCACTGATTGACTCCTTGGAAAACTCAGCTGGAAGTTCAATTGCCGGATTTTCTTGCCCACAAGGACGGGACAAGTGTTTCACGTAGCCGATCAGTGTCTTGTGCTCTACCTTCAACCTTTTGTATTTGCCCTCCACGTAGGACAATCTATCCTTGAGTGCCCGATAGGAATTATTGCACTCCTCTACCACTTGTGCTCCAGTAGGGCGGCCTAGTTCCATGGTTGTCACAACATAGTTCTCAGGAACGGCCTCGTCCCTATCACATTCTTTCCGAGGAACTGCCATATGCAAGGTTCGGGATCCATCCTCATTTGTGGATATCTTGGAGAACTTCCTAGCCTTTTTCTTTGCTGGAGGTGCGCTGATCCTCCGTAATAATTCCTCCATCTCGGCTGCGGGATCGGTCTCATCTACAGGATCATGCCTCATCCTATCCCTTAGCCATTCTGGCACCTCCTACCGCATGTCAGATATAATAAAAGGCTATTCTACCTCAGCCTCCACCTCGTGAACCTCCTTTCTGCCATCGTTCTGACGAGGCTAACCATCATCAATAGGCTCCGTGTCTCCCGAGCTCTGGGCATCTTGATCTGAAGTAGCATCACCCTCGAGAGCCGCCTCAATTTCCTGCTGAAATTGAGTATCAGTAGCCGTCCCCTCATCTGTCTCTTGCTGATTTTCCTGTTGATGATCTTCTAGGGGCATGTTGATGGTCTGACCCACTGATTTTTTATGAGGTGGCCGATTCTCTACTTGCACTGTCTGCTCTACACCCAATCTCTCCCTCTGATCAACAAACAAAGACACCTCCTGTAAGCTTGGAGAGTGTGTCTGAGATGGTGTATGCATGGACTTCTCAACTACTACTGGCTCAGGTCGAACTGGCTCCTTTCCTCGAGGCTCTGGAGTTGGATTACTTCGTCTGCTCTGATCAATTGTCTGCAATCTGCTGTCTCCCATCAAATTGTAGGTAAGGGGAATTGACCTTCCCTGGAGTCGGCTGACATGCCTTTCTACCCAACTCCGTGTAAATGTCAAGACTGGGATACAAAGTGTATCCAAGTCAACGATCTCTGGCTCAGACCAATCTGGGAGTGGCAAAGGTGTATCTCTTACTGTCTCGTAGTCAGCCTGTACTACGTTTATATCTTCCTCAATCTGATCTGGCACTGGGATGATCTCACAATCCCTGGCCATCACCAATGGTATCCGAGAAAACATTCTCTTTCTGACTTCGATCTCATCGAGTGCACTAGCCCAAAAGTCTTCGATCGGCACCTTGTGCCTGAACTCCTCTGTCAATATCGACCTGATGTTTCCGTGGGGATCGTAGTAATGCCTGCTGGTGTGATAGGAAAGGTGGAAGAATTGGAGCTCCGCTTCTGCCTCTCTTGCTGCTTGCAGTGATGGGCAGATTTCATCTGAATTTCCCATAGTAATCGGGAATCTGAGTCCACCTTTCTTCTTCTTCTTCTTCTTCTTATCATAGGCAATCAGTTGCCTAGATACTTCCAGCATCACTATCCTGTTTGTGGGATACCGAGGCAATCTGTATGGATAGGAGGAAAATCCTTGCAGCCTTATGTAGGTGAATTTTGGAAATTGGATAAACCAACATCCGAATTTCTCAATCATTTCTTGTGCCTCCCTTGATATTCTATGGTGGGTTCTCTGCTGCAAGGTCCTCGTGATATGCATTGTAAAGGCATCATTGACCCTCTTGTAATTAGTTGTGCTTGTCAGATGCAACTGTGGACAAGCCTCATGTATCTTAAACTGATGGGATCCGCAACCGATTGGTTCCTTGTAAGAGATCCCTCTATATCTCATCATGCGAGCCAGCATATAGACAAGGTAGGAGCCCATGTAAAATGTCTTCGTTCTCCTCACGCCACGAAGCTGCTCATGTATGTTATCACTGATCATCAGTGCCCAATCCATGTAATCCTTTCCCTCCAATACCAAGTTGACAAAATAGAACATCCAAGGTTCAAAGATGAACGCTTGGGGGCATCCTCCAACTCTGCTCAGCATCATAATGAGATCACCAAACTCCTGTCTCAAGTCATCTGAGACTATTTGCTTGGGCAATTTGGTGCGAGTTGGCTTGGGTTTAATCATCCACCTAGTGTTTATCAAATCAGCACACCGGTCTGTGGTGGATGAGTACATTTTCTAGCTCTCTCTTTCGTCTTGTAGATCATCTTCTCATGAACTGGAATTCCGAATGCATCTCCGATCGCTTCAGGTGTCAGGTTAGCCAGTACCTTGTCATTTGGCGAAGTGACCGTCCTTTGTTCTGCATTGTAGTGGTAGGCACACTCCATGATGAGTTCTGGACACCGGATAGCTGGCGGAAAGTTGGCAGCTGCATACAATCCACTTCTGACAATACTGTGCGAAGTCACTGACGGGTGATGGCCTTCAGTCCCCATTATCCTTCTTCTGAATACTTCTATGTTGAATGAGCCTAAGTTTGTGTCAGCTAGCCTGCCGAGCTTGGATGAAAATTTGGATTCTGGCAAGAACGACTTGCCCAATTTCTTGATCACAGCCTATCTGGACTCGGTGTGGTTGTTTTTGCCTACAGCTCTTCTACTTGATTCGGCCATTCTGCAAAAAAAAAGGCAAGAGAGTTATTAGAAAACAAGATTTTATAAAATAATATATCGCTTTTGAGGGTGCCAGCAGATTTTTTTTAAAATAAAAAGACTGCAACACTTTGTCACTTTCAACTGCAAACCTCAACTACGCTTGTTTATTTCAACGTCTTTAGAAGTTTCTTCTCTGGTTGCAGCAACACAATGCTAAACACTTGGAAATGTTTGCTTGCAGCAATTTACTTTCAATAAATTTGAAACCTCCTCTTTTGAAGTTCGTACTTTTCCCTCTAACTTAGCAACTTTCAGGAACTTCAAACCTTCTCCTTAAGTCATACTTCAGCATTCAGCAACTTCAAACTTTTGGCAAATTCGTACCTCTCCTTCGGCTCTCTCACAATTTCGAACTTCTCAGCAATTGCAACCTCTTCAGAAATTCGTACTTTTACTTAGCCAATATTTTGCATTCAGCAACTGGTGAGAGGAATGAAGAGGATTTTAAAATCTTATAGCCTGGTCGAATTCCTGCAGAGGCTATACTTAACAAATTTTTGAATTCATTTTCCCTCTCTTTTCTCCGTTGTAACACTTGTCATCTGAGACATTTTCTAGAATTATGAATTCATCACCTCTGCACAGGCCTGCCTCATCGCTTTTGATTTCTTAAAATATTAAATTGTTCACTTCCTTGAACAATTTCGAAACGTTTGGCTAAGTCATTTGATCTTGTCTTCGCTTTGGCAAAATTATCTAGCTCAAAACTTCTAGCGAAGTGACTTTCATTCATTTTGTTCGTTTGCCTTAAGAGAAATCTCTCAATTTTGCCTTAGGAATTTTATTTAAAATAGGCATTGGGCAAAATATCCGTCGAAACGATGTGGACATGGCGCGGAGAACGTTTGAATCACCTCTGAATTGCAAATGTTTAATACCTAGAAGAGAAATCCTTCCAGAATCCATCGTTTTCATGTGTATCCGGACGAAGGGGTTCTTTTAATTTTTATTATTTAAAAATAATAAAAATGGCTAATGTTTATTTCTTCCCCTTCCTGATGCGTTCCATTCCATAATTTCAATCTCTTTGATCCTGGCCAATTTTCTTGATTTTCCTCTGAAGAGTTTTCCTTCTGAAGATTTTTCTAACTCTGGAAACTAGCATCATCCTCTAGGCGTATTCTTCATTCTCCCTTTAAAAAATGCCTTAGGAATTTAAATTTAATTATTTTACCCTTGAAGGGCGCATTTGGGCATGTCAACTTCCACTTCAATCATCTTCATGCTTTGGCAATTTTTGCTTTAGGAAAAAAAAAAATCCTAGAAAATTTCATTTTAAATTACCCATGAGGGGCGTACTTCATCTTATGTATCAACCTTTGCCTTTACCCCTTAGGCATTGTCATGCCTAGAGGCTAACACCTTACCCTTTGCGAATTTTCATGTGTTAATTTCCACCTTAGGGCGCATTTGCCATGGGTAGGAGGAATTACCATGTCTTAGTATTTTCAAAATCACGCCACCCTTAGTGTTATTTTTCTTGCTTGGCGCATTTCACATGGTGACCCTTCACCTCCCTGTAGCGCATTCCTCATAGAGGACTTCTACTTTCAAGCGCACTTCACATGTTGAGGAGAAAACTTCCTTTACCCTTGGTGCTTTTTTTCCTTTCACCTTCAATGTTTTTACCTTTACCTTGTTACCAGGTTACCTTTAGGCGCATTTGCTATAGAGAGGAGGAACTTTGAGGGCGCAAATGGGGGTGTCATGAGGAATTCCCACACCTTGGGTGACTCTTCACCTCCCTCTGGCGCATATGACTTAGTGAACTTCCATGTTGGGCGCATATCACCTTTGCAAAGGAAGGCATCTCCATCTTGTGACCCTTCAACTTCCTTGGGCGCATTTAGCCTATGATGCTTCCACTCTTGGGCGCATTTGCTAGTGTTGGAAGGAGTTCCGCCCCCTTTTAGTGGCTCTTCACCTCCTCTAGGCGCACATTGGCTTTGTTGTTTCCATGTCCTAGGTGACTCTTCCCCTCCTCTTGGCACATATGAGGGTATTGACTTCCTTTTCCAAGCGCATTTTCCATATGTGAAAGACCTTCCATGCCTAGAGTGACTGTTCAGCTTCCTTGGGCGCATTTGCTTGTGAGGGGGAAATCTCTTTGCCTTAGGCGCATATTGGCTTGTGAGGGGGAAAATACTACGTCCATGGTGACTTTTCACCTCCCCTTGGTGCATATGGGGGTATGAGGAGGAAAATCTCTTGCCTTAGAAGAATTTTTATGCCTCTTGAAGGCACATTTCACCTTTGCTCAAGGAAATCTCATACTTAGAACTTTTGAATCTTTCATTTCTCCTGGGCGTGTATGAAGGTGTTTAATGCCAGTTATCATTTATGAATTTCCAACACCCTAACCCTGTTCTGGCTTTCTATTTTTAGTAAAATTAGGAGAAATTAGGGTTTCATTGATTTTCACCCTGTTCTGAACTGGAACTGGCGTGGTTGTGCCTCCATCTGGTGTTGCCATCCTGTTCACATCTTATCTGGCACAATACATGCTATTTTTAGCCATTTGCTATTTTTAGCAAACCCTAGAATTGATCAATTTCCGTATCTTTGTTTGCTTTGAAATTCGCTCCAGTTGCTTTTGATGCTGTGAGAGACCTGTTCATACTTGCTTCTGGTGATGACGCGCTATTTTTAGCCACCTGCTATTTATAGTAAGTTTCAAAGTTGCCTGTCTGATGTAGCTCCGTTCGACCTGAAACTTGCTATGTCTGATCTTGATAACTTGAGTGCTCCGTTCATACTAACTTCCGGTGTAGACCTGCTATTTATAGTTGTGTCCTGACTTACTAAAAATAGTAAGTCCTCCGATTTTGCTCAAAATTTTCCAGTAGGTAGCCCGAAGGATGCTGATCATGGTGGCGTGCTTCGTTTTGACATCTCTGCATTTTGCTTCATCTATTTTTAGACATGGCAGGGAAACCCTAATCTGACTTGCATGTGCTCCCAACTGCTCCTGATTTATACTATTGTCGTTCTGCTCGCTGGAATGAAGTGCTAGGTAGCTGCTGGACTGAAGCTGCTATTTATAGTAAGTGTCCAGAAAGTGGTCCATCGGATGTCGAACGAGTTTGCATGTCATAGTGCCCGTGGGATCTCAAAAAGCCCAGAAAAACCCAAAAAACTGGTCAAAGTTTCGGCACTGGCTAAAAATAGTAAGTCCCTGAAAACTGATCCGATCCACTTGCATGTCATATCACTGTGAAGCTCTTGCGAAACCCAGATGGAATATCCGGACATGCATTGAAAATTCCTGCATGCAAACCCTAAAAATAGCCTCTGAAGGCTGTACTCTGAAAGTCACCATCTCGGCTTGCATGTTACATCATCGCGAAGGTCTTGGAAAACCCAGATCAATACTCCTGTCACTTGTAGAAGAATTGCTTGTCTAAACCCTGAAAATAGCCTCTGAAGGCTGAACTGCTAAAAATAGCCAGTTGTCTGAATCTATTCAAATTTCATATGTAGGCACTCTGAAGTTGCCTAATTGTGCTGAAATAGTTAGAATCCCGAAATCCTGAGGAACAAGCCTCAAATTAGGCACTTACTAAAAATAGTAAGTTGTCGGATTTCAGTGAGATTTCAGGGGGATTCTGCCTTGAGCTTTCTGAATGTGTTGCTGCACTTAGATTTCACCTGAGTAACTCAATCTTGACCTCGGACGGGCCTAAAGGATAGAAACCCTAAATTTGTCAATTACTTCAGTTGAGGTCAAACAGGACACCCCCGGAAGGACAAAAGACCAGAATGGAGCAAAAATTAGGGGGTCCCCATCTTGGATGGGGTGATGTGTGAAAAGGTCACAACATAGACCAAACTAGATTTGACAAGGCCAATCAAAAGGCCGAATTGATCATTTTGTATGGAGTGTCTAATGAGGTTCAACCTCACATTAGATCAACCACCATTGCAAAAGATGCTTGGGATTGTCTTAAAACAGTTTACGAGGCCAAAAATCAAAATCAAATTATCCACTTGCAACAACTGTACATTGCCTTCAAAAGCAACATGAGGAGAAAATAGAACATTTCTTAGAAGAATAGCAGAGATTAGGACATCACTACAAGAATTAGGGGAATAAGTCACATATGCATCTCTTGTATCCCATAGTTTTGAGAGCACTACCCCCTCATTTCACATTTTTGTCACTTGTCTCAATGTGGCAAGTACAATAGCATACTTTGAAAAATTGGTAAACTTGCTTCAACAAGAAGTAATCCATGGTGTGATGTTAAACTCCCAAGACAATGAGGCACTCATAGAAAAGTAGAAGGGAAAACAACTTGAACGTCGGAGTGGTCCATCAGGATCATCCAAACTAAATCAGGAAAACTCTTCCAAGAAAAAGAAATGCCTCATTTGTGGAAGAAAGGGACATGATCTCAAAGATTGTTGGTACAATTCTTATGCCAATAATGAATTGAGTGATAGAAAGACATAGAAGACTTCTCAAGGGGACAAGATATGGCAATGTTGCATCCACAAGATATTCAGATGAAGAAGATTTCTTGAATGTTTCTGAAACAAAGGCCTCCACTTCAAACAATTCAGTTTGGTATATTGATTATGGTGCATCCAGACATATGACAGGTGAACAAGAGTGGTTTTGTGATTTCACTCCATCCACCTCCTATGGGCAAGTGTCTCTTGGTGATGACACATCATATGAAGTTAAGGGAATTGAAGATATATCTTTGCCCCTTAAAACTCACAAATGCAGAATTACAAAGGTTCTATATGTTTCGGGGCTCACAAATAACCTTCTTTCAGTTAGTCAATTACTTGAGGACAACTTGAAAGTTGAATTTGATTGTCACAATGGTGAAAAACTTGGTCTCATTAGAGATAAATTCAAAAATGTTGAAGTTGTTGCTCATGCTTCAAGGGTAAGAAAGATGTTTCAAATTGTTGGTGTCACACATGAAGATAAGGCCCTTGCAGTGAAAACTAGTACATCCACGACTCTTTGGTATTGGAGATTTGGCCAGCTCAGTTTTGGCTATCTTCTTGCATTGAGTAAGAGAGATATGGTGCGAGGACTTCCTCCCATGCAAAAATAAAAATTATTTGTTTACATTGTCTTCTTGGAAAGCAACATCAAGCTCTTTTTCTTGCTGCAGAGAATAGAGCCTCAAGTCTCTTAGAATTGGTACACAATGATTTATGCGGATTGATGCCATCAAGTCATAACAATGCTAGGTATTTTCTACTCTTTGTGGATGATTTTCAAGAAAAATGTGGTTTATTGTTTGGCTCAAAAAATCAAGCACTCGAGAAATTCAAAAATTTTGGAGCCCTTGCAAAAATGTCGTTTGGTCATTCTCTCAAAGCCCTTCACTCAGATTGAGGAGGGGAATTCTCGAGTAAGGAGTTTTCAAACTACCTTCATGAACATGGCATTCAAAGACAGTTGACCACTATTTACAAACTTTAACAAAATGGTTTTGTAGAGAGGCATAATTGCACTATTGGTGAAATGGTGCGATGTATGTTGAAATATGTAGATCTTGCTCCTACATTCTAGGCTAAAGAAGTTCACACAATAGTGCATTTTTTGAATCGAGCAACCACCAATGTGCTTGAAAATGTCACACCTAAAGAAGCTTGGACTAGTAAGAAGCCCTCTATATCATATTTGAGAGTGTTTGGATGTACAACTTACATGCATGTTCCCAAGGTACAAAGAACAAACTTGGATGGTAATTCTTTGAAATGCATTTTCCTTGGGTACAGTTCTGTTGTGACCTTTTTCACACATCACCCCCTCAGAATGGGGACCCCCTAAATTTTGCTCCATTCTGGTCTTTTGGCTTTGGTTCGCTCTCTCTCTGGTCTCTGGTCCTTCCGGGGATGTCCTGTCGTTTGACCCAGGTTAAAGTATTGGTTAAGTCTGTGTAATTAGGGCTTTCATCCTTCAGGCTTATTAAAGGTCAAACTGAGTTATAAAATTGAAATCTAAGCTTAGTGCAGCAGTCAAAAGACTTCCAGCAGAGTCCCCCTAAATTTTCACTGTATTCCGGCAACTTACTATTTTTAGTAAGTATTCAATTTGGGACTATTTTATTGATTTTGGAATTACAGCCGGTTCCATCCGAGGTAACATCAAGGCATCTGCACGTAAATTTTGGGCAGATCAGAACTGACTTGCTATTTTTTGTGATTCGAGGCTTCAAGAGCCATTTCAGGGGTTTCCATGAGCTTAGCCGGATGCATGTCACGGAGAATCCTTACAGGTTTCCAAAACCAGTGATGTAACTTATGCAAGAGACAACCACTTTGAAGTATTGCCGGAGGCTATTTTAGAGGTTGCGTAGTGTTTTCAGCATGTGGGGTTTTTTCTTCACGGGTTTTGAGAAGCTTACGCCCAACAAGGTATACAATGGAGAAGATCAAGTTTTAAGGACTTACTATTTTTAGCCAGTGCATGCATGCAGACCAGTTTTCTGGGTTTTTCTGGGTTTTTTTGAGATCCCACGGGCAATATGACATGCAAAACCATCCGGCAGTGGATGAGTCACTTTTCAGGCAATTTCTATTTTTAGCAGGTACACTCTGGCAGCCGCCCAACACTCCAGTTCAGCAAGCAGAACAACATGCAGAAGGAATGAGGGCAAACGGAGACCGTTCTGGATACATGCAAGTCAAATTAGGGTTTCCACTTTTATAGGGGTAAAATCCAAAAATAGCCGAAACGAAGTACCCCACCCATGTCAGCACACTTCAAGGTACCTGCTGGCAAAATTTGAGCGAAATCGGAGAACTTACTATTTTTAGTAAGTCAGGGCACGGCTATAAATAGCAGGTCTGCACCCGAGGTTGGCATCAGAGTAACACTCAAGCTATCAAGATCAAGCGTTGCAACTTTCAGGCAAAACGGAGCTACTGAAGTCAGAAAGTCAGAATTTACTATAAATAGCAGGTGGCTATAAATAGCAGGTCAGGGCAGAGGACTGGCAGAACAGGTTCACAAGGTGAAGAATATCATATGATGAAATTTTCAGGCAAAACGGAGCTGTAGAAGTTGAAAATTAAGGGACTTGCTAAAAATAGCACAACTTGCTAAAAATAGAATGCAAGAGCAGGGGCAGGCAGAGGCAGGGAAAATATTTTCTAAGGCAAAATTAAAAGCTTACCCTAGCATTTGCGCCCACCAAGGTAGAGCCTTGAAGAAAGTTTCTAAGTCATAAAATCAAAGTAGCCCCTTCCAAATGCGCCCATGGTGAAAATGAAAGCTCACATGTGTAAATGCGCCCACCTAGCAAAACAGAAGCGTGGGGTCTCATTTGCGCCCAAGGAAGAAGAGGATAGGTGAAAAGCGGCTAAGTATGAAAGTGAAAGCTCACCCTCTCATTTGCGCCCAAGGGTAGTGATGCCTTGAAAAAGTTCTAAGGCGTGGAAAGTGAAAGCTCACCTAGTGATTTGCGCCCTCACCTCAAGGAATAGGGGGAGCATCAAAATTTTCTAAGGCATAAAACGAAAGAACACCCATGTAAATGCGCCCACATTGATGACTCTCTCAAAACATCTAAGGCAAGAAAATGAAAGTAGACCCATGTAAATGCGCCCTCACCAAGGTGGAAGGTGAGCTTGATGAAATATTCTAAGGCACACAAACGAAAGTATCAAGGGTGAAATGCGCCCTCAAGAGAAAGTGAAAGCTCACCCTCTCATTTGCGCCCCTAGATGAAAGTTGTCTACACAATATGCGCCCAAGGAATAGGCTAAAAACGCCTAAGGTAAAAATGGAAGCTTGGCCTAGCAAATGCGCCCATGATGAAGAGGAGAAGGGAGAATTCTTCTAAGGCATAAAATGAAAGTAGAGAGGTCAAAATGCGCCCTCAAGAAGATACATGGCTTGAAGAAATTCTAAGTGGTGAAAATAAAACCAGACACACCCATATGCGCCCAAGGCGAGATAAAGTGGCTAGGACTTGGAGAAATTTCTAAGTCAAGAAAATGAAAGCTCAAGACCCCATATGCGCCCAAGTTGAAGTGGGGTTTTTTTTAAAAAAAATTTCTAAGTGTGGAAAATGAAAGTGGCTCATGTTAAATGCGCCCTTGATTGAAAATGTTTCTAAGGCGTGGCAAGGGTAAAAGCTAGCAAAATAAAACATCACTGAGTGAAATACGCCCAAGATGTGAGATGACTGGAGAAAATTTCTAAGTCGCAAAAAAATAAATGCCAAGGGGTCAAGTGCGCCAGAGGTGTAAAGTGAGGAATTTTTTTTAAATGAAATAAATATTTCATCAAAAATATACGCCTATGGTAGAGAAAATGTTAGAAATATTTTCTAAATGGAATAACATTTCACTGGGGAAAAACACGCCCTTGGCATGAAAAGATAGCTTGATGAATTTTAAAATTTTCCAAAGACATTTAAATGAAGTGGACACAGTGACGAAGTTTTATTTCCAAGGCGGAAGCAACTAAATATTTTCCATGGGTCAAGTGAAAAATCAAATGAACCCGTTCAAAAGGCACCCATGGGTTGGGAAATTTTAAAATTAATTTCCTAAGGGAAATTTTAATATTTTCAGAGGAAATTCGTTTTGCCTAGATTATTTTCCTAACGGAAATTAAATCTCAGAGGGTGAATTATTTCGAGCAGGCGCAGATAATTTTTAATCACTCGGAGTTGAACATTTTAATGAGAAAATTTAAAATGTCTAAGGCAAATTTTATGAAATCAAGGATTTAAATGACAGACATTTTAAAAGTTGGAAATATATTTACAACTCCCACGAATTTTTTCGAGTTGAATTTATTTAAACACTGCGAGATTTTAAAATGGAATTTTAAATCAAGTCAAGTGATTGTTTTTCTCGCGAGTGTTAACTGGCAGACTAAGAGGAAAATTCGAAATTTGAAGAAGAAGGAATCATTATTAATAGCAACTGCCATAATGACCGGCTGACGACTAGCCCACTACTGCGCTTGAATTAGAAGATTCCGAACGAAGAGAGTGGAAAATTGATGAAGGTGCTAAAAATAGCCCCAGCACTACTTAGCAGGATTCTCCGAGAAGAGTTATTTAAACAATCTCTTCTCTCATTTTTCCTCACATTGTTTCGAAGTTGAAGTTGCTGAAGAAGTTCTTGAGAGATTGAAATATTTTCGAAGTGGTTGAGGAAAGAAATTCTTTGAGAGTTTATTTTATTTCGGAGTGTTGAGTTGCTGAAAGTGCGAAGTGCTGGAGAAATTTTCATTTGCCGAGACTCTTTCTTTCGAAAAGCTGAAAGTGTGTTGCTGCAACTTCGAAGTTGAAGGTTGAAGTTATTTTCCGGAGTTGCTGGAGAATTTAATTCTCAAAAAGCTGAAAGTGTGTTGCTGCAACTTCGAAGTTGAAGGTTGAAGTTATTTTCCGGAGTTGCTGGAGAATTTAATTCTCAAAGAGCTGAAAGTGGAGTTGCTGCGAAGTTCGAAGTTGTATACTGGAGAGCTAAGATTTTATTTCCAGACTGTTGAAGTCGCTGCAGATTTGCGAAGTTGTAGAAGATTTCTTTTCTTTGGAGATCTTTATTTTCAAGCTACTGAAGGTCGAAGTATTGAAGAAGTTTAAACGTTGAGAAGTTGAGGAAGTTGAAATTTCATATTGCTGGCAACTCTTTATTCCTCTAACTGCTGAAGTTGACAAAGTGAAGTCAAGGTTCGAACTATTTATGCTAGAGAAATTAGCTACATTGCTGAAAGTATTAGCTTGCTGCGTTTTTTCTTCACCAGTCAGAAGTGCAGTGCTGAGAGTTGTCTCCAAACTCAGAGATTTTTATATAGTTTGAGATGGCTGGCGCAAAGGATATTGCAGGAACTAGCAGAGCCGCAGGCAGAGCTGCAAACACTGAAGCAGGCAAGGCTGGCTCATCCCGACAGGCAATGATTAAAAGGCTCGCTAAGCCATTTCTCCCAAAGTCAGCAATAGTTTCAAAGTTGGCAGGATTAAATGACACCAACCTTGGTTCATTTAATCTAAATGCACTCAAATCGAGGATGTTCGGGCTAGGGGGCCATCAACCATCCGTCACGGCACATAATATAATGAAGAGTGGAATCTACGCAGCTGCTAGTTTTCCGCCAGCAATTCAGTGTCCGGAGCTAATTATGGAGTGCGCCAATCACTACAAGCCAGAACGTAGGACGATTGTCTCTCCGGATGGTAAACTGCTCGCCAACTTCACACCGGATGCCATCGGAGAGGCATTTGGGATTCCAACTGCTGAGGAGATGTTATACAGAACAAACAAAAGGGCAGACAAGATGTACTCTTCCTCTTTCGAAAGAGTCACTGCAGTCATCAACAGAGTTTGGATGCAGAAGCCGAGGCCACCCCGCACTAAGCTCCCAAAGCAGATAATTGCCGAGGACGTGAAACAAGAATACTGTGATTTGATAATGATGTTGAGCCGGGTGAATGGGAGTGCACAGGCTTACATTTTCGAGCCTTGGATGTTCTACTTCATCGAGATCATCTTGGAGGGAAAGGAGTGTGTCGATTGGGCTAGGATGATTAGCAACCACATCGATGAACAATTCAGGAGCTTGAGGGTGACGAAGACTTTCTACATGAGCTCATATGTGATTTACATGTTGGCTAGAATGACTAAGTACAGAGGGATTTCGTACAAGGAGCCAATCGGCTGCGCCCCTGGTCAATTCAAAATCCATGAAGCCTGCACACAGCTACATTTAGCTAACATTGCCAACTATAAACGGGCAAATGATGCATTCACAATGCACATTGCGAGGACACTTCAGCAGAGGACGCAGCAGAGAATATCTAAAGAAGCACAGACATTGATTGAGGAATATGGGTATTGGCTCATCCAATTCCCGAAATTCACATATATTAGGCTGCAGGGGTTCACTTCGTATCCGTATCGGTTACCACGATACCCCACTGATCACATAGTAATGCTTGAGGTATCTAGGCAATTGATTGCCTACGATAAGATTCAGAAAAGGAAAAAGAAGGGTGGACTTGATTTCCCTATCACCATGGGAAATTCCATTGAGGTGTGTCCCTCTTTGCAGGCAGCCCGAGAGGCAGAGGACGAGCTGCAATCTTATCATTTGTCATATCACACAGGCAGGCAGGATTTCGATCCTTACGGGAACATCCGGATGGTACAGAACGTTGAATACCGGCACAGAGCTCATCTGGAGGACTTTTGGGCAAATGCAGTGGATGAGGCTGAGATAAGAAGAAGAATGTTTTCCAGACTTCCTCTCAAGTTGATTAGAGAATGTGAGATTATTCCAGTTCCCGACCAGGTGGAGGAAGATGTCAACGTTATGCAACCCGACTATGGGTCAGTTAGGGATACTCCTGTCCCACCACCTGATTGGTCCGAACCAGAGATCATGGACTTGGACACGCTTTCTATCCCGGTGATGACTTTTACCAGGACTTGGGTCGACAGACATGTATGCAGACTCAAGAGCAAGTCGATCGCCCTTACTTATAGCTTGATGGGTGACCCATGGCCGTTATCGGTAAAAAGGGGGAAACAAATTGCTCAGGCATCGAGGACACAAGTGGAAGTGCCAACCCAACCGATACCGTTGAGGATAGAACAAGCATCACCCGTGCACTCACAAACTCAGTCTTCGAGTTTGAGAGTGGTTTCATTATTTGCCGATCAGAGGGCAGGATTGGAGGAAGAGCGGGGACTTGAGGAGGTAGATCAGCCTAACGCCCGGGAATCAGCTAGTGTCAGTCTATCCAGGGGCGGCCAACAGGAGGAGGAAGAGGAAACAATGGCCGACACCCATTTTCAGCAGATGTTGGACACGGCTTTGGAAGAAGAAGAAAACACAGAACAGGGGACCCAAGGGTCGGGAGATACCCAACTTATAGAGGAGGATGAGCCTGAGCAAAGCAGTGCAAGAAGAGAGGAAGTGCACGAGATGGAGGCAACAGAAGAACAACCCCTTGTCATTTGTAACCCACAGCAGACAGTGCCTGATTGGCTTTCCGACAGAATGAGGAGAGAACCCGAGGATGATACGGATCCGGCCATTGAGATGGAGGAGTTCCTCAGGAGGATCAGTGCGCCACCAGAGAAGAAAAGGGCCGAAAGTTTTCAAAGATCTCGACCGACGAGTCAGGTTCCCGCACGCTTCAGGTGGCTATTCCGAGGGAAGATTGTGATCGAACCGAGGAGAGGCCTGAAAATTATGTGATCACCACAGTAGAGTTGGGTCGTCCTACGAGAGCCCAAGTTATCGAGGAGTTCGATAACTCCTATCAGGCATTGAAGGATCAGTTGCTCCGCACGGAGGGGAAGTATAAGAAATTGAAGAAGGAGCACAAACCCTTGATAGGATACATGCAAAATCTAGCACGTCCAGGTGAACCAGCAAACCCAGCAGTGGAACGTCCATCAGAGCTTCCGAAGGAGTCAGTTGTTGCCTTAGAGGATTTGAAGAAAATGGAAATGGAGGCAGACAAGTGGGTTAGCCGTGTTCATACTGAGACAGGGAAATTCATGGAGGACCTCGCCCATGCTTATCGACAGGCCTCAAGTATTTTGGCACGGATGGATATAGTAGATCAGGCCTGGGGTGATACTCGCATCTATCAAACGAAGACTGTACTTCGTTTGGGGGCTTTGATGCATATACCTCTAGAAACCTTGGTGGATGGAGGTGTGATTCAGAGAGGTGATAGGTATGATTTCACCAGTTGGTACTCCTCGGTGGTCACAGGCCGTGGATTTCACGACGCAGCAAGGGCAGATTCAACTAAAGTGAGGAAAGCAATGGGCAACATCTTGGGGGGAGTCCTCAATACATTAGAAGCCATATTTGTTAGAAAGTTGGTCCCAGAGGAGATAACTGCTGATGGCTTGAAAAGTAGACTGCCTCCATTCTTCTCAGCTGCGAGGTCACTTGTCCTGGATGACTTTGAGAATGTCTCCACGTTCTCTAGTATAATTCAGCATACCCAGGACGCCTTAGTGACATGGAGGAAATCTTACACCAGGTACGGACAGACGGTAGCAGTCTTGGAGTTCCAACTCAACCATATTCCACCGATCTCTGCACAGGAGGTTGAAGCAGTATTGGCCCGGTTGATCGAGTTTGCTATCCTGGAGAAGGCCAGTGGGAACGCTCTCATGGATGAGGATCTTCTTGATGATGGTAGTGGGCATTAATTGCTCATTATGATTCCTGCAGGGGAGTGGAGAATATTCTGTGCATTCATTGCCCACTCCTCTCTGTGGCGGTTTTTAGGGCAGAAACCCTAATCAGGGCATAGGTGGCTCGATCTGAGCCCTTCATTGTAATTTGATCTGAACCGTCCACTGAATTGGACTTATTATAAAAGGGGCATCCCCCCTCATTTGCATTGGATTAGAATTAGAGATAGAGATTAGATCAAGAGTTGAATCAGAGCTAGAGAGTAGAAGGCTTTTAGCTTAGAAGTTAGCTTTAGATTGAGGAGGGAAGAAAACTTTCCTTTGAAAGTTTTGTAAAAGGTTGTTGTGAACACTTTTCATAATACAAAGAGTTTCATTGATTGGTGATTTCTTCTTTGTTATGAGTAGCTAGCAAGGCCATTTCGTCTTTCCAATTCAAGGTAGATAGAGTAAAATAGATTTTATTTCATGCAAGTAGTTGTTAATTGTGGAGTGTGGCGTTGTGATTTGAGCATATCTTCTTCATCCATAGTAGCACTGATAATTACAAGGCTTGAATTGTGGCTAAGGGCTATGCACAAAAAGAAGGTATTGATTATGATGAAACTTTTTCTCCCATAGCAAAAATCAAGACTTTTCACATGGTCTTGGCGATGGTAGCATAATTTAGCTAGATAGTTCATCAGATGGATGTCAAGAGTGCCTTTCTTAATGGACATCTCAAGGAAGAAGTCTACATGACTCAACCGGATGGATATTTTGCACCTAGCTAGCAGCAAAAAGTTTGTAGACTTATCAAATCCCTTTATGGCCTTAAACAGGCTCCTTGAGCTCGGTACAACAAGATTGACGAGCATCTCCTTAATCATAGATTCATCAAGAATCCTTATGATCCCAATCTCTACCTCAAAGAGCAAGGGGGGAGATTTTAATTTTTATTGTAAATGTCTATGATCTGGTCATCACAAGGAGTTACTCACAGATGATTGGTGCTACAAAGAATGATCTCAAATGATTGTTTGACATGATAGACCTCGAGCTCCTACATTATTGTCTTGGACTTGAACTGTGGCAACAAAATAATCATATCTTTGTCTCTCAAATGAAATATGCCAAGAAATTGCTCAATAAATTTAAAATGGAAGATTGCAAACCTACGTCGACACCCATGGAGACAAGTTTGCAACTTTCGTGTCATGATCCATCACCTCAGGTGAATGATACTCTTTATCATCAATTGATTGGGAGTCTCATCTAATTGACTTATACCAAGCCATATATCAGCTATGCTATCGGTTATCTTTCTAGGTTTATGTAGGAATCTAAGATTGTTAATTGGAAAGCAGCAAAGCATGTTTTGAGATACATCCGTGATACAGTGGCATATGGACTAGAATACAAGTACAATACTGATTTTTCTTTGCGTTGATACATGGATGCAGACTATGCAAGTTCAATGGATGACAAAAAGTCTACTTCAGGCTTCATTTTCTTTTGGGATCCGGTTTGATATATTGGGGGAGAAAAAAACACCATTGTTATAAAGCTGATAATATGCCTTTTATGAAAAGTTACTTAGAATTCCAAAAGAAATATAACTTCGCGAAAGGGCCCAGGTTTCATGTAAATCATGGGAAGACTTCACAGTAGAAGTGGTTAGATCCAACAATGATGGCTCAAATGTTGAACCACCTTGGGATGGAAAAGTCCACAGTGAGAGTAGGAACTTCTAATTGGTTTATGAAGGAATTTTGTGAATGTATCTACTCATAATTGCTATATGTACATAACTCAATGCAAAAGACAACATAGTAGTGTATAGCTTATTGTTTTGACAAGACCTTGCATGGTCCTTAATAGATAGCTTAATTAAAGACCCTATGTGGTCTACTAATTGTCAAATCTGACCCCTATGTTGATTTTGTAATTTCATTTTTATACGATCTTCAATACAAAAAAAACCACTATTGCTCACTCTTTCATAGAAGTAGAATATTTTGCCGTGGGTGGAGTTTTTTGTGAGGTGATATGGTTACGTTGCATTTTGACAAGTAAGTGTGTTCCTAAGACAAGTCCTACCACTTTGTTTTCGAACAATCAAAGTGTGTCAAAGCTTGTTCAGAATCATATTTTTCATGAGCATACTATTATGCAAGTAATTGGTAAATTATTCAATGTATTAACAATGAGTGAGAACGCTCAATAAATAATTTACAAGGATTTACAAATAAAGAAAGTTTCTAAAAATAAACTGAAGAGAAGATCAGATATGATCTTATCACTAAAATTACATTAAATTACAACATTATTGAGCATTAAATAAATAATAAATATTATTTTAATACCCTCCCTGAATGCTCAATTTGTCAACTACACCAAGATTCCGCCTAAATTTGACAAACTTATCTGGACTGAGCGACTTGGTGAGAACATTTGTTGTTTGGTCCTCTGTTGGAACATACAACAACTGAACTGATCCGTCTTCAACAAGTTTCCGAATGAAGTGACAATGAGTTTCCACATGCTTGGTTCTTTCATGGAAGAGTGGATTCTTGGTAAGTTTGAGAACTCCTTGATTATCACAGAACAAGGGAGCCGGACCTGCTTGAGATATTTGCATATCTCCAAGCATCTGATGAAGCCAAACCGCCTCACAAGCTGCCTTAACTGCTCCCCAATACTCTGCTTCTATTGAGGAGAGAGCCACTGCCTGCTGCTTCTTATTAGTCCATGTGACTACACTGGATCCCAAACTAAACACATACCCAGATGTTGATTTCCTATCATCAACCAAACTTGCCCAATCTGAGTCTATGAAACAACTGAGTCTAGAATCATGACTCCTTGTATAAAGAAGTCCATGATTAGAAGTGCCCTTCACATAATGCAGCACACACTTCGTTGCTACCTAATGATCAACTTTGGGGGCTATCATGAAGCGTGAAATGTAGCTCACTGCAAAACTGAGGTCAAGTCTAGTGGCAGTAAGATAGATGAGGTTACCCACTAGTTGCCTGAACATGGATTCATCTACTACAGGTGAGTCTGACTTAGCTAACATCTTAAGCCCTTTTTCCATGGGTGTGGAGGCAGGTTTGCAATCCTGCATTCAGAACTTATCCAATAGACTTCGAGCATATTTGGACTAGGAGATGAAGATATTGCTCTTAGTTTGCCAAACCTCAATACCTAAACAGTAATGCAAAAGTCCCAGATCTGTCATGTCAAATGTGTCAAGCTGCCAATAATGATTAAGTCATCCACATAGACAACAAGAATAAGAATATCACTACCAGTATGTTTGACATACAGATTAGAGTCAGATGGACTCCTCTAAAAGCCATGATCTGTGAGGTACTTGTCAATCATGATGTACCAAGCCTGAGGAGCCTGTTTCAAGCCATAGAGTTCTTTTACCAATCTGCAAACCTTGTGTTCTTTACTAGCAACCTTAAACCCTAGAGGCTGCATCATGTAGACTTCTTCCTTCAACTCACCGTTGAGGAAAGCACTCTTAACGTCCATTTGATGGACTTTCCAACCAAATTGGGTTGCTAAGGCAAGGACGAGCCGAATGGTACTCATCTTGGTTGTAGGAGCAAAGGTCTCCTCATAGTCAATGCCTTCCTTCTGTGAGAACCCCCTAGTAACGAGACGAGTCAACTTTGTATTTCACCTTATACACCCATTTGCAGCTAATGGGCTTCTTCCTTGGAGAAAGATCAGAAAGGATCCAAGTGTGATTCTTCTAAAGACTCTAGTATTCAGCCTCCATAGCCTTTTCCCACTTAGGAATTCCTCTAGCCTCTACATATGTTTGAGGTTCATAGACATTGTGAATGTTGGCCATGAGAGAAAAATTAACTGTATGCTGTTGTTTGCTCTTGTTTCTGGACGATCTCCCCTCAATGAGCTCATCGTCATGAAGATCTCCAATAGTCTTAGCCCACCATTTAGGCCTATGAGGAGAAGTGCCAACATCAGATGCAAGAGGAGGAGATGGAATTGGTTGTGGATCTAGAATAGGTTCACTAGGTGGAAGATCAATATCATCCGGAGGAAAATCAGGTTGAGCATCATCAAAGATAGAATCTTCATCATCCCTCCCATCAAGTAGACCTAACGGAAGACGGACACCTAAATCAGAAGCCTTCAAACGCTGATCCTCAAAATGCTGAACAAACGAGGAAATGTGAAAGGGTCCTCGTTCTTCATCAAAGACAACATCTCGACTAAAGACAAGACGATCAATGTCTACGTCAATCAACCAGTAAGCCTTATGGTTGTCACTATACCCTGTGAACATAAGCTTTTGACTCTTGGAATCCAACTTTGAGCGCTTGGCATCTGGAATCCATACATATGCTAAAGAGCCAAAGATTTTCAAATGACTCATCCTAGGTTTTTTACCAATCCAAGCTTCCTCAGGAGTCTTCCCCTTAATAGCGTGAGTAGGAGACTGATTAAGGAGATAAACTACAACGAAGACTGCTTCTGCCCAAAATTTATTAGGTTCACTCTTGTGTTGTAACATGGAGCAGGCATGTGGGTGGAAGGGTGTGCGTCCCTCCATGGTGGCGGATGGAGGTGGCACGAGTTGCCACGTT
Source organism: Sequoiadendron giganteum (assembly GCA_007115665.2). Classification (NCBI taxonomy): domain Eukaryota; kingdom Viridiplantae; phylum Streptophyta; class Pinopsida; order Cupressales; family Cupressaceae; genus Sequoiadendron; species Sequoiadendron giganteum. The sequence continues at coordinate 479,918,413 of CM021107.1, read as the reverse complement.
GGCGGTTGGTTGGGGGTCTCTTGAGCGAAGTTGGCGGACATGTCTGTAAGGTGGCATTGGCTTGTCTTGTCGACAAGCTGGGTGTACGGTGATGGACAACTATGACACTCACATCAAGGAATAGTGATGATCGGTATTAATGGAAATGAGAGCTCCCTTTTAGTTGAGACATCTTGCACGTAGGAGGGAGTACGATTTGTGGAGGTTGGCGGCGCTTTTGTGGTCCGGGTTTATTTATTGCAATCTTGGCTCTCTTTTTTGTATTAAGTTTTCTCTGCATTTGTGTGGCGTTTGTGGGTATTTCTCCTTCTTCCTTGTTGAGTGCTTTCGGTGTGGGGTCGCGAATGGTGAAGAACTCTAAATTTGTCATCAAGGTTTCGGTGGTGGGCCTTGTTCAGTTTGGGGTAGACACTCCTATCTCACTTCGGTCGTCGGAGAGGCAGACCTCTTTTAGGGAGGTCACAGACCAAAGATTAAAATGGATTCTATTGAATTATGATCCGTTGGTGCTTGCGGCCATGAATATGGTTCTGGGCTTAGGTCATTTGGAGAGTAGGGAGTATGGGAGAGACAATTTGCATGTCTCTTCCTATTTCCTTGCCTCTCTTTTGGACAATTTGGAGCCGAAGGCGGAAGCAAAAATATTGCTTGTTAAAATGTTCAGAGTGGACCTAGTTGAAGGTGTGGACGAAGTTCTTCATGTGGTGGTCGAAGGCAGGGGATGTCTGAGGCCTTGCAATGTGGAGAGGGTGAGCTCGAAGGACACGGTGAAGATATTCCCTTTCCTCTTGGATTTGTAGGGATCGGGTTTGATGCGGCATCAGTTGATTGTGGTAGTTGTTGTTGTTTTTCTCAAGAAGTTCTTTGGGCTAATGGCGGTTGACAATGTGGAGTGGAAAGCGGAATTCGAAGATTTTGCAAAGTTGAACAAATTTATGTAAGCTGGGTGGTGGCTCATTTTTTTGGCTTGTAGGTGCTAGTTCTGGTTTGTCTGGGTTGATGGAAGTCATGGCTGCGTAAATGCTATTAAAATGGTTAGGTGTGGATAATTTTGGTTGGGCTCTCGGTGGTTAGATTAGTAATTTTGGTAGGATTATGTAGTAGTCTTTTGAGGATTGGTGGTGTAGCATGTTTACAAAACGCCTTCTTACTTGCATGGCAGATGTTTGTATTCCGGTTTTATTATCAATAAAATATTATCCTTATGTATCAAAAAAAAAAATATCGAGCGGGCCATCTCAACAATTGTACGATTGTGCCGCTCTACAACACCGTTTTGCTAAGGAGTGTGTTGGGTGAAAATAATGTAATCAGCTTTTCAATAGATTACGCTATCTAGACTTCAGCCACAGCTATGCGAGATAAAATCTCTCCTCTCAGAAAGGGGAGGCGCCCTTCTTACTGCTAATAGAAACTATAGTAAACTTAAAGAAATACTTACAAAATGTACACTGTACTCATGAAATGGGGGGGGGTGTGTTACATTCATACTTCTCTCTTTTTTCAGAGAAGATGTTTACAATGCTTCATGATGGAAAGCTCTAGATCTGATAACTTGAAACTTAACAAAAAGCAGTAATGCCAATATCTCTATCTTGTCAAAGCAAAGCGTAGAGATACCAGATGTGATTTATAATAACAAAGTAAAAGAAAAGGGAAAGCTCACGAAGGCACAAAGTCGTTCCGTAGCCTTTTCAATGTTGGATCTGCAAAAGTCTCGTTTGTCGCATTAGAAGCACAAAGTCTTCTTAGATGCAGCAATTCCTCGAACCGCATGAACGATTACAAGCACAAAGTCTTGTAGATCTTTCAACCAAAACATCCACACAAAAGTAAATCCAAATAATAGATGCAACACAAAGTTTACATAAATTACTTGAAGACCTTCAGATCTCATATACTAATCACCACCAATATAATCAACCACAAGATTATCGATCCCAACACAAAGTCTGGTATGCAATCCTCTTCTTTATTGATCAGATTTTAGATTCACAAAATTGAACACAAAGTCTCAATGTTTGTTTCTCAAAAGGGCAGCACTTCGTTGCAAAATCCAAAGGTAAACATTACAATAGAAATCTCTCATATATATAGAAAAGAGAGATGAGTAAATTTAGGGAATTAGGTGAGCAAAAATAGGAAACCCTAATCTAACTAAGTGTAATTTATTTCTATGTAATTACATCTCATATTTTTGGTGTAATTACACTTTACAAAAAGACATTTAAGATGTCAAAAACTATTTACAAGATGCATAGAGGGAAGCATCAAAATATTCAATAGTGGGAGATCAGGAATCTTCATGGTTCCTTGCTTGGGCGCGAAGTCTTCATATTTCTTCCTGGTCTCCTGCATGAACTTTTTTATCCGAACCAACAGTGTAATCCACAATGGTGTGAATTCTTGTGATCGGCCTTCTGACGGATGAATGGATTTTCTTGCACCTATTGCATGGTGGCTTCTTTGTAGATCTGGGATAGTTCACTGGATTGAAAAGTGTCACCTTCAAGATCACTTGATGAAATCTGGAGAGAAACTGCAAGGATGATGAATCAATAGATGTTAGCAGAAAAAGTAGCATTGGGAAGCGTGAAGAGAGGAGGAATGTAAAACAAGCATGGTGTAAGCAATGGGGCAAGCAAAACGATGCTAGGGGTGGTCGAGAAGCGATTCAAAGCGAAACTGGCGAGTTCGGGAGTGATTTTGGCTAAGTTCAAGAAATGATGCAGAGGGCCCAAAAAAGTGTGCTCTTGCCTTAGCCATTATTTTGGTTTCAGGAAAAAGTGCAGAGGTGCTGAAAATCAGTGCCCTTGCACTTTTTGGAAAATAGTGTTTGGTGCAATGGCGCTGAAAAAGTGCGCCATTGCACTTGGAGTTAGCCAATTTTCATGGAGGTGCTGGAGCGCGCTTTTCATTGTGTTTTAGCATTTTTGCAAAAATGGCTTAAGGAAAAGGCGTTGCATTCTCATGCCTTAACATGACTTGATAACTCTTGATAAGCTGGGAAAAGCAACAGCGCCAAGGTGGGAAAGAGAACAATTAGATCTGAAGAAAATGTATTAAAATTGGGAAAAGTGCAATTGAAACCAAAAAGTGCGCTTTTCACAAAAATGGCTAAGTATAAACTTCAGGTGTAAGGGCGCACTTTTTCAGCGCCTTTACACCAAAAGTCATTTTCTCTTAAGTGCAAGGGCGCTGAAAAAGTGCGCCCTTGCACTTTTGACACTTAGCCAAATTTCATAAAAAGAGTCAGGGCGCCCTTTTTTTAGAGCTTTGCACTTTTGGCAGTTTTCACTTAAAACACAAAATGAACGCTCGCGAAGATACTCATTTCAAAGGTCTTGGCGAGATGGACATGGGGAGATGCTCAGATTAACTACCTGAGAATTGGGAACGCATTTTGAGGTCGATTGAAAATCGCCTCGTTTTGCAAGCTTAAACATCACAAACCTAGGAAATGGACAAGTTTCGTAGGGGGTTATCTGTGAAATCAGCATTGCTAATTTTCGTGATAACAGAGTGTAGGGTGTGGTTAACTAACGTTTGATTCCATGTGTATCACATAAGTTGGAAAAAGCAGTAGAACAAAATTCCCCCCCATTATCTAACCTAAGAGTGATTATACAACAACCATACTCTTTTTCCACTAAGGCCTTAAACTTTTGAAATACAATAAACACATCTGATTTCTGTCTAAGAAACTACACCCACATTTTACAACTAAAATCAACAAAAAAAAGAAAGAAATACCTGCAACCAGTAACAGAAGGTGTAGACATTGGTCCACATACATCAGTGTGAACCAACTGTAGTACCTTAGAGGCATGCCATGATTCACCATTTGCGAATGGTGTATTGTGCTGCTTCCTAGCCTAACAAGCTCCACAAACGCCATGATGCTAAGTTGGAATGTCAGGTAAACCAGCTACAAGTCCCTCCCGAGCTAACTGAGAGAGATAGTGCACATTTAAGTGCCCATACCACTGATGCCAAAGACTGGTAATAGCAGAGTTTCTGGCTGCCATGGCTAACTCTAGAGAATCACCTGTATCCACAAGTTTGTAAAGACCATTATCCTCAATACCAACATCCACAGGGGTGCAAGTCTCTTGATCAACAATGGAACATCTATGAGTACTGAATACCACATCCAGCTGAAGAGAATGCCGCATAATCTGACTGACTGAGAGAAGGTTAAGTTCCATGCCAGGAACATAATAGACATTGCGGAATATGAGATTTCTCCCACTAGACTGAATCTAAATGGTGCCCTTACCGACAATTGTGTACTCTTCACCTCCTCCAAAAATAACTGAGTCAGTGAAAGGAGAGAAGTTTTTGAATGAGTCACGCCGATGTGTGAAGTGTCGCGAAGCACTTGAATCTATTTACCAAGTAGAGGACTTTACATGATCTGCAGGCCTTTTAGCCATAAAAGTGTAAAAGGTAGATTCCTTTTGCTCATTTTGCTCAGCAACATGTGCGTTCTGCTGAGACCCTCCCTTCTTCTTTTGTTCAAAAGCCAAATGCTGACGACAACTTCTTCATGTGACCAAATATATGGCAATAATTACACTAAATGTTCTTTTTCTTAAAGTTGTCCTAAGGTTGTCCCGAGCCTTTCTGCTGCGAAGGCTAACGTTTCCCTTTGTTCTTAAACTGAGTCTTGGCTACAAAAGCTTGTTCTATAGAGGATGATGAAGCACTACTACCAAACTGTTGTTTCCAGTGATCCTGCCACAAAAGGATAGTACAGAGCTCCGAAAACTTCAGATCAACATTAGCAGACATAATGTTGAGAGTCTCGATAAAATGTTCATAAGACTTAGGTAGACTTTTTAGAGTGATCACGACCATGTCTTCCTCCATTTTTCGACCAATAGCCTCCAACTGATCTCGGATCTCCTGGATCTTGTTCAGGTGTGCCTGCAAAGTTGTCTTCTCATCCATCATGATAGAAAACATGTTCTTTAGGAAGAACGTATGGCTCTTGTCGGAAGTCTCATGAAGACCCTTAAGATGATCCCAAATCTCCTTTGCTAATTTACCAATTAGAATTTGAGGCAATTGATCATCTATTACTGAAAGTTTAATGAGCATCACTGCTTCACAATTTTTCTTGTCAAACTTTTCCTGGGTTTTATCTACCACTGTGGGGCGAGTAGTGTTGCCTAGAATCATCTGATCAAGACAGCGATATTCAAAGATGGTCGTCATTTGCTGCTTCCAGGTATTATAATTTTTTTTGTCGAAACGCTGATTGCCTTCCAACATAATGTTGGTCAAAGAAGCCATCTTCACGCTTTTTAAGGCATGAAAAAATGAGGTACTAAGAAGAGGTTGAATGCACAAAACCTGAGGCACAAATTTCAATGCACTAAATCAGGTACAGTCACGAAAAACAAGGCAAATCCGTTGGCACAAAAATCGAGATACTGATCCTAAGGTACCTAGAAAAAATTTGAAGACAAACTAGAACAGTTCTTGAAAAACCCACAAATAATCTGAACTCAGAATAATTTTTCGGCTTGAAATGAAGGGTCAAAACCCTAACCGAAATTCCAAAAACCCTAGGCGGACATAGATGGTCCAGAAAAAATTCAAAAAATTCTGGAAATCGCGGGTATAAATGTCTGGAAAGCACAAGCAAGGAGATCACAGCCTTACAACAAAAAATCGTGCTCAGTAAATGAGCAAGTTCAAGACCAGATTGTGCTCAAAATGCAACAAGAAAACGCGGGCCCGAGAGAAAGAGAAACGACACTTAGAATGAAGAAAAATTGCGCCACAAAACCATTCATAAATCACGACAGAGCAAGGAGAAAATGCACGCCCAGAAGATACATTAAAAAAAAAAAAAAGCGCCCAAAAGTTTGAAAAACGTGACTTAAACTGAGACAAAAAACCACGTCCAGAGTCTGTAAAAAAACGTGGGCAGAAAGGCTGAAGAAAACCACGACAAGAGGAGAATAACACGTCTTTCTTTTCTACATAAAATCGCATCCTAGAAATGATAGAAAATCATGCCTTAAGTAGGAAACATGCAGCCCTAAACACGTTTCAGAGAGAAACCAAGAAGAAATCGGGCCTGGAAAAGAAAACACGATTTGCCTTGAAAAATACGAAGAATAACACGGCCTGCAGAACCTCAAGTCACGACCCTAAAGACCATGATCTTAACAGAAGCACAAAAAACTTCAACCACAAGGTCCACAATTTTTAGAACCCGCGAAACACATAAGAACAGTCCCAAAATTTTTCTTAAAATTTACAGACTGAAATAATTTCAAAAACGAAATTATTAAATTTTTCGAAAAAAAAACTTTTACTGCTCTGATACCATATTATGGAAGTAATTGGTAAATTATTCGATGTATTAATAATGAGCGAGAATGCTCAATAAATAATTTAGAAGGATTTACAAATAAAGAAAGTTTCTAAAAAGAGACTGAAGAGAAGACCAGATACGATTTTATCACTAAAATTACTTTAAATTACAACATTATTGAGCATTAAATAAATAATAAATATTATTTTAATAGATACCAAGCATATTGAGGTTCAATGTCACTATATCCATGAGCATGTTCAGTAAAAAAATATCCAGCTCCAGTATTGTTCAACTCAAGAGCAACATGCTGACATATTCACCAAATCTCTTGCAGCTGTGTAGTTCGAAGCTTTTCGAACTTTCTTGATTTGTTATCTTGGGTATATGATGTAATAAAGGGGTGGATTGTTAGTATTTATCATATGTTTATGACATCATTCTCATTGACATGGTAGTTAGGTAGTTGGTTAGTTATGTGGTTGCTTAACCACTTTTTCTTTGTATTTATTTTCTTTTGTTGTGCATAATAGAATTGCATTGCATTCGCCTCTCTTATCATTCCTTATATCCCATGATTCACCAGATCATCTACACTAAATTTTCCATACCTTATTAGATAAGGATCAAAACCTATGATGTTCTCATACTTTTTGCTTCTAGTTAAATGGGAAAAGAACATTTTTGACATAGGATTTGTTAATCGAAGGTCAAAATGACATAGTAGGTCGCTTGACTTCACTGATTGTCATGATGATCATTCTTTTTTTTTTTTGTAAATAAAAAGGGGTAAAAACTTTATTGAAATCAAGAAAGAAACATTACAAAGGGATTAGGGAACCTATAGGCTCCCAAGAAAGAAAGTCATGATGATCATTCTAATTAAAAGGTAATCAAGGAATTTAAAAGTAACTAATACCTTAAATGGGACCAATATTTGTGTCCCACCTTCATTAGATGGCCAAGAAAGGCAATCCACTTTACAAAAGCTATATTCAAAAATAAAATTTAATATGTATTTACACTACAGTTAAATTGCGATCCCCACATGCCTGCAACACTTTTTTACTATCAACTTGTAACAAGATATAAATCATATTCATTTGCAGATATATTACACTGTGCATAGGCAGTTCTATTGATTAGTATGCAGCTATGACCATTTGTAAGCACACACAACAACAAGACCCTTTGCTGCCACCTACTCTCCACATTCCACATGATTTTGGATCCACTAAATTAAGCTTTAGTGTATATACAGTTATGTATATCTGACTTTCCAAGAGAAAGCAAGACTTGTGGCCAGCATGACCTATGTTGACGAGGCTCTCATTTGGAAGGAGGACCAGATTGCAAGGCACCAATCTGGATCAGACCAGTTTCGCTATGGATGGATGACAATTTGTGTGACAGTTTGAAGACAATAAATGTGTTTCTAGGGAAAGTAGAGGAGGAATTTACATCCCTTAATTTGATTCCATTGATTCCCATATTCTGAGATTCCCAGTGAGACCTGATGATATGGTTCAAGGATCAAAAGCAAAAGTGAGGAAAAACGGATCCATGAATGGAGAGTGACAACAAAGGCTACAAAGGGAACAACACCAACGTAGAGTGAATCTTTTGATGATGCATGTATTGGTTGTATTAGAAATGATACCTAAGGATGTCAAGCCAAGAAAATTATTTATACTCCAAGAAAGGAAGGCTGCATAGATTGTAAGAGGTGTGAATTAGTTTGTCCAACAAAGGAAAACCATGTGGAAGGAAATTAGTTAACTGACACCATAACTTCAGGAGAAAGTGGCACATGCCAGGGGTTAGTGACTATTTATTAAAAACATAGAATTCCACAAAGTGGTAACATAATATATAGTCTGACAACTGCCTAGTGCTGGAAGGCTGGAAGAATTGTAGCTTCAAATGGAAGTCTAGGTAAACATTGATTTTTCAAAGCTGAAGACATACATTGAAATGAGGTTTAATTTCCTGCAGCAAATGTTCCTAGATTTGGTGGAGAAAATCCCTACTGCAGCTCAACTCTATTGGTTTTATAGATAGGTTCATAGTGCTTAAACAAATTCTACATTGAAGGCGGTCTATGGAGGAAAGAATTTATGTAGTACTGCAGCTAGACTTCTACTTCACTTATACAATCTAATTAATACCCTCCTTGTTCAATCACTGAAGATCTGCCTCCTGATCTTTGCCAGAAAGACAAAATTTTGCATTAACAAAGAATTAAAGATGGAATGAAGGGCCATGTAGGATGAATATTTTTATCCTGCACCATTTCCACCCTCTAAATTAAAATCTTGTTCTCAGAATGTTTGGTTTTTGTAAGTAGGTTGGATCTTTTTGGAGCAGCATGTAATTTATTTGCTTTGGAATTTTAGTGACCAAACCTTAAGCATATTTTCCTCTAGTTTTAGAAAAAAGTCCGGTCATCTACTGTATTAGTCTATATCAATGTCCAGAATTTTGCATCTGATTACCTTTTTTTTATGCTTTCATATATTTAACATTTTCACCTTGCAAAACAAATGTAAATGGTCTTTAAAGTACGGTAGTTTAGAGGAGACTTCCCCTATGATGAGTAAAGGAACACTATAAAGGATTAGTTTCAACTTTCAACTAAAATCTATTAGCAGCTAGGTCAAGTTTCTTGGTTATACTTAGCCATGTTATTTGTTACATCCCAATTGTGAAGTTACTATTTACTATTACTACATAGGGTAAATATGAATGTAATATAAAATTTGGAGATGCTTGTACCTTGTTATCAATATGAATGTTATCTCATTTGATGTTGTTTCATTTGATGCTATCTTAGTTGATGTTATTCATGGTGAAATACTGCATATATGTAAATAGATAGTTATTGAATTATTGTTATTCTAACTTTGAAGATGTTTATATATGATGCTTATTGTTGTGAACAATTGACTACCAAGTGCATGTGTTAGTGGTTGTAGGTAAATGTTCATTCTCCAGGAGGAGGGGAAGTATCACTTGGGAGAAGATCTTGGTCGAGTAACCTGTAACGTAAACTATCTGAGCATAAACACACATCACATTAGAGTGATTGAGTTCAGTCATTTTGTGGGTTGTAGGTAAGTCATCCTTAGCCGATAGGTCTACATTTGAGAGTCTTGTTTACTTCTGCATGCATTGGGTGATGCTTATCTTGTTGAGCTTTGAGTCTTCCCTTATGATATTGTGTTGATTGTGCTTGGGTTGAGTCTTTGGGTTTTATGAATGTTTACCTTTACGTCGTTTCATGTGAACGTAAAATGTAGCATGACTATGGGCATATATATATACATAGACATATATATAGACCCATGTATGAAAGCATTGGCAAATGCACATGTATGTGAGTAGGAATACTCACAGAGGTACATACAAAAGGAAATGACTATATATATATGTGTGTGTGTGTGTGGGTATAGTCACTAGGTCATAATCATTCAATATTGAATAGATTACTTGATTAACATATTACCATATAATGAATATGCTTGTATATATACACAAATACACTTGCAAGCATTAATGCTTAGTGAAGAAGTGTACATATGTATATACTAAATAAGTATGTGTATAAATATATACACATATTATCATTCACGGCTCTATGGAAATTGCGCATTATCTGCTATGGAATATGCAGGGATGAAACAATGAAATACGTCTTAAATTTATGGCTTTGACTAAGTCGATATCTGAAATTATGAAGCTTGACTAAATCCAACGTAGTAATCATTTTTTGTTGACTCAACCCAGAAAATAGTCGATACTGGTTATGTGTTGAAGAAATGAGATTGACTTCTTCTTAGCATATGAAAATGGTGCTATTCAACCAGTTTGGCGCCACCTCTGTTACCATTTTCCTGTAGGTGTTGATTTGGCAGAAAATTACAAATTTCCCATGGGCATTTGAAATAGTCTTCTTGAATGCTGGCAATTGGGAAGTCGATTCGTCATGTCTTTTGCTGAGTACTGGCTTGAACTACCGCCACCTCCAAGCTGAATAAATAAAAAAGGGAGTGGTGTCGAATCACATGCCCTGACTATAGGAAGTTTGGAGGCTGGCTGCTTTATAGTCGCCCCGGCTCTCTTGCAACACATTACTATATTATTCATCATTTACGCATTATCTTATGATTCATTCTACCTTTTTGGAAGGGATCATTATTTGCAACCATCATTCATAATTCTGTGTGACCATTATTTCCATTGAAGGAGGCGTATCATACCAAAGGAATATGTCTTTTGTTGGTTATTACATCTGAGTTTTACCATTTTATAATATCTGATTTCTAAGTGAGGAAAGAGTGAGATTGGTGAGGGTTAAATGTCTCATTATTTGAGGTCCAAGTGAGGAGAGAGAATTGTGTTTGAAAGCTGATTTTAGCTAAGCCACTATTAGGAGGAGTTTGCACCGTCAACTTTATTTGGGAAAAGTGTTAACAGGCATTGGATATTCTTCTTCTTATTTGCAAGGAATTATTATGTTGCATGAAATGTATTTTCTGTTTGTGCATAAGAAGTAATTATGTTTGTCTTTTGAAAAAGGGTATTGAAGCTTTTAGGTTGTTTTTATTATGTTTTTAAGTACTCCATGATAGGAGAGATTGTTTGACACAAGTATTCAACTATACTAGATATGTCAAAGAGATTGCTTGACACAAGTATTCAACTATACTAGATATGTCGAAGAGATTGCTTGACATAGGTATTTAAATATGTTACATATGGAACAACATAGGTATTTAATTATACTAGATATGTTTGAATATGGGATGCAATGTGTTTATATTTACTCCATAGTAGGAGATGCGTGTTTATCATTAGTATTATATACTAGGTATGATTGAACATGATAAGCACATATGGAACACTTAGTTAAGTTATTGATTTAACTAGGAAAGCTTATGTTTTCTCCTAGGAGAGGGCATCCAGTATGGGAGAGGGATTAATATACTTACACGTAAGTCGAGTTATCCAAGTGTGTAGGTTATCTAGGATGATAGACTATCCATAGAAGGAATACCTAGCTTGTGTACTTACCAGTGAAGTAATTAATTCCAAGTAGATTAATATAGTTGTAGGTTATATGGTATGATGGACTATCCATTGAAGGAAATACCTATGTGTAGCTTAAGATAGCCTTAAGTCAAATCGGCCCTGAGTAGTGTATGTGATAGATGACTCTCGGTCGTTTACCAAATTAAAACTCTTTGATCAAAGTAGTGCAATGTACGATACTCCACTCTAGACTATGTGACTCCACTCTAGGTTGTGTGATTATTGAGACTACACTGTCAGTTTGCCGTGATCCAGTATTACATACTAGTTCGAGATTGTGGGATTACAAGGTTCTAGTTATGTAGGACACAACACTATGCTCAGTTGGTTTTTGTTAGCTATTACTCTACCAATCTCTTCGTCGAAGGGAAGGGCCATCTATCGAATGATAGATGTGCAGGGGACTGCATTATGAGTCCGTGGTTGGTGGAAAAGCGTTTAAGTGGTGCTTCTCCTCCACAGTAGGCGACAAAAGAACCAAGATTTGAAAGGGAAGATCCTAGATTGTCTTACAGCTATTAGTTCTAAAGCTCATTGGAGCTATGTTTGTAAAGGTATGTATTCTTGTTACGTGTACTTGTGAAGTTATTGTAATGAAGTGGAATCTTTATTGTAATATGATATGGCATCTTGTTCGTATATACTCAATAAAAGAAAGATTTTTTTTATTATGATGGTTTGTTACTCTGTTAATTTACTCGTATGGTGTAAATTTAGAAATTTTTACTTTACCGAAGGGTTGGTAAGTTACATTATTGGAGCTTATGTTGTTTTGAGTGCATACCTTATATCCCTCAATTGGAATTCAAATAGTAACCAACCATTAGACCAACCTTCTTTACCCCCATTAAAGATATAACATCACACATATGCCTATGGAAGTTTTCCTAATATGCTATTATTGACCCTCTTGTAGTAGGGGCTTTCCAAGTGCATATTAAATTTTATTTATGCGCAAGCATATTTAGAGATGTACATCAGTCAATCAATGAGAAGATCTAAGCTACCACTTTGGGTTTGGGCTCAAGTATAGGTTCAAAGTTCTAGTATGCAATATGATAGATTTTCTTTCTAAGTTCGGGAATGGGTTTGTTTGTATATGTATATATTAGTACTCCTGAGTTATAATGAATGAAAAATGGCAGATTGATAGCTTGAAGGTAAATTAATGTTTTGATCTCTTCTATTTGTGAAATGAGTGTAATTTGAGTGACTTTAGGCAAAATGGTTGAAATGTGAACAATTTAGGGCAAAATAAAAGTTAGTTAAGTGGTATTTTTATTTGATTTTTTGTTTTAAAGTCCAAAATTGCATATTTTACTTTGGGTTCACTTAGGTCCAACTTGGGTTTGCCTAGGATTCTTCTTGGGCAACCTAGGTACAATGTGGGTTCATCTGTACCTACGGTGCCCAAGAAGAACCTTGGGCAAACCCTGGTTGGACCTAGGCAGACCTAGAGTAAAATACACAATTTTTTATTTTTAAAAAATTAAAAAGCTACTTAACTAACCCATGAGTAGAACTTAGGGTGAGCCCCGATTTGTTTCAGCCTAGAATTCATTGCATGTTTTTGAAGAACCCAATAACTTAGGAGACGATGCATGCATATTATATGCACTAATTTACAAGCATGCCATGTATACATGCATATACCTTTGTGCATTTGTGTGTGTGTGAGGGGCAAAGAGAGAGAGAGAGAGAGAGAGAGAGAGAGAGATCTTACATGTATGTAAGGGATGAACTCATTTGCAAAGGAATCTTCCCAGACAAATTATTATTTCCAAGAAACCTACAATTGATGCAATATGAGTTGTATTCAAATAGGTCCAAGTTATCAACAACCCTAATGAGATTACTGAGATCATTTTGGAATGCAAATACTTGTGAATACTTATACGATTCAGACAAATATAGTTTTTTAAAGAAAGTCACTTACAAGAATATCATAGAGCTCAAATTTTGAAGTGAAGTGGGAAACTCTCCTTTAAAATTATTAAAACTCAAGTCCCTGATTCAAAAAATAGTTCAAAATGAGTAGTTAAAGACAAATAAGATCATTCATAGGACACATAAAATATGTATCATAAACATTTTTTTTTCAAATTTCTAGTTCATGAAGCTTTGCATAACAACATTATTGCTTGTTGATTATAAATGATAGTTATTGCTATGATGGCGTTGTGCAATTTTAATCAATCAATCGCAAGATATCCTAATTAACAAACAACATGCATCATGAAACACAAAAATTGCCAAAAAAATTATCACCACCATAAATGACAAGAAACTAATATAAATCAAGAGAAGAGAACTCTTTTCATTATAACTAAGTAGACACCTATAAAAGAACTTGCGATTAAAAAGAACTAAATAAGAAAAATTCTCTTATTAGGAGTTAGATACCATAGTTTATTAATTGACTAGAAGAAATTCAATTTTGTGATACATCAAGCCATTTATAACCCACAATTTGATACTTTGAGTTATTTTGCATATGTTTTCTATGACCCTAAATAAATAAAGTGGAAATAAAAAGAAGCATAAGAGAGGATTTTTTTGTATGTGCAGTGCAATAAGATCATATTAGTTAGCTATCAATAATATTTTTTAAATCATTTAATGAGGGTATATCGAAGCCCTTTCCCTTAAATTGTTAGGGTTTGTTCACAAAACCCACATCCCATACAATTCATTTATGGTAATACTGCTCTACCAGCATAGGATGCCACTACAATAACATTTCAATGATCTCCTGTAGGGCAACAAATCCTCTCCTCCTATAGGTCAACCAATTCAATGTTGTCTTCCTCCAAACCATTATTGCAATCTTCTAGCTTGAATTCCTCGCCTTCTACCTTCTCTTGCAGGGCAACCTCTTGAATTCATTACCGAGAGAACATCCCACAAATGTAGGCCTTTACAATAAGAATTCAATTTTGGAACATAGAAAGATTAAATCTAGAGAGTTATTTCTAAGGCTCATTGTGATAAATATCTTTAATAATTCATTTGATAGCAAGAGAATCTCCATGTTTAAAAATATATTTCAAAACCATTTCCCCCCACCTTCTTAAGAGTACACTGATCCCAAAAGACAACATTATTTTTAATTTTTATTGTTACGTTTAGCATTGACTAGCAAAAAATTTCTGACAAGTACAATTAATTGATTGACATACAAAGAAGCCACAAGCTAATAAGAGGAGAAGCAAATGGTGTAAGAAGAAAATATTTTCTGTCAAATCTGAAATCTTCTAGCCAAAGACAATAATTCATTTGATGGCAAGAGAATCTCCATGTTTAAAAATATATTTGAAAGCTATTTCCCCCCACCTTCTTAAGAGTACACTGATCCCAAAAGACAACATTATTTTTAATTTTTATTGTTACCTTTAGCATTAACTAACAAAAATTTTCTAACAAGTACAATTAATTGATTGACATACAAAGAAGCCACAAGCTAATAAGAGGAGAAGCAAATGGTGTAAGAAGAAAATATTTTCTGACAAATCTGAAATCTTCTAGCCAAAGACAATAAATTCCCCTACCATTTATCAATCTTATTGTTGATCTTATCCCACAGCCACTCCCACATATATTTCAAAAAATAATTGAGAGAAAATAAGATCCCCAAATATTCGATAACCTCATCAAGACCATAACATATCCAACCTCTATAAACAAGATAGCTAGAAAAGCTAACATCCCAACTCAAAATATTATATATATGCACAACTTTAGAACTAGAATCGACACAATGAATGTCAATCCTTTTATAAAAAATTCCAAAATTATTATCATTCATATCAACAAAAATAGAAATATCATCCACAAATTGAAGCTCAATAACCCCATCACTATAAAATCAAGTCAACTCTTTAATGGGAGGTCTTAAAGACCAATCCTTTAAAAGATAATGAATAGGTTCAATAGAAACAACAAAAATATATGAGGCAAGTGAGCAACTTTTCCTAGTGGACTTGTGGAGAATAAAAGCATTAGAAAACTCATCATTAATACAAACTTGAGTAGAAGTGTCTTTACAAAGAACACCATCCTACAAAAAAAAACTCAGCAAACCTCAAATCCCTAAGCATCAAAATAATAAAAGCTCAATCAATCTTATCATAAGCTTTTTTCAAAATCCAACAGGGCCAAAATATTTTACTTAGAAACCTTTTCTCCCAACCAGTAATCAAGTTGTCGAGAATGTATCTACCTTTCAAAAATTCAGAGCGAGAAGGAGAGATAATAGTAGGTAATATCTTTTGAATCCCTAAAGCCAAAAATTTAGCAAATATTTTATAGAATATATTCAACAAAGTAATAGGCCTCCGTCGCTTCCCTTGTTTTCCCTCGACAGGCATTTCCCCTCTCTTTTCTCCCTTTTTGATGTCGTTTTCTTCTCATGTGCCTTTTCTCGTTTCTTTTTTTGCTGATTGCATTTTAGCTTGCTTGTATTTTCAATGAAATTTGGCTCTTTGTTGTGGTGAGGAAGGGCGGGAAGGAAGGTAACGCGGAGCACGAGGAAGGGCAGTTGTTTGCTGCTGTGGAAATCTCCTTCTATTGTTTGCGATGCAGATCAAGACAAGGATGGTGAAGATGACGGTTCCTCTTCCATGTCTTGTTCCCCTATCTATGGCCACTCATCATCGTCTGTTGGGGATGAGGAAGGTGAAGTTGTGGATGATGAATCGGATGCGGCGACCCCTTCTGTTTGTGCCTCTACCTTTTCTGAGGTTGACTTCTAGGCTAGTGGTTGGGATGAGGAAGTGTTGGTCTCTTTTGAGTATGATGATCCTGCTAATGTCTAGGATAGTGATGGGTCTGCGAAGGAGGAGGAGCTTCTTCTCGATATTCTTCTTGAAGCATGTCAAGAGGCACAAAGGAGTTCGACTACGAGCTTTGAGGTTAAATCTGTTGCGAGTTTTGTGGTGAAACCTTTGTTTCCTGGTCTCAAGAAGGGTTTTCTTAACCTTGTTGTTGCCGAGAAAGGTGTTATTTCTCCTTTACCTTTTGAAGTTTCTATTCTTGCTATTTCCCTTTTCCCCCTTTGGTTTCCGAGCCTCCCTCTACTGTTATGGCTTGTGGAATTGGGATTTTGAGCACTCTTTAGGCTGCTCTTTCTCCCTCTCTTGAGGTTGTTCCTGCTTCAGTTGAGCTTAGTGCAAAAGTAGTGGATGACACGTCTATCCTGCAACCTGATTTTGACTATGAGGATATTGATGGAAGTTCCTTTGCTACTATGAATGATGGACAAGCTCATTATGATATTCCTAACTCTCTTTTTTTGAGTCTTTGGATTGGCATAAGAGCTCTTTGGTTGGGAGATTCTATGGAAACCGTCCCAATATCGATGTTGTTAGAAGATGGGTACTTCGCGTTTGGAAGAATAGAGGGCAAGTTAAGGTAACTACTACACTCAATGGTTTCTTTCTCTTCTCCTTTTCCTACGTGGAAGATTGTTCATGGGTCCTTCTTGAAGGCCCTTGGTTTTTTTGCTCGAATGGCCTTTGTCTCCAAAAATGGTTTTTGGTTTTCAACCCAATGACAGAGACTTCTAAGTTCCCTATTTGGGTCTGTTTGTCTGGGCTTCCTTTGGAGTTCTGGAATGAAAAGATATTTATGTGTATTGCTAATTCTTTTGGGTAGTTTTGCACTCTTGATAAGATCACCAAATCCATGAAGTGTTTGTTGTCTACTAGATTTTGTGTTAGTGGAAAAAGACTTTATTCTCCCCACTAAGATAACCTTATAATCAAAATTTGGTAAGTGGGAGCAGCAAATTGAATATGAAGAATCTTTGATTGTCTGTCATTCTTGTGGTAAAGTGGGCCATGCCTCCTTTACCTACTTGAGGAATAAGAAATAGTACTCCATTTGGAAGAAAAAGGAAAAGATGGCAGTTGTTATGAAAGATCACTCCACTCCCTCTTAGGATCTTCAGAATGAAGTTCATATTTGCAATCAGTCCTTACCAATGAAGAAAAAAGATGGCAGTTGTTGTGGAATATTACACCACTCCTTCTCAAGAGATTCAGCATGATCCACCATTTCCAATGGTGGTCTACTCAGTTGACACCTCAGGCTTGGCTGGTCAAGTTAATGGTTTTGTGGCTCCTCGTAAAAAAAATATGTAAAGATTTGTGGAGAGGAATCCTTCTATTACGATAAAGTAGAAATCCATGGATCAATTTTTTAAACCACCTTGACTTTGTGCTTGGTGGGAGGTGGTTCTAGCTTGTATTGATCTATTTTAGGTTGGCCTGTTGTTGTTTTGCTTGTTAGTTGGTTGTTTTCTCGCTATGCTTTTGTTGTTTCTTTGATCTTATTGCTATATCTTTATCTTTGTAAAAGGGATCAGGGCCCTTTCTAATACCTTTCTTATCTAATAAAAAACAAAGTAATAGGCCTCCAATCCTTAAGCTGAGTATAATCATTGTCTTCGGAATGAGCTTAATAATGTCTTTGTTAATTTGACCACCTAATGTACAAGTCTCAGCTTCATTAAACTTCTAATAAAATATTACTGATCTAATTATTGTTAGCTTTGTAAAATCCAATAGGAAACCCATCATAACTTGGAATTTTCCCATTTTTTAAATGAGAAATAGCATTATTAATCTCATCCAAGGAGAGATGTTTATCAAGACCAACAAAATTATTATGACTAATTTTGCAAACAAAAAACTTACACAATATTCCTAGCATTATCAACAACAAAACTATCCCTGCCCTTAGCAAAACGATTACAATAAAATTTTGAGAAAGCACATCTAATATCAAATTCTCTTTAAAAAGACACAATCCACATGAATAGCAGAAATTTTCTCTTGAGAATGATTTACCTTCAAATACTTGAAGAAAAGTTAGATTTTCTATCACCTAAATGCAACGATAAAAACTTAAATTTATACCTAGCACCTCTAGCCTTGTAGAACTAACCACATCTAAAAAGTGCTCCACCTCCAAAGCTTCATTCTATAACACAAAATCAAATGGATTGCACTAAATATTTCTATTCATTCAAAAGAGTGTTTCTTGTAAACTTCTTGCCCTAGTAAATCTAACCTTGTCTCTACACTTCCCATGAATCCTTAAGAAATTGATAGAAGCAGCAATTTCCTTATCCCACCTATTAATATTAGGCCCCATAGGAAATATTTCAAAACTGAAAATCTAAGGATTAAACAATGTACTAGCACAAGAGGTGGTGAGAAATTTTAAGATTATATAAACCCATAAAAACATAGAGAACTTTAAGAAGAGAATGAAGAGGAAAAACATCAATTTCCACAAGATAATGATTAGATAATGCAGTAGTAAGAATTTGAATCACATTATTACCATGAATTAGGGGGATATAAGAAAAGATTTATCTAACATAAACCTATCTAGCCTTGTAAAAATCCTCACGTTAACCTTTTGAAAATTTAATTGGGTAAACCAAATACCTTTTCTTTCACCTCAACAACCCAATAAAAATTCAACTAAATTTATCCTAAAAATATTCTCATTACCTTCCATTCAAATTAACAACCACTAAGTTTATGCATATTATTCTCAATCATATTAAAATTTTCTCCAAAACCCAAGGAGTATCTTTCAATTAATACCCAACTAGTTCCACAATTTAGATCTCCCTTTCAATCAATAGGGGCATAAATGGCACAAATACAAAAAATATATTATCTAGGTTAAGTTCAACATACACCACCCTACAACAAGGAGAATAACCATGATGAATGGCATTCTAATCCAATGAGAGATTCAGAATGGACACTCCCCAGTCCCTTTAAAATGATTTGAAGAGAACACAATAGAATTATTCCAAATCACCTTGCAAGCACCCTCTAAATAGCAACCAATAGACTTAACATCTTGTAACAAAAGACAATCTAAGTTAACCCTAAATTTGCAAAAAGATATAACAAAATATTTTCTATCATGGGCCTCAAGATTTATAAAAGTAGGACAATGGGAGGGGTGGAGAAAATAACTTGGAGGGAGAATATTCCCCCCATTATTCATTCTTTTAAAGTAAGAGGTAAGAGCATTTCCTTTCAACTTGACTAAAGAGGATATAGATTTACCTTTGTCCCATGATATATCACTTCCATTAACACTGCTAACAATAAACTTAGACACTCCATTCAGAAAAGAGTTTTGCCTTTTTAAAACCAAATTATTTTTTAAGCTAGAGTCAAATTTTCGAGCACGCCCCTTAAACATTGTTTTAAATGGAAGGCTTATTTTTAAAAGAGCTAACTAAATTCATTGGGTCCTCTACACTAAAAGGCAAATTATTTTTAGAGCTAGAGTCAGATTTGCCAACACTCTCTTTACCATTGTTTTAACTTTTAAATGGAAGGCTTATGTTTGAAAGAGATAACTAAATTCATTGGGTCTTCCACACTATCCAAGGACTTATTTTTATTACCATTTGCATCAAAGAATTGTGAAGGTAGTTTAGTGAACAACAAAAGACTAATTAGAACAAGGAGGCAAACCAAAAACAATAGGAATTACAGTATTTTTCATAACTTTCATTAATAATTTGTGGAGGTGAAACCTCTTCATCCATATTTTCATTATTCATATTAATATCCTCTAAAAGATTAATATGGTTTGCACTAGATTTACTATTCAAATTTGTATTCAACAAAGGGCAAGCCAATCTCACATAACCATCTTTTTAACAATAAAAACAAGCATTCAATCCTCCTAGACTATTCACCTTGTACTTTGTGTACACGCATGTAAAGGAACACATATAAATTCTAGAAGAAACATCATGTTTTAAATAAATAAAAATTCTAACATTGATATGTGGGAGGGAATTTTTTGTATCTTCTATCTTGACAACTTCACCTATCAAGGTAAGAAAAAAAACAAAGATGGAGGGACATTGCAATTTTCTACCCATTTAGGAGAATAATTCAACGCTACATCATTTGGATTAACAATAGGATCCCATGCAAAATTTCTAGAAAGAGATTTACCCACATTCTAAAACTCTTTGTTAAAATTCTCTTTTGTGTACCATTATTCTTAAGACAGATAAAAAGTTACTCTTTCTATAACATGCAGAAAAATGTGACATAAAGACCTATTTTTCTGCCCCACATTGAAGATAACCATTCATCAAAAAAATCCTCAAAGGAAAAGAATCAGGGTTATGGATACATCAATCAAAATAATCCATGAATCGAAAGGAACTCAAAGGATCAACTTAACTAATCAAATAAGTGTTTGGAGCACATAAATTCTAGAGAAGGATGATTGACATGATGCTTATGCTGCAAAAATTGTTGTCCAAGTTAGTTAACATGTTTGTAGTTTTATGGATTGCATTGAATATGAATACTAAGTGTCAAGATTTTCATTAATGCCATTTTATTCATTTACATTGTAACTTTGCATGCAAACTAATTGTTTAGTCTTTGGAATTGTGTGTTGTTGCATTTGTTATTCGTTTCAACATCTTGTTTGCATTGAATAGTTGGTGTTTATTTTAGCCAACCAAAAAGGTCATTTTTGTGTGTTTAGATCAATTGTGTCATCCTTTAATATCTATAAATCTCATTTGCAAGGAATGATTGTTAATAGCTTGATTCTTGTATCCAAATCAAAAAATATAGGCAAATAATTATTTATTTTATGCGAATCCACTTCAATGAATTTTTTTGTACATGTTTGTAGATAATGTCTAGCTTTTGGTCTAGGGTTAGTTTAGATTAGGCTTGGGTTTAGTTTTTCAAGGATCTTTCCCTCCAAATTGATTCCATGTCCAATTTTCAAAACTAAAAGAATTAATAATATTTTAAGTTGGGTCCAATCACTTTATTTTCAAATGGGGAGCTTAAATATTATTAGAAGGCCTACGTAATATTTAAATAAATATTTTTAACATTTTATTCAATTTGTAATTCAAAAAAGGTTTTGAATGTAATTTAAAAGTATTTTTAAGCATTTGATGGGAAAGTAAATTAAAAAAAATAGAGTGCCCAAATTGGGTACCTATAAAAAAGAGGTCAAGGATGAAAAAAATCACCTGATTATGTCATTTGATTATTTCTTCAAATTTTAAGTTTGAAGCATTCAAAGAGGAAAACCCTTGGTGTGTAGGGATTCGAAAGATGAAAACCCTCTTGATTTCCAAGTTGGATTTGAGGACAAAAACCCTCTTGTCCATAAGAGGTGATTCCACTTGGGGATCAATTTATGCTCAATATTGAAGTCAGTTTTAGCTTTCTATAGTGTCAAGACAATGATTTGAAGTCATTTTCACGTTGCTATAGTGATTATTTGAAGATTTCAGCTTGTGAAGGATTGGATTGATCAGATATTTACAAGAAAATCAGATATATATTTTATTGGCTGATATAAAGGCATTTCCAGATCATTGGAAATATTATGCGCTTTTATACAATATCATTTCTTGCTGCCATATTCACTAGTGAAGAGCACCATATAACCCTGTTGTACATTATTAAATTTGAGTCCAAATCTATATTAGACATATGAGTGAAGGGAAACTTAGGTAAAGAATATATATATCAAAACAAGTGACCTATATTTCTTCAAGTGGATTTTTGTAAATGGAAAAAGATATAGATCTGACTCAAGAGGTGTTGATGAAAGTATAAAAAGACCAAGAAGGGTACAAATTTGAGGCCTCTAGAATCCTTGAAGAGTATCAAGGGATGTACATTAAAATCAAATTTAAAATTTCCTTTGATGATTACTTGAGTTACTTAGTGAAATATCTAAATAGAATAATCCTACATAACTACATAAGGAGGTTGAGAAAGGAAGAGGAAAAATAGGAAGTTGCTAAGGAAGAAATCAAAAAGCAAGAAGAACAATTGAAATTAGAGCCACAAGACTTTGATATAGAACAAGCCATTGAGTAGGGACAAAAAAATTCTACCATACAAGTTGAAGGTAAAGATCCTTTGTCAGATGATGTGATATTGAATCCTTACAATTATATGCCAACAAAATATTGACGAAGTCAAGGAGGAAAAAGCATTACTTGTCAAATGTGAAGAGCCCAATATGAAAGAAGATGTGCTATCCCATGAATTACCCATTGATTACCATGTCCCCTTCTTGAGTGCAAGTTTGTAGTTGACCCTTAGCCTAATTTTCGTATTTTTTGTACAGGCTAATGGGATGGTTAAAAAGAAAATTGAATTAAATAATTAAATATTTAAGTTGTTGAAAAAGTAAAATAAAAGATTTGACTTATATTTAATTATTTTTAAAAAGTGATATAAGTGATTAATTTAAGTGTTGTTAGTCTCATAGTACAAAAAGGTGTTGAAAAATACATATAAATTATAATTTTATAACTTAGGGAAAAATTATCCCAAAAAGAAATTAAAATTATTTTATTTCCTCAAAATAAAGTTATAAATATGAGTATTTTTAAAAAAGACTACATACTTTTTGAAACTTCCACATTTTTCAAAGATGGATGTGTGTTCTTCTCTTCTTGTGGACAAAAATCTTTTGTGATTTTAAAGTTTTGAGGACAAAAACCTGCCCAATTTTTAATGATCTTCCACATAGGGATTGCAGTTGTGCTTATAAAAGGGAAATTGGAGGAGAAGAAGCTCATTCTGATATTTTATGAAACTTTATTTTCTATGTGAGGTTGAACATTGTTCATCTCTTTTTCCTTAAATGAAACGTAAGGTAAAATTGGTTTCAGAAGTGAAAGATCTTCCCTACCCAATATTGTGTGATCCATTCAAGGTCACAGTGTGTGTAGAAAGGATTCAAAGGGAGACTCTGTAATGTCCCCAATTTTTTTAAGTCAACATTGTGAATTGTTTCCATCACTTTAGTCGGCCCCTTCAAATAAAGAAATCACACCCTCTACTTAGTTTTAAAATCAAAAGTTTTATCTTGTCGGTCTTTTTGTTCAAATTGCAAACCAAAGTTGGAAGTCGATCAAGTTTTATAATTTCTCCCTCACTTGACATTTCTGGGGACTTAACTTAAGATCTTTTTGTGTTGGTCGTTTTCGGCGGTTGTTAGTCGGCCCTCGGTTACCGAAATATCTTTATGGCCGATAAAGTGAATCAAGGCAGGCAAATATGAATAATAAAGGGACTTGGTGGATTATTACAAAGTTTAGAAACCTTTGTCGGTTCCCGACAGGGTTCCCAAAACTTCACTATTCTCATTGTTGCTTTTAAGCTAAATGATGGTCACTTTTAACCTATGCACGGTGCTGCACTCAACACCCTCAATGACTAGAAAATCACTCCTAACCTCCAAATCTCCATCGCTTGAAGTGCTTGACATGCTTGAAGCTGAAATTAACATTGTGCAAATGAGCAACGATGAAGCTGATTTATAGAATGGTGAGAGTAAATTAGTGGAGTTTTCTTGAAGGAAATAAATGCTGAAAGTACATCCAAATTTCCTCAAACTCAATGAATTCGACAAGGTGATGTGATGGGAATTTAGTAAACTGGATTCAAACATCAACCAAATCCTCTGCATTTAAAGAAGTTGCATAGAAACAATCTTAGGTGGCATGCCAACAGTCACTGGAAATGGAAGGTGGCAAACGTTTCGCATGAGTGTGTGCCACGGGGCCTACTTACAGTAAGCGTCGATTCATTCCTCCATCATATCAATCAGAAATAGTGATGTAACCATAACTACCCTTAAAAATAGCTATTAATGACTACATTGTCATAATCTGACAAGAATTAGTTGGTTTCTTGCCAACTTTTTATTCAACTAGATGGCGGTTAAAATTCAAGAATTAGTTTTCAAGAAATACCGACCGTTATGATGTAAAATTTTAAATATCCCTCATTTTGACATTGCAAGGGTCTGAAATTTTGATCCCCCTTGCATTGTGATGCATGAGTGAGAATCGATCATAATCAAAGGATCAATTTTGCAGTTTGATATTTTGTTGTGAATGTTTATTGTCTATGTGCAATGGATTCATGAATAGAATGCTAATGTTTATGAATAAGTCCGTGAGCTTAGATGAGCATTTGAATATTCCTTCCCTGTGAGGATGTGCTATTTTGTGGCGTTTTATTCATTTATTTACAGTGAATGTTAAGTTGCTAGTGAGTCAAGTCAGCAAGCTATTTGAATAGTTTAGTCTGTGAGCTACGATATTGATTGTTTGCCAGTCCAATTTCAAGCATTAAAGTTTTCTTTAGTTTTAAATCAATTTCTATCGCATCTATTTCCATGGCTATGGATAGATGTTAGTTTTTTCTTTTCTGCTTTTTGGTTAAAAGCATACCCCTACAACACGTAATTCCAAATACCAAATAGCTGAATTTCATGCAAATCTACTAGTTAGACGAACAAATGATGCCATACAAAGCTTGACAATATTATTCATTTACAACTTATTCAATGAAATTACAAACACGCGTAAACCAACATGAATAAAAATTTCAGCAACATAAGTGTAGATCAACCATCATTAACAATGCCATGCTTAAAACACTTATTTACAAGGTTACAAGAGTCCCAATTATTGGAACTTGGGATAATCAATATTTTTAATTTTATACCAAAAATCACTATTTTAAAGCACAAATGCTTAAAAGATCATCAAAAATAGGTAAAAAATATACTTTAAAGAAAAACTACTCCTAAACAAAGAATAAAGTAAAACTAATTAAAGCAACCTACAAATAGGCCCTAACCCCCTATCTAGAATAGAACTTCTAGAAAAAATTGCCAAAATAGCCATTGCTAAAAATGGAAATTTAATGCATGAACACCCTCTATGTTTTTGGAGAAATGGTTAATCCCCATGAGATTTCACCAATCCAATTTGGTGACTTGAATCTAATAGAGTTCGCTCAATCCAAACAAATTAAATGATCTATGAACCATAGGTATTTTTGTGATTGATTTTGCCAACCCTAACTGTTTTGATACATCTATAAATTGAAAACCTTTGTTCTAAGGATTTTTTAGGACTGAAAATGGTGACTAAATCCTTCGAATGTGGGTATGATTAAACACTAACACAAGAACTTGATGACATCAGAAATAAACACTTTAAAACTATCCTTAAACTCTAGTTGAAAAATGTTTGGTAACTACCAAGAAACCCTAGGATTTGACCCTTAAATCTACATTAAGACTAAGAACTTTGTGACTCCAACATCAGTTCAAATCTCCTTTCCTTGTTGCTGAAAATATACTTTTCTGCTGTAAGAGGAGGGAAATTAATTGAGTACCCCTTTTGTTATGCATCTTCTATTATGGTGGCTAATAGTAGAAATTTGTAATTATTTAAAAATGCGCATAGATGATAACAGTAAAAGAAAATCATGAACTGCTGCTACACCTAGGAAAATGTTGAAGAACTATTGTAAACTTCTGTTCGAACTGCTTAGAACATGATGGATCTCTTCCTAGGTGCCTATCTATGCCCTCCATGTCATTAGAACTCTACTAATGACTGCTAAGCACCTCCTCTACTCACATTTGTCTTTAAAAGTCTTCTTTTACTTGCTAGGTGCCCTTCAAGGCTTCGCTTGTCACTTGAATGAGCTCTGTTCACCCTTAGGCTCTTATTTTGTTCATTTTTACCCCTCAAATTGTTGTTCTATGGCCCTAGTAGTTTGTTTTGGCCACTAAAACCCTTGTATTTTACTGTCAGGCATGCCTGTAGACCACATATGTCACTTAAAACTCCTCTAAGGCTGCCAGGTGTACCCTTTTGTCATTGAAGTCACTAAAGCACATTATAGGTGTTTATTTTTGCTACATTTGCCACTTAGGAACCCTTTCCATTTACTCATCCCATCAAAAGCAAGTCAACAGCCAGGCACACCCTACCATCACCTTTGCCACTAAAGTGTTCAATCAAGCAACCTTTTTTGTCTCATTTGTCACTTGAAGCTGAACCATACACATAGGCATGCCTTTTATCTACTATTGCCACTAAAGGTGATTTTGGTATGCCCATTTCATGATATACTGTCATTCAACCTCTTGCAAAAGCAATCCGGGCACACATCTGCATGCTTTTTGCCACTTAAGGCATCTCAAATCAGACATAGGCAGTCATAAAGGCTAGGCTCTTGTCTCTTACATTGATCTCTTACTTCTGAAGCACCCTTTTAAGGTGCATTTATCACTTAACAAACCTGAATGAATTGTCTTAGGCGCCTCTCTTTGCCATCTCAGCCACCTAACCTTCTGCTAGGTGCTTTGAGCTGCTGCATTTGCCACTTAAGGCATCATTCCCTTCTCCTAGGTGTGCCTTTCTGTTGTATGTGTCACTTAAAGGGCAGTTTCCACTTGCAGGAATGTATCTCTGCTGATACTGTCACTGAACAGGTATAGAGGCGCTCAAAATGGCTTACTGTTGCTTCATGGACACCCATTACTGCTTAGTTGCTCTGCACAGGAGACTTTTTCACTTTTTTTCACATCTGACCAAGGCACTTCTACCAGCAGTTGATTTCACTTGGAATTACCTTAGGCGCCCATTCTTTGTCATTGTTGACACCAAATAGACCTTCTAACTGCTCCAAGGTGTCTTTATCTGTTCTTTGAAAGCTACAATGGCAAATTGAATGTGAAATAACAGTGAGTTTGATCGTGCAGTTTTTTTTTTTTTCCCTTTAAGGAAAAGCAGGTCAGGCCCCTTTTTACCCTTATATATAAGTAGGTTGGTCCTAATCAGTCAAAAGGACAAAAGGACCCATTTAGTTTTTTGGAAATTTTGCAGGGTTGCAACAGACCCACTATTCCCATGACATTTGTGACCAATATTACTTCTGTTTCTTTTGTATACTGGCAAGGCTTTGTAGAAGATCTTATTGCTAAGACCATGTTCCCTTGCATCCATGTACTGGCTAATCATGCCACAGTATGTGGACTTAAGAAATCTATTTCTAAACTCACATTTGTTCCAGCCCTTGAATTTTTATATTGAGTTATTTGACATTTCCAATGAAGTATAACATTTTGTGCCCTTGAATGGTTCGTTCTTCCTTCCACAATGTTCTATATTTTGTCTGAGTATGGGATGAGGAATCCACATCCTTTGAAATTTGAACTGTAACACTTTTTGCACCAAGGATTTAGCTGTGATGACAAGAAATAGGCCAATGGTCAGAGGAGTACCACAGACTGCAACATGTCCAATTGCAGTAATCCATTCATCTAAAATCAAGATTCTGTCCAAATATTTAGCTATATGCCCTTTCCTCTGTTACTCTGTATGAAAAGTCCAAGTGAATTCAAGTTCCATCATGGAGGTGTCTATTTAAAACTGAATGAATGCTTATTTTGTCTTAGGATTGAAACCTACCCCTACGTTTTTCTCCTCTCTAGAGTCTTAATTGTATTGAATTCCAACATCAGGTTTAGATTCTGCGGATTGGTATTGATGATCAATGTTGTAAGTTGTTCTATTAGATTGATTCAAAAATTACCACAAGACTAATGTTACAAGTCGTCCCACACATGCATGCATACATACATACATAAATATATATATGACCAGATTAATATTCCTGAAGTTCATATGAAAATAAATTTAAAAGTAAACACCATGGGAATGATTGATACAAGTTGATAAAATTTCTGGCTGGATTTCATTAGAACGTTGTTATTGATCGGATAAAATAGGATCTGCTTGCTATCCTATATTCCTGATGATTTGATTTTTTCAACATCCCTGCCCTAGTGGTTTCCTAGAGAAGGACCATGTCTATTCTTTCTATTTTGATTCTTATTTTTATGAAAGTGAAGTTTGTTGGTTATGTCTAGACCTTTAATGTTCTATGAGAAGATCCAAACTATGTGGACTGAATGGCATCTGATCTTCCTACCCTTGAATTATCACTTGGTTAGAGATCTTTACATCAATCATCTACTTATTTGTTCTATTGGTCTAGCCAAACTTGTCTCATCAACTGGTTTGATTGAATCAAGAAAGTGTATTCTTTTCTTTTTGACAATATTTGTAGCCTTGGGTTCCCAGACCTGGGGATTGACTAGAGTAAGTGTTTCTCTTGGATTTTATTTTTAGCTTTATCCTTATTTATCGTAACAGATGGCTTGGAAGTATCAGCCATTAATGTGAACTTGATGAGGTCTTGGACCTTACCCTTTGGTTTTACCTTATTTTTTATAGGTTCTAAAGAGTCTACCTTGATGGGGGTGCCGGTATTTAGATATTCGTGGGCATACTCCATATCATCTACCCATCTTCTATAGCTTCAAAAGGGTTTGCTATGATTATTTAGCTTGTTATTCGTAATCCTTTTCTTTTTTTTGACTGTGCTCTTTGGAATTTGGTGTCACCTTGTTGTTCATGACTAGTGTAGTAGCTCTAGACTAGATATGTACTGCTATTTTATTTGTTTTTCAGCAGAGGTAGATTCATTCTCTTCCTGAGGCCACTGGCAAGTTACCATGTTCATGCCAGATTCTTGACTAAATAGGAACATTTCAATAGTCTATTGGCTTCTCCCATTCTATTCCATGTATTTCCACAACTGTTCTATCAAGAAAGGGCTTTTCAAAGTCTATACTAAATAGGGACATTTCAATAGTCTTAGGCTATAGCGTATTCTTCAATGGCATTTCCTAGTTTTGTCAAGGAAGATTCTTGCTAGTATTTACTTGGGAGCAGCAGGAGATTGACCCAAACTATGAGTAAATTTGGGAGATCTCCCAATTTGTTAAAGGCCAGAGACCAGTGTTTCATGAAAGACCGATATTTTTTCATGAACCATGGCCCTTATTGGAATTCTTGGTTTCTATGTTAATTAGAGTAGAAGATGGCCATGGAGTAACACTTGGAGATCGTTGAGATCTCTACTGACCCAGAAGATTATCAATTCTCTTGAATCCATATTCTGAGACAGTCTATTTTAGTTTTTTACTTATGTAGGTAACTGAGTATATGTGATAATTTTCTCCCTACATCAGGTACACTGCAAGAAATCAGTCTAATTGTTCTTCTGAATGTAATGAATGTAGAGTTACTGTGTCTACACTAGCTGATTTATCATTAAACAAAAGTGGTCATGATAAATAGAGGATGAAAAGGAAGAGCAAATAGAATAATGTGGCATAATGCAAAATTAGCTTACAAGTACTGCAGTTCACTCAATTCTGCAACATATGAAGGGATTTCACCAGAAATCTTGTTGTTTCTCAGGACTCTGCACAACACATGATATGTTAGAAAATGCTATATAATAAACAAATAATAAAACAAACAACTTTCCATTTAGGTGCAAGTTATTTTACTTACAGTTCAGTTAATTTCTTCAAGCCTTTTAAGAATGTCAATGACGTGGTGCCTGAAGTTAAGTCACTTATTTTCCTGCTAGAATAAAAATACACAAAATGGCTCAAAAACTGGATGTATTAGTCCAATTTATGATTTTGTTTACTTCCTTGCATTTGAATATCAAGTAAACAAAGACAGGATGAGCACAAAATCCAAAAAATAGACAGATCAACACATACAGCTTTGTCAAAGAGGTTAAGTTGGAGAAGCTTGAAGGAATTGGACCCTCGAGAGTAGTTCCCTGAATATTCCTGCATAACTAATTGGTCAATATAGATCATACCCAAATGTATAGAATAGAAAAAGATTGGAGATCAAAATAGTAGGCAAGAAAATAGAAAATTTCGACACCAATAGTAGACCCTGGTCAAAAATCCACAAATGGAGGTGAGAAAAGTTTCTTTTATTTCCTCTTGTAGGAAGCCTTCGTTTCAAAATGCAGTCCTCAGTATAATGTAAGAATGCAATTTTCTCATTTAGTTATATTGCTACCTAAGTGAAAGGAAATCAATCTACAATCTAGTTCTCCGATAAACTAAAGGTTCTAAGTTATATCGGCAATTAAAATTTTAGTTAGGTTGTCACAAGATGCAGACAAAATGTTAGGTGTACCAGCAAATCATTTTGAATTGCTAATACTTCTGTAACAATTTTTTTTTTCTAATCAATGTAAGAAGCAGATAAATTTAAAGTCCCTTGAGCTAGATTCAAGAACCACCACCAAGACAACTTGTCTTTAAACAGCTGTAGGATATGCTTGCACAAGGTAGTTTTATACTCCTAAGTTATATTAAGAACAATATGTGTTCAGGTTGTGGCATATGCACAAGTAAATGAAAAAATATGGTGTTTTAAAGTTTTTGGCACTTTCTGCCAGTTTTACATTACACAAGTTGCTTAATTGGATCAGGCAGAAGAGAGCAAGGTTCACAGTTACTTTAGAAAAATACAATCTATAAACAAAGGCAGATGAATGTGCCACATCAACGAACTAGTGTTTTTAATTTCTCTCAAACAAATGCATATACACTTTTCTCCTACTTTTTATGTATGTGTCATTTTATACATGTATCATACAATAGCAATTTGCTCTTGCAACATCATGGCTATAATTTCTCTCTTGTTGCAACAATGGTTATTGTGAGAAAAATGGACAAAAATAATAGAAGCTAAATAAAAAATTTGCAAGGGGCGGGGGGCCTAGCTTGATTGGCTAAAGCATCATGTTGCAAGCAAGAGGTCACGAGGTCTAGTCTCCCCCCTGTCCCCATAGTACTAGAGGGCGTGTCG
The DNA here is from genome assembly GCA_007115665.2 of Sequoiadendron giganteum. Lineage (NCBI taxonomy): Eukaryota > Viridiplantae > Streptophyta > Pinopsida > Cupressales > Cupressaceae > Sequoiadendron > Sequoiadendron giganteum. Next base: position 479,887,376 of record CM021107.1, on the reverse strand, counting down.
CGCCAGTGTCACCAGTTATGTGAAAAAGGTTTACTACACACACTACAGTTTATAGGGGTGGCTACTCGATTCCTGCAGTCTAAAAAATAAATAAATAAATAAATTCACACATAATAATATTATGCTTCTATTTTCTTTACTCCCTCATAATACAAATTACATCCACATATATAGGATTCTCATATCCTATTTTATAGGAAACTACATAATAAAACATTTGTACCACTATTATATTAACGTATTTAACAAACTATAACAAACCTAATAAATCATTATTATATGTATTTTTATGATGCAATATTGCTAACACCCCCCTATATTGCATCATTCTCCAAATGGGGATAAGTGGACCAACAATACTAGATGACCATGTTTAGTAGATCATCATAAGGTATGCATTGGGACATACGCATCTACTTGTGACAAGCAATAGTGGAACTAGCCTCACTACACTCATTGTACTTTCATCCAAGGATAGGGACAAACGCATCTATCCATGAAACCAAGGATAGAGACTAACACATTTATCCAAGGTCTTACAACAAGTTTGGATAGGGACTAACACATCTATCCAAGGTTTTACAACAAGTTTGGATAGGGACTAACACATCTATCCAAGGTTTTACAACAAGTTTGGATGGGGACAAACACATCTATTCAACATCAAGGTTATGAATAGGGACACACACTTATGTTCACAACAATTATGATTGGGGACACACATCCAATCATAATTACTCAACAAAAAATGTGATTGGAGACAAACACTTCCAATCACATACAACATCTTGTGAATGGGGACAAACACATCCATTCACAAACAACCAACAATTGTGATTGGGGACAAACACATCCAATCATAAATACAAACTTTTGATTTGATTTAGAAAATATATTCCTCCTCACTATTCTCGTTTGGAGGGTCTTCAGTAGTTATTTCAAAAAGACATTCTTCATCATTGTCTGCAGCCAGTGCTTTATATGTATTTAGCTTACCATCAAGGAGATCCTTGGCACATTGAATGCAATTCATAATAATGCGTCCCTTTTTCTTGCAATAGTAGCACAAAATTCTATCCTTTGAGTATTGATTTCCCTTTGAAGTAGAAGATCTGGATTTAAAAGTATGGCAAACCTTGTTTTTGACAAGCATTGCATTTTCCTCTATAATTGACTCATTTTTCTTGGTTCCTTCATCAATCAAAGTAGAGATTATATCTTCTAGAGTAACATCTACTTTGTTTAATGTGAACACAATATTACCATAGCTAGGAGGCATGCTATTCAACAAAATGACCTTTGCATCATCATCTTCTACTTTGGATTTTATACCAGCTAGTTGGTTCATCAAGGAACTAAACTTACTGATATGTTGAATAATATTATCGCCTTCCATAATTTTTGCCCAAATAATTTCTTCTTTAAGCCCATCTTTGCACTTGATGCTTGTGATCCAAACAAACGACTAAGATCATCCCATACTTTCTTTGAGGTCTTCAATAAGTCAATATGGTGGATGACGCAAGAGCTCTCTCAACTCTTTCCCTTCACCAATAACAATGAAATCTTACACGAGAAAGAAACCAATTTTGTAACAAAAGATGAACTATTCTTTATTTTGGGGTTGTGGGCCTAGCTCAATTGGCTAAAGCATCTTGTTGTAGGCAAGAGGTCACGAGGTCTAGTCTCCCTATTGTCCCTCTGGTACCAGAGGGCATGTCACGCCAGTGTCACCGGTCACGTGAAAAAAGTTTACAAGGCGCATTACGGATACTCGACTGATTCCTGCAATCTAAAAACTAAAAAAAATAAAAATTCTTTATTTAAATCAATTACACAATAACATAAAAGAGATGCAACATCTCTGATACACCCAAGACTCTTTCTTAATTATGCACAATCAACCTTATTCACCTCCCTCTATGTCTTCACACTATCCACTTTCTCATGCAATCTATATATTTATACTCAATATCATTTGCCTTTCAATATGGCACTGTCCCTTTATTAACCTTCACTACCCCTCTATTATTTCTATGCTGCCTTTAAACTCTGTAACTTTTCTCAAGACCAACCCCTTCTCATTCACATGGGTCCTCTCCTGTGAAGTCGCCTTCCTTTTTCCGAATTGATGCCCTGTTATCTTTCCTATGTTTTTTCTCCCTCGCCCTTGTCTTTCCCAATCTTTTTGGATTTCATCGACCCTTTCAAATCTTATCTCTGCCTTTCTAACTTCTGCGTGCCCTTCCAAATGCTTATGAACTTTTATTATTTCACACGGGTTGAAGGTGAATGGGCTCAAATTTAGGATGTATATATTTGCCAACTAAATTACAGATCAGCCCTACATATGAATACTTGACTCCAAATCGATTTGTTTTCTAATTGGAATTACCTTTATATCTGCCATTTTTGAAAGTTCCTCAAGCCTTTGACAATTTCATTTTGTGCATATTTTGCAATCATTACACCTCTTATTTGCTAGCGCAAGTGTAACTTCAACATAGACAAATTTTTTATACTTCGATGGGCTTCTACATCGACCAAGGCAGAGTTCCCATTAAGCGGCGTTGATAAGCTACTAGTCCAACAATTCGCTTTGTTCATATCCAGTAACTGATGGAGGCATTTGATTAAACATTTCATGTACCTGGTCTTTGCTACCATATTTCGCATACATGTCGAACAAGGTAGTTGCAAATATAACCTTTAACAAAATTTCATAGGCTTGCATTTGAGGTCGTGAGAATGTTGGTAAAGGTTGAACAGATTGGCCTTACACCAACCAATTACATTTGCTTAACATTTCATGAGACAACATTTCTTCCATATCTTGTTAAAGCATCAAATTTAAGAGGTTTAGGCACTACATGAAAGAGAGAAAACCAAACAAAAAAAAACCAAAATTTGAAGAAGATCAAACCAACAATATGTTTTTTGGGTGGTGTTGATCGTCTGTCCGCCCGCGTGCTCCTATACCAGACACGCTGAATAAGTGAAATGTTCCTTGAGTTGGTAAACTCAGGAACATTGAAAGGTGCATGGGACGGTAATGCCATGTTTTTTTTAGATCCATAACTAATCCTTGTCTATGGGAGCCTTCCCTCTTCTATTCTTCTACTCAACCTCAACACTCAAGCCACCTCCATTTGTGTTATTCCGTTTCTCTGAACAAATTCCTACCACAGGTCTACATCTATGACCACCACATTCTTTAGGGATGCTACTCTTTGTTCCTTTACTACACTGTTGCAATAAATTAGAATCCAATTTACCCTTTCCTCTTGAAATCTGCCCTTTGAGTGGCTACAAGTCATTGTACTCACTTTGTTCCTCTTCCTCTATTTGTTGCTTCTCCACACTACAACAAACAATAGAGCTGGATTCTTTCATCTGCTTCTCCTTCTCTTTTAGAGAATTCAACATATACTTTTGTCCATCTTTTCAAAAGGTATAAACATTATTTCTACCATCATAGATGGCCTCCCTGTCAAACTTCCATGGCCTACCTAGCAACACATGACATGTAGTCATAGGCATCACGTCACACAACACCTCATCCGTATAAGAACCAATCTGAAAATTAACTAAACATTGCTCACTCACAGTCATCTCGTTTTCCTTCTATAACCAAGAAACTTGGTATGAACAAGGATGCTTACATCTCTTCAAACCTAGCTTGTCTACCATCTCTTCTGAAACTAGGTTATCCGTACTACCACTATCTACTGTAACTTTGCAACACTTATCTCTAGCCTTGCACACAGTTTGAAAGAGAATCCTTCTTTGGGATGGTTCCTCTTCAACCGCCTTTGGATTCACCAACACTCTTCATCAGGAGAGATTCACCTTCTTTCGGGTCTTCACCTTTCGGGGATGCATCACCTTCCTCATCCTCTTGTGCCAAGTGGTTTCTTGCTGCACTCTTTTTGCCGCCTTCTTGTACTTGAGGACACTCGTAAACACGACGACCAACTTCTCCACATTGGTAACATCTACCTGGAAACCCTCTACTACTGCTACCACATCCTCTTGCTAATATCTCCTTTTCTTTGGTGTTTTGGCCCACCTCTTTACTCCATTTAGGCTTGAATTCTTCTTCAATCTGCTTTCCTTTGTTGTTGCTCACTTGTCCCTTTTCAGTTGCAAATCTTCCTCGACTTTTGGAATTGCTTATTTGCCTTCTCATTAATTTCTCCTCAGCCTTTAATGCATATTGGTATGCTTCCTCAAGTGTAGTAATTTTAAGCATACTCATCTCGTCCTGAATAATAAACTGTAAGCCATTCACATACCTAACTACCTTTTCCCTATCGATTTCATGCCTTCCAAATCGAATAGACAACTTGTAAAACCTCTCCGTGTAATCTTGTACACATATCTTTTTGCTTCAGATTTTGCAACTTCTTGAATAACTCCATCTAATAATCTCCGAGTATGAATTTGTTCTTCAATCTCGTCACCATCTGGTTCCACCTCATTATTCGTGGATCTCCATCCATTTCCTGCTCTCTCTGCAACTCTTTCCACCATAATGCAGCATGCCCTTTCAATTTTGTTTGGGCTAACTTTACCCAATGTGGGTCCCTAATTTCCTCCATTTCGAAGTATTCTTCCAACTCTCCTATCCAATCAATTGACTCTTCCAGATTTAATGTTCCAAAATAGTTTGGCACATCCATTTTACTACTTTTTGTTATTCTCGAAAGAGCTCTCAAAAATCTTTCTTGTCCGGCATCCTCTATCTGTTCTTCAAGTCTTCTCCTCCTTGCTCTTCCTTTTCACTTTCTTCCTCATTCTCAGGATCTCTTGCATTACCAACAACTAATCTCACCTCATTTCCGATATCATTTTTTATATCATCTCTCGAAATCGTTCCAACACTACCTCTAATTTGGGTCTTCCTCTTCGGGGCAACATCTCTTTCAATCAACAGCTTGTCCTTCTTAGCTCTCAATTATTCAGGACTCCACACACACCCGCAACAATTCTCTTGAGATCTCAAAAACCGTTACTCACTTCCCACAAGTCCTGGTGAATCCTCTCCACGCTCAGGATTACCGGATTTGATACCAATTGATGCAAGAGCTCTCTCAACTCTTGCCCTTCACCAATAACAATGAGATCTTACACGAGAAAGAAACCAATTTTGTAACAAAAGATGAACTATTCTTTATTTAAATCAATTACACAATAACATAAAAGAGATGCAACATCTTTGATACACCCAAGACTCTTTCTTAATTCTATGCAATCAACCTTATTCACCTCCATCTTTGTCTTCACACTATCCACTTTCTCATGCAATCTCTATATTTATACTCATATCATTTTCCTTTCAATATGGCACTGTCCCTTTATTAATCTTCACCACCCCTTTGTTATTTCTATGCTACCTTTCAACTCTACAACTTTTCTCAAGACCAACCCCTTCTCATTCACACGGGTCCTCTCCTATGAAGTTGCCTTCCTTTTTCCAAATCAATGCCCCGCTGTCTTTCCTATGTTTTTTTCTCCCACGCCCTTGTCTTTCCTAGTATTTTTGGCTTTCATTGACCCTTTCAAATCTTATCTCTGCCTTTCTAACTTTTGCGCGCCCCTCCAAATGCTTATGAACTTTTATTATTTCACACGGGCTGAAGGTGAATAGGCTCAGATTTAGGATGTATATATTTGCCAACTAAATTACAGATCGGCTCCACATATGAATACTTGACTCCAAATTGATTTGTTTTTTAATCAGAATTACCTTTACATCTGTCATTTTTGAAAGTTCCTCAAGCCTTTGACAATTTCATTTTGTGCATATTCTGCAATCATTACACCTCTTATTTGCTAGCGCAAGTGTAACTTCAACATTAACAAATTTGTTATACTTTGATGGGCTTCTACATCGACCAAGGAAAAGTTCCCATTAAGCGGCATTGATAAGCTACTTCTCCAGAAATTTCGCTTTGCTCATATTATGAGAACCCTTGGTTCTCCTGAATCAAATTCTTTGCAACTGTTGATCTAGGTTTTATGTGTTTTGAAGTTTTTGAAGTTTTTTGCCAGGAAATGCATAAAACAGAAAACAAATGCAAATAGAGAGATGTTGAAAGCAAATATAATATTATATCAAAGATGTGAAATTACATTAAAAACATTCATACCCGGAAACAATCCTCTGATGATGAAACCCTTATTTCTGAATCTCTTTGTAAATCCAATGAAACACAAGTAGAACTCCTGAATGAAGCCCTCTCTGAAGAAATGATTCAGCTGGTCTTTCACAGCTTCAAGATTGTAGAACACTGAAGAATTGCCGCTCTCCAATGGTGAAAAATGTTGAAACCCTTGTCTCAGGCACAAACTTCAAAGAAGCCAAAAAAAAACAATGTCAAATGATCAATACATGAATGAGGTTGACTTGCTCTTTGCTTCTTATATTTCCTCAAAGAGGCACGATTTCCAATGAGATTAATTTTAATACATTTAAAATGTATTTTAATGTTTGATACCCCTTTTTAAATTAATCTCTCAACTTGGGTGTACCATTTAGCAAAATTATTATACTCTCTCTTTATTAAATTTAAGTGGCTCACTTTTATAAAGTTAAAATATAACTTTATAATATCCCTTTACTAATTAAATATAACTTAACCACTTAAATACTAATATCTCCCTCAATATTCAGTATTTTGACATGTTGTCTGAAGCTGGGGTCAACACTATAAAACCCCCATGTGTCCAAGTGCCCTAACTAAAAATAGCATCACTGCTAGATTGACTTACTATAAATATAAGTCCCTCAAACTAAGCCAAACATTGATCTGCAAAGGCCTGGAACTAGACCCAATATTAAACTGAAGAAATGGAAATGACAACAACCTCCATGAATTGCCATTGAGACCCTCTATCCAAACATATTAGCCTACGAGGGTTGAAATGATAGGCTAACCTCTCGACTCTGATGCTCATGAAAATGGGGACATTACACATATCCAGTAACTGATGGAGGCATTCGATCAAACATTTCATGTACCCGGTCTTTACTACCATATTTCACATACATGTCGAACAGGGCAGTTGCAAATACAACCTCTAACAAAATTCCATAGGCTTACATTTGAGGTCATGAGAATGCTGGTAAAGATTGAATAGATTGGCCTTACACCAGTCAATTACATTTGCTTAACATTTTATGCGACAACATTTCTTCCATATCTTGTTAAAGCATCAAATTTAAGAGGTTTAGGCACAGTGCGAAAGAGAGAAAACCAAACAAAAACAAACCAAAATTTGAAGATCAAACCAACAATATTTTTTTTGGGTGGTGTTGATCGCCTGTCCGCCCGCGTGCTCCTGCACTAGTGGAGGTATGCATTTGAAAGTGCAAGACCAATCAAAGCTATTGCTCTTCAATCCTTTGTAGTCCATTTTGTGATTCCATCAGCATTAGTTGGTTGTGGCATAGTTCCACTCATTACATCCCATAGATCCTTTTCAATAAGGACCAATTGTAGCTTGACTTGCCATGTGTGGAAGTCTTTACCTACAAATTTCTCAATCAATGTACTATTTTTCTCCATATTAAAAATATTTGACCACCCCAAATAAAAATAATGTCAAAGGTCGGTTTCCATTGATAATGCACCTTGAAATTTTTGTTTACAACAACAATCTAAATTGACTCTACAAAAGTGATATAACTATCCCAAAAACACTTTGCAACTCCTCACCAAACACTAAATATAACTGAACAAGTCAATAATGGTCAGAACATCTAATCCTACTGAAAGATGATTGGAAGCAAAGACATCATAAACCACTCTATCATGTTGATGTGCGACACAACTTGAGACAAAAGATCAGAAGAGGAGAACCTAAATGATGATCAAAATATTGAAGGCACAACTTAGACATTTGCAGCTTATCAAAGCAACTCACCACGCTTCTACTAAACATGGGCGAAAAAAGCCTCTTCAACTTTGCATCCAAATCACACCAAATAAGACGGAAAAATAACCATGAATCAAAATATTTGTTGCTTTCGTCTGTGCCACGTTTCACTTTGATATTTCTCTAGAATTTTATTCATTGATAAGCCAAAAAAATGGATTCTCCAACTACTAAAAATACGTTGCAGATGCTGGAACTTTTACGCAGCATTCCTTTCACGTCCAACTTCCCCTTCAGACTGCTCGCGAAATACAGAATATTTTCAAACGATTTCTGAGTTTTATCCTACTTGTTCCAAACTTTCCAGAACATTTTGAATTTTTATTTTTCATTTAGTATTGAGAGAGATAGTGCAATTTTACTGAACTGACTGTGAAAGAGATTTTTGGACGCGTTGCTCAGATACCATGTGAGAAAAATGGACAGAAATAATAGAAGCTAAATAAAAAATTTGAACACATAATAATATTATGCTTCTATTTTCTTTACTCCTACACTGGACTGTCACAATAGACTGATTTCCAAATGATCTACATAAACTTAAAAGCATAAATTCTAAATTGTACAGAAAAAATATCTCACAATTCCATTAGATCAGTCCAGTTTCCAATGAAATCAGGTATTGCACCTGTAAACAGATTATCAGATGCCCATCTGCAAGCCAAAACAAAAGTAAGGATGTCTGCTCTCACAACAGGCGGAACACATTATGAATTCTGTAAATCTAACATAAAGAACACAGGGTATGAAGAATTGTAGCAGAATCTCACACATTCTTCAGTTTCCGTAGATTTCTAAAAGTGCTCGGAATCTCTCCAGTTACTCCGGCACTATCAATATGCCTGTTTGGTCAACAAGAATAATGATTATTTGTATAATTAAACATCTTCCACATGATCAAGAAACTCCTGCTACAATATGGTAGACAGAATGTAGGAGGAATTAATGATAATAAATATTTTTCCTTAAAAGGTATGAATGGGGAAATGCCGTAATCAATCAAGATTCAACCTTTAGCACACACTTATACAAGAAGGGACATGGCAGTTATATTGGAATGACTACATTTGTTAAAATAATTCATCATAAAACAATCCATCCCAACATTAGTTGGGTTATGTCTACAATTATGTTATGATATGCCCGTCCTGCAAGCCATGAGTTTCTATGATGGCATAAGCCTGCACTCTGAATATATAGGAAAACTGAGCGATTTCCTGCATAACTATGCACTGTATCTCAAAACTCAACAATAAACTTCCTGCATATGTGTGCACTATAACGCAACAGTAAAAAAAAAAGTGTTTTAGTAAAAGCATTTGACATCCAACCTTCTTTCCCACCTTCCACTTGGATATGAATTTTAATAATTATGTGAATTTCAAAAATATCTGTCCCAAATGAAAAGTTACCTGCCCTTTGGATTGTCATTCTTGTTAGGCCCTAAGTGTATGTGCATCATGCTGTTGCTCTTTTTGTGTTTTGAATTTTGATGTATTATTGTACTTGCTGATGATGTTATTTTTGTATTGTCATTGAGGTGTATGTATTATATGTTTTGAATTCACATATGTTGATATGTATATGCTTTGATCCATTGTGTGTTTTGACATTATATTATACTTTCCAATGGATTGTCAACAAAGTTCATGGATTCTGTAGATGGATTATATGTGTAGATCTTATATGTTGGGTTTATTAGTGATTTATTTCCATTGTTTTCATAATGGTATGTGACTCTACTTATGCTTAGTGAGTGGTTCTTTATTATGCGTCTACATATCTAAGTCACACTAGTGTTAGATAATCTTTAGATTTTGATATTATCTCGTTTGTGGACATTTATATTTTGCTTTAGCTATTTGATATTGAGCAGGTATGTGTGCAGGTGCAGGTTTCCCCAACAGCAATTAATTGGAGACAGTCGATTTGGATAAATGTGTTATGTTTCATTTTTCATCTTGCTCAATTGTGAGCCATGAGATATGTCTTGTGTGCCATTATGAGCCTAAATTTAAATCAATTGTTACAAATCCTTGAGTTGTGTGGAAACCTCTAATGTGTTGTGTGTTTATCATAGTTGTTTGGTTCCTGTGATTTTATTTTTTTCATATTTCATTGTGTGCTGATAGAATGAATCTTATGTTGGTGAATATAATTATAGTTTTATATTCTCTATAATATATTTTTATGGCATTGGATGAAGTGATGAAATATTTGTTTAATCTAGAAAATCGTTTTATTATTTTTATGTTTTCTCTATATTATTTGCACCAAATTTATTACATCAAATAAGTGTGTATTTCTGAATGAATGCAAAGTCATGTTTATGGTATTATTGGTTTGAGTTTTTTTGGAAAAAGAAAGAAAAATAAATTTTGAATAAAAGAAAAAGGAAAAGCCCATTTAGGGTGTTGCAATTTTGGGGAGTGTTTTTGCTACATTTTCTCTTTTCTCTTCAAGCATGTTGAGATTGGAAACGGTTTATATTTTTTTTGGCTATTTGGGGCGTGGGGTTTGAGGGGTTGCACTCTCTTTTTATTATTTCCTTTCTTTTATTTCTTCCACTCTCATTGTTGCTGATGTGAGGGTTTCATTGGATGTTCTTGTGGTTTGGACATGATGAGAGGAATTGTTGTTGTGCTTAAAAGGTGGTTCATCCACAACAAAATCCCTCCTCTCCTTTGTGATTAGTCCTTATAATTATTATGAACTAGTCCAAAATATAGTCAGTAGGCATGTTAAGTTTGCTCTTGGATATAGCATGTAATTCATCCTTTGAGAATTCATTTCCTTGGTTATGTCAACATAGTGTAACTAAAGTTGATCTTCTTTATTGTTGTCTTGTCACTTCCCTTGCATCTGTAGAGCCATGCGAGTATGGGAGTTGTGATCTTGGAATCCCTATAGTTAGAGGTCTTAGGGTTTTCTCATATGGTCAATGAAAAGATTGTATAGGCTTGAGTGCTTTCCTAAACCATTTTCGTATAGTATATTGAATGAATAAATTATGTCCATTTTGAGCAAAGTTGTAGGTTGCAATTTAGATCCAAGGTCTAAAACGCAATCTTGCAAAGGTTCATCCTTTATGCTGAAAAGTGTAGGGGATGTCTATTACAAATTGAATTCTAAAGTCTAAAATGCAAGAAGCGAATTAGACCTTAAATTCCAAAATGCAGCCCTATTAAAGGTTCAAACTTTATGTTGAAGTTTTTAGGTTGGTCATATACAAATTAGAATCTGAAGTCCAAATGTAGGATGCAAATTGGACATTGAAATCCAAAAAGCAAGCATCTAGGTATTTATCCTTCAGGTGAGAAAGTGCAAGATTATTCAATGTAGATTAAACCTTGAAGTCCAAAATACATTTTGCAATTTGATCTCCAAATATTGAGGTGAGAATGCAATAGAGTTCATACCTACATTGAGATAATCATCTTGTTAAATGTTGGTTAGACCCCTAAGTTTTAGATGTAGAATGTGATTTAGAATATGAAGTTTGAGGTATTTGTTTAGCAAGTTCAAGGTTGGTCTCATGAAGTTCTCGATGGTAGATTGCAGTTTAGATCCAAAAATCTGAATTATAAAATTCAAGTTAGACTCCAAAGTTAAAAGGGATTGATAAAGTTGGGTTTAAAGTTGGATCTCACCTTGTAGGTTTCATTTTTATTTGACTCTAAATCCAAGGTTACCTATGGATGTTACAAATTTTAGATAGAACTCTAAAGTACAAGTTAGTATGAGGATTATGCAATTTGTACTCAATAGTGTGAACTGGGTCATAATTATTCTTATCATTTAGAACTTTGAATCCCCACTAGGTCTTGTTAATTGGCATCATCATGGTGTCTTTGGTCCATAGTGTATTAAGTCTTTGACTTGTGTTTCCATGATTATTGCATAGGTGTGCATGTCAAGCATGTCATCGTGTTGTGTTTTGAAACCTTATACATAAAGGAGAGCAATGTGGCGCATTTGTATCATGAGAAATTTTCATCCCATTTTTTCATTAATGTTAGGAAAAATCTTGGTGCATTACATTTAATATCAAATCCCATGTTGTAACATTGTAAACTCTAGGTTGTGTGTTTTCTAGATGAGTGTTGTTTGTTGAGTTTTCTACACATTAGTCATATTATGATTGATTGCTTGAGCTTGTTGTGATTACTCATTTTATGCTTTTGGTTATTACAAGAATTCCTCTTTTGTAATTTACTAAGTTGTGTGCCTAAAGCTAGAAGTGATGGAATGTTGTGTGAGTTATTTATTTATGTTATGCTAACCCATGTAGTGTGGTTGGAGGGAAATGCCTCCTAAATATTATCATACCTACCAATGGGATCTTGATCAATGATCTTGAGAAATCTAGAGGGAAGATTCATTGGTAGTGAGGCATCCCAACCTAAGGAAGGTGTTGCTAACTAATAGATAGTGGGGTTACTATAGGAGTTGCTTTTGAGATTTCCCCCAAGGTAGGAGGAAGAATGTACAATGATTTCTTTGTTATCATGGGGAATGTGAGAGAACCAATTTAAAGAAAGAGTGTTCTTGGAGCCCACATAAATCTAGGGTGGAGGGATAGTTTAGTTAGGAGATGCCTCATTAGTAGGTCAAGTAGGTGGGTAATAGTAATGCTTCAATGATGAAACTAAGGGACCTCCTTCATCTCCACCCTCCAAATTTTGAAGGTTCTACTAAGGGTGCTAAGGCAAAGGCTTGGATATTAGTCATTGAGCAATGTTTCATCATGATGCAATATAAAAGTAACATGAAGGTTGGTTGATTATCATGCAACTTCATGATTATTCTTTGACTTAGTGGGACTAGGAATAATAGAAGTGATTTGAATATATTCACTATTTCTTGGGAGATCTTTATAGAGATATTTTGTGCTCACTTTATTTTTGAGCACTTCAAATAGAATCAAAGTAGATGAGTTCTATGAATTCCAACAACTAGGAATAATAGTGGATCAATATGAAAACTATTTATTTCAGCTTGAAGTTGTATGCATGATTCATAGAGGACGAGAAGTTATTAGTGAATAGATTTGTAAGAGGTATAAACTCTCACATTATGGGGGTAGTTCATATGACAACACTACAGACGTTGGAATTTTTTGTGGAAAAGGAAGAACTGGTAGAAAAATATGGCAAGAGATCATGGAAGCCAACTTAACTCCCATGTGGTTGTATCTTATGAGCTAGGATATAAGGTTTGGGGATCTTAGTCCCAACCCGAGGGAAGTTTCAAGAAATCCTTGACATCACCTAGACCCCCATAGTAGTAGTCATCCAAGAAGTTGAAGTCTCAACAAATGTAGTGGGTAGGCCAATCTAATGGTTCCATTTGTCATAGAGAGAAGCAAAAGTAGTTCTTGGGAGGCCACTTTCCCCAATAATAGATAACTGGTGGTTAGTCTAGGGCTATTATTTCTAATTATTAGTAATCAAATTGACCATAGTTCCTATATTTGCGAGTTAGGGGAATGTGTTTCCCTTGTGGTGAATATGGTCACTTAGCTAGGTAATGCCCTCAAAGATAAGCAATAGTGGGTGGTTAGAGTGCCTCAATATTAGATAAGATGATCAAAAATGTTGGTAGATCTCATTGGGTATTTGTAGTGGTTGAATATTGCTAAGAAATCCATCAAGTTATAGTGGTTGAGACCTTAGGTATACTTTGTGGTGTGCATGTTTCAATCTTGTTTGATTTAGGAGCCTCTAACTCCTTAATTTCCTTGTCATTGGTTGAATGATGTATGATGGCAGGAGCAATGGAAAGTGGTAGTTGGCAAGTTGAGTTGGCCATAAGTACTAAGATGGTAGTAGATTATTTTTTACATGGTTGTGTGTTAGTTGTAGGTATCTTCACCACCATTATTGATTTGCATGTTCTACCATTGGGGTCTTACAATATTGTCCTTGATATGGATTGGCTTGATGCTCATCATGTGATTATTGATTATTGTTAAAAAGTAGTGGATTGTGTTAGTGATCATGGATATCATGCCATGATAACTAGAATTCAAAGACCCATATCCCTTGATATGATTTCATCCATGTAACTAAAATAGGGTATGTGTAAAAGGATGTTAGATGTTTGCAATCCCCATGAGTGATATTACTTAAAATGATTTGTATGAGATCTTTTTTGATGTTCACCCTGTTATAAGATATTTTACAAATATGTTTTTGAATGTCATTCTTGGTATGTTACAAAAGTACGATGTGGATTTTCATATTGATCTTATTATTGGAACAAAACTCGTCTCATGTGTGTCCTATTAAATGAATACTCAAGAGATGAGTGAGCTAAAGTTGCAGCTTGAGGAGTTGTAGAAAGATCACACTCATCCTAGTGTGCCCCCTTTGGTGTACCTATCATCTTAATAAAGAAGGATAGATCTCTTCATTTATGCATTGATTATTGATAATTAAATAAAGCGACAATGAAGAAATGATATCCCTTGTTGATAATTGATGAATTATTTGATCAAATGAAAGGAGCTAAAATATTCTCTAAAATATTTTGCAATCTCAGTTAGACCATGTCCTCGACCTCAAAAGATCTTTCCATCCAATTGTAATTTGCATAAAACTTTTGTCATTGTTGAGCTTGTTGTAGATGGTCTTTGAGCAACCTCAAGATAGATCTTGGATTTGATTTATTGTAGGGTATAGCTAGTGTTTCTATGGAGACTTGGGGTTTGAGTTCATATTTTTGTGATATATTTTTGGACAAGGGTTATTTGGAGATTTTGGTGCATGGATACTGTTATTTTGAGTTATGAATATAAATGTTAATTTGTGTGTTTAGACATTTAATTGCTTATTGGTGATATGGTGTGTTTATTTAGTTAAATAAAAAGTTCATATCGTGTTTGGTTAAATGTTTAATTCTTGCAAGATTAAATGTCTTCAATTATCATGATAGATTTTGTTATTATGTGATGTTGAAAACTTTAAAGTATATATTTAATGTTTTGATTTTCATTTCCAAAGTGTATTGATATTTTTATTGAGGTATTGCAGGTGGGCAGTCTAGGTTCTTTGGGAAATGGAGGTAAAGTCCAAATGCTGAAAACATAATTATTAATTTTAATTTTAAAAGAGGGAATTAATGTTAAATGTGATTTGATTTTTATGATTTTATATTTGTTTGTGGGAGAATTGTTTTTAACTTTTAATGGGAAGTTGAAGAGTTGAGAAGAATTCCTTTTTAGCATATTAAAGGATATGAGTTACTGTGTCTTGATTGGACATTAGCTTATATCAGGTAACACTTGTTTTATGCGGCTTAAAGAATACTGGAAATCAAATGCAAAGTGTGCGTCCTTCTGTGGTTTAATTAAGGAATGTATATTATAATGTGAGGCCGAATGTGAGTAGATTCCTTCACGTTTCTAAAGAGTTGTTTTAACCTTTACCTAGGAGTATTTCGATGTTAAAATAAATCGACAATAATATTATCACTTGATATGAATATCAGCTGGTAAGCTACATGCTCTTTTAAGCGGTCGGTAGGGATGCATAAAGTTGTATTGTTCTCTCATTCGATAGTCTGAATTATGTGTTCTTTTGAATGTGTATCTTTATTAGCATTTGAATTGTATATTTATCAAAATACATTTCCATAAATTTATAATTGAATATTTATATTACATTCAAGGGAAGTATGAATTATAGTTTTCTTTTGAATTCAAAGTTTTAATTTAGATGTTGAGAAGTTTAATTTTCAAAAAAAATAAAAATTGTACAGTTGTTCGAAGAGAGATTTCATCTTATTCGTCTCATTACATACTTTTGGATTATAGTGCAAGTGATTTATGATTTATCTTAATCTACGATAATTAAGAGTATATCTTTTGTGTGTTATTATTTAATATAAATAGCATAGTTTGGGATGGGCATTACATTTATCAAATATCTAGCTACTAGTACCTTACTATTTGTGACTATTAGGTCAACAAAATTTAGTCTATAATACCCATACAAAGCTTTGAAGGGGAAGATACCAACAGACATATGATAAGATGTATTGTAACAATAGTCCCCTAAGTGCAACCAATTGACCCATGCCAATTGTCGGTTTGAAATTTGATTTCTTAAGTACTCCTTAACCTATTTATTTATGATTCTATTTCACTATCCATTTGGGGTGATAGCTTGTGCTAGGAGTGAGTTTTGTGCCTACCAAGTATACTAATTCTTGCAAAAATGCACCTAAAAATCTATTATCCTTGTCATTGACTATATTATTTGGTAGGCCATGCAACCTAAACACTTCCTTGAAAAATAAATTTTCTACTTGAGGAGCCTTGAAGTCTAATAAGATGGCAAAAAACATACATATTTATTCAAATGGTCTACAATAGCATATATGCAATCCTTACCATACTTCCTTGGGAGTCTCATGATGAAATCTATGAACACATTGTCCCACTTGTGATTTGGAATGGGCAGAGGTTGAAACAAGCCAACTAGCAAATGTTCTCTTTTGTTTTACCAACATGTGGAGCATTGCTTGATATGCTTGAGAATGTCTTCTCTGAGGCCCTTCCATGAAAATATTTCCTAGATTTTCCTATATGACTTGAAGTATTTGGGGTGCCCTACCAATAGTGTTTCATGAACTACTTTCAATAAGTTTTCCTTCATCTTAGATTTAGGAACTAAGAAGACTCGGTTCTTATACAAAATGAGTCCATCTACCATCATGTACCTATAATCGTTTACCACTTTATCAAATAGTAGCGAATATGGTTTTAGTATATTTAGCTAGAATATAGCCCTTCCATTTAGCTAAAATTGTGGAAAGAGAGCATAGAGGCAGCTTTTTGGAGAGAGCTTTAGAAATAATATTTGTCTTCCCCTTCATGTGCTATATGCCAAAATCATAGGCTTATATTTCATTCACTCATATTTTTGTTGGAAATCATTCAAGTCCCACTGGATCAAGAAGAATTTCAAGCCATTATGATCAATTTCATAGTGAATGTCCCACAAACCAAATACTGACTAAATTTCTTTAAGCATGCATAATAGCTAGCATCTATTTATCATAGATGGAGTAAGTCTTTTCTAATTCATTCATTTTTCTACTTTCAAAGATTATAGTGTGTCTTCTCTAAGTTAGGATGACCCATGATGCTTTTCCTAAGGCATTGTATTCAACCACAAATGGAAGAGAAAGTTTAGCTATAGCAAGTACCAAGCATGAGCTCATTACTTGTTTGAGTTTTTCAAAATTTTCTTGAGTAGCTATAGTCCATTCAAAGGTTCCTTTCTTTGCCAGATCTATTAAGGTTGTAGCACTAAGAAAACTCTTTAAGAAATATCCTATAGTAGTTGCATAGCCCGAAAAGCCCTCTCACTTGTGTTAATGTAGTAGGTAGTGGCCAATCTAAGATGGTTTGAATATTTTGAGGATGCACTTGCATGCCCTTAGCATTTATGATATGCCCTAAATATAAATTTTTTGTTAGTTCCAATTCACATTTAAACTCTCTCACATAAAATGATTTTTGTTTTAAAATTTTCAACACCATGTCCAATTGTTTCACATGCTCTTTCCAAATTTTACTATAAACTATAATGTCATTATAAAAAACTAGCACAAATTTTCTCAAATAATTGTGGAATACTTGATTGAAACATAGCTGGGGACTTTGTTAGTCCAAAGGGAATAACCAAAAATAAAAGATGTCCAAAATGACATCTAATATTTTTTGTGTGTACACCTTCATCTCTTACCGAAATTTGGTGGTAGCCAAATCTTAGATCAATCTTAGAGAAGTATAGAACTCCATAAATTTTGTCTATTAGCTCATCTATCCTTGGTATAGGATATCTATTCTTAATGTTCTTATTCAATTCCTTGTAATAAATAACATTTGCATGGTCCCATCCTTCATTTTCAAAAGAACCATTAAGGATGCAAAGGGACAAGAACTAGGTCTTATGTATCCCATCTCCAACAGTTCCTTTATAGCCTTTTCAATTTCTTACTTGTACACCCTTGGGTGGAGGTATGGAGTGATAATCATTGGTTTTGCACTTGGTTCCAATTCTATGACATGTTGAAATTATTTTTCTATGGTTAATCTTGGTGGCAAGTCATTGAATACCTTGCTATGTTGGTTCAAAAACTTTTATCTATCAATGTGATGAGGTGATTCGAGAGCACCCATGGTGTAAGAGCAATCTTGCATCCCCCCACCTCAAAAAAAGTTATTTTTTAATTTTTTAAATTTTTATTTTAGGTGGGCTAAAAATAGTAGGGTTTCTATTTTTAGTAAGTTTTCATTTGTGCACCTATAAACATGAAATCTTGCATAAGGCTCCAAAATGGTGAAATGAAGACAATGGTGAAGAAATCACTTCAATACCATTTGTCATTTGTGAGATATTAATGTTTTATCTTAAATATCCCTTTTGAAATATTCAAAGTCACTTTTGAGGTATCTAGAGGTTTCATATGGGCCTAAAAAATGGCCGAAAAACATGATATATTAAAAATATATAATTGTGGACCACACATTTGATGAGATCTTTCCAACGGTGCAGACGATTTGTCAATCTGGCGCTTGAGTCAAAAGTCATGGCTCCCAAAATTTGGAATAAAATTTAGGAATTTTCTAAATTCAAAATAAAAGGTAAATGAATCTGTTGGACACCAAAAATAGAAGTGACAACTCATTGGAAAGTGAAAAGTCTTATAAAGTGGTTACAAAAGAAAAGGGATTCATTTTGGATGAGAAGATAGATGAAATTCTTGCTTTTTAGCATAGAACAAAGGTTGAGGTTTTAGTGGCCATTATTGCCATTTGTATACTTGCATGTCTCATTTTCTGCATGTATTTGCAGTCCAAATTTGTGTAATAGTGGTCTTGTGACCGGATACTTGTGATGCATTTGATTGCATGTATGTAGATGATTTCTGAGAATCTAATAAAGTTGCATGTTTGTTGTTCTTGAATGTTATTTTTTGTGTAAGGTGTGTTTGAGGGAGAGTCTCCCTTCATCATGAGGGGATCCCTTGCCTATAGCATGATTTGTGGCCATCACCAACTAGCTAGATTCCTAGGACATTTGACCCCTATAGGAATCCCTCTATTCTTTTTTCTATGACCACCGTATGGTTTCTATTGGATATCCCCTTGAGAACAACATCCTTCCCATTAGATTTGAACTTGAGTTCCATAGATTAATAAAATTGAGTAAATTCACCTAATGAATACAACCGTTGTACTTCTAGTATCGTATCTATAGTATGAGTCCTTGTGGCACACCTCACCAAGAGAACATTAAAGTCCAATTATTAGGTGCAAGCCCAAGGGCAAGGGCAGACCTTAATAAATAAAATATCAAATATTAAAAAATCACAATGTATAGGTGGACTCTAAGGTGCAAGCGGGCATTTAACCAAAGGGATTTTCAAATTTCAAAAATTATCTTATAGTTATGTAGTTAGTGATAAAGTATACATCTACATAAACAAAATAAAAATTGTAAGTTCAAAGTCCTTTTTATTGTGTATTGGTGTGCATAAAGCAATAGTTTATTCCTATCAAAGGGTTTCAAATTTTCATGATAAAAAATTAAGGTTTGTCAAAGGGTTGGCTATGATTAGAGAAAAAACTACAAAATCATAAAATTCATCTAGAGCAACATATCCAAAAGTCTATTTTTAATTGTTACTATTTTTAAAGAAAAGAAAATGTTTTGTGATTTATTGTTTTTTTCCAATTCTATTTATAGAATGTGCTATTTTTAGTGATCTCTATTATAAATAGCTTGGGGATCCCATTCTATTTATAGCCTAGAGTTAGCTATTTTATTTTTACATCTCTATCCACGTGAGAGATGTAAGCATTAAGTCATAGTTTGTAATAAATTCAAACTATAACTTAACTAGAGGTTACATGCAATTAGATTTATTTTTTGTAGATAAAGTAATCTGTAATAAATATTGCATTCATATAATCAAGATATTCCTAGATGATACAAGTAATTAATCTCCCTTGTTTATATGCATGCATTGCTTTATAAATAGTACAAATAAGTTTCTTTTTACATGCACTTGATCAATAGTAATGTTTATGTTTGTATATTGTTGATGTTTTCATTCATCAAATATTTAGTGATCATTATCCATAAATTATTATTAACTCAATAACATTTATTATACCATCTTCCTTATAAGTTTTAATTGAGATGTCTTGTTATATGTGTTAAGGGAGATTTTCTTTGACAAATTTGCAATCTTTGTACATAGTCTTGTATTTAATTCACCATAGTGTTCATGTTTATACGTTAATGTATCCATACTTGTGTACTTACACAATCAACTCTTTATTTTTAACTGACTAGTGTAAGCATCTAGCCTTAGGATTTATTTCCACTCAAAAGCACAAAATCCTTTTCCTTGTGTTGAAATAGTAACTCAACCTTTTACACTAGGAAAACTATAAAAGTTATGTAGCTTGAATGTGAAAAAAGAAATCCTCCCGAAAAAAATTATTTACTTTGAATGCAAAATCTCCAACTAAACATCTTAAATATTATAAATTGCAAGCACATTTGATTCATTATAGGTTATTTTTATTTTATAAGAAGCTCCACCTTTTAATTTGAAGAGTAGTTCTATTGCACATCTATTTTGTTTTATGTTGCACTACAAGGTGCAAATTGAAACATGCACTTACAGTTCTAAGGATGATGTAAGTCACAACCAACTCAAATTGTGAAGGTAAGTCCATAGGGCTAAATCCACTAACTAAATTAGTAACTAGGTGGCTACTAATTACACAAGAAGTATTAAAAACAACAAAATATAGGGTATTGTCCCTTGAGGAGAGATATTCTTTAGGGATACTTATGCATTGGTGAGTAAGTTCTACTCATAGTTATAGATTGAGTTCACATCTACAATTGTATACCTAATTTTTTTTCCTTATATTATTTCATCTCCTCATTTGACTATGAATTACTTAGACATGTTAGAGTTATAATTTACACTTAATAGTACCATACATAATAAAATATTTTGTATATTACTATAACAATTATTTTAATTAGAAGAAGAGGCTCCCTATAAATAAAGCTAGCCTAAAATCTTATTTTGAAGATTATGGGCTTACTATTTATACTTTATATATGTGTTTTTTTAGATGTTTCATGCATTACAATTTCTATAGGCTTATTTTCTAGGTTTTTTCACATATAGAAAATAAATAAATTATGTCTTTAAGAATGCAATACAAATAAACTTACATAAAACCTATCTTTTTGGTTCTTAGGTTAGGGCACAAATAAATTTAGCACTTCTTCTCAAGGTGAGAGGTTTTATGATTTTTTAGACAATCTAAATAGCTATCAAACACTCACTCTTTCTAGTTAAAATTGGAGATTAAAAAGATGTATTGGTGCTAGTGATTCACTTAGTAGTTGTTTTGTATATCACTTAGCAATTTATTTTATATCTAATTGCATGTTTTTTAATCTATTTAACTTTCAAATATGTCATTTATATTAGAATATTAGTCTTTGTTTTAACGAGTACGAAGTTGCAGTTTGTTCATGTTTGATAATTTATTTTTCATATTATCTAAAAATCATGTCTATAGGACTTGATTGTTGATAGTCCATGCATGAATTAAGGATAATAATATAGGAAAATAATATTTTTATTTATGTAAATCCCCATTGGGATCTTATATAGTATGCATACTAGTAAGTTTTGTCTATAGTTTTAGTCTAGGATTAGTTCTAGATATGATTATATCTCATGGACCTTTCTCTCGCAATTTAAAGGATGGTTCTACTATACACTTTGTTCCATTTTGTATTGTCTTGTAAGGAACAAATTAAATTTCTAACATAATGACCAACTTAACACTTACAATATTTTTAGTAAATGTTAAGAAATAATCAACACAAAAGCACAATAAAACAAAATATTTCAACAACAATTTAGAAGAAAGATAGGCATTACTAAATTTTATTAAATAATATTGAATTATTAACCTACATACCTATAACACCTTTTTATAAGAGTTTACAATGTGTTGCATGAAAAATTAAAAAAATTAACAATACTACCCTAAGAATAGATTGCTTGCCCACAAAACAATCTTATTAAACTTATTTTCTACATACCAAACCCTAACTCATGAAATATTTAGATAGATTCTTCATGATAACTACAAACTGAAGACCATCTAAAAATAGTTGATCTATTAAAAGTTGCTAAAAATAGGCTTCCTAGAATATGCTCATTTCCTAAAAATGGGTTAAAATAAAAAATAGTTCCAACCATAAATAGATTTTTCAATAGTTGGCTCTTGAGACAATTATGATGAATCTTTTATGTTTTGATAATGGAAATCCCTTTAAAGAAGCTCTATAAGTTTGACAATTCACCAATCTTGATGCTTTAAATTTGAAAAATCCTTTGTTCTATGTTTATGCTTACACCAAATCCTTGCTTAGATCTACAACTTTGATTGCTCTGAAGCCCTAGGGCACATGGAAATTTCAAAAAAATGATGTTGATGCATATTTAAAATTAGGGGTCCATCAAAAATGTTTTCACTACTAAAATCGCTTATACTTAAGTGTCTATTGAAAATTTGTTAAAATGATAAATATTTTCAAACCCTAAGCAATCTTTGTTAAAAATTATGTATTGTATGACATATATTATGTAATAAATAAATTAACATATTAATGTTAATTATTAGATGCTAGTTATTAGTTAGTTGTTAGCTAGTTTAAGTACTTAGTAGATTGAATGGATATCTAAAGCCATTACAGTGTAATCATCAATGTGTTGAAGATGAATGATTAATTTGTGTGTTAGAGCCTTGTGTTCTTTATTTCTTAATTTCAATCATCTTTAGAGATGAGACCCTATTGAAACTAAGGCATGTTTTGTATCACTATTTTGTAAAGGATGTAAAATGGTGCACACCTATCATAGTCATGCAAATATTTAACTTGGAAAATGTTTCCCTAACTCAAAGTATGTGGCATATAACTACACCTACAAACTTTTAAACTCAAATTATACCCATCCGTTATTTGGCACATGCTTGTGATGCTTGCATATGTGTTACTTGTATCCCTTCATCAACATACACCTTATCAATATCCATGTGCAAGTGTTGAATTTACATAAAAATGTTGGTATGTTGATGGTCATTCCCCTTTTATCTATCTCACATGATTCTCAAATAAAAAAATTATCTCCATAGTTTGGCACACACTAGTAAAAGCTTGTTTGGATTCTCAAAATTTAAAATAATCCATGTATTTGTAGGCACACACCTATCAATGCCAATGCACCTTTTTATCATATGAACACATTTTTCCTTCTAGAAAATATATGACAAGCTATACTCTAGCTTTGTTTAATGACCTCACAACCTGTTATACACAATGTGGTGCACATCTATTATGGGATTTTATAAAATTTGGTTAAAATTTATTATTTCAAATTACATGGTGTGTTAGAAAAAGAATATTTATAGATTTGACAACTTCAAACTCGCATCCATGCTTTGTGGTGCACTCTTACACATCCTAATGTAGATCTTGACAATTATAAACTCACATCCATAATTTATGGTGTACTCCACACATCCTTAGACAAATTATAATTTTTTTCCATAAGATCCTTATATAAGCATTGCAATGTACTACCCCATTTCAAAACTCCAAAACTAGTGCAGGGGCACCCACAGTGCTTTTATGCCTCCAAGGGGGTCAAAAAGTGATATTTTGTTTTTTTTGAGTTTTTTATATGTAATGAGGTCTTCTAAGACCATTTCATGTATGTTGGAGTCTAACTTAGGTCATTAGGTGAGTGAAAGTGTCTAGATGCAAAAAATGTCAATGTTGCAAATGCTAGCAAATTGCACAATGTGGGAATATGAAGGGTCAATGTGCACAAAGTGGGAATTTGAATAGTTGTAAGTTGTATGAACCACTAGGAAATCATAAATACACGTTTTAAACATGAAGCCCAAGGTTGGAAAGGCTGGGAGGAGATTGGAATGAAAATTGGAATCAATTTGAGTGATTTTTTTTTTCCTGTAACAATCATGTTCTTTCACATGGTACGTCTTTGTATGGACTTTGCATGGCCTTCACGTGGTATTTGTGGAAATATAATTGATTTATATTTCATTTAGGTTTGTTTTGGTTAAATCTTCATTAAGTTTAGAGAAAGTTATAGCATTTTTGGTAACAACGGGTCTGAATTTGTCCTAGGGTTACTAGTTTTGGGAAAAATAGCATAGCTCTTATTTCCACCTTTAGATTTTGATAAAAATTTGAGAAAAGGTCTATAATAAGTCACTCTTGAGTCTCATTTGAGCGATTGACTTAATTAATTTGATTTTTTAAATTTATAGGTGACCGTTCCTTTCATTTACATGCATATTTGCCTAATTAAACCTAGTCAAGAAGCGAGACAGTCAATTTTTGAGGCATTCTGTACAAAGAAACCCTACCTTATTTTTGGATATGTGTAAGAATGGTCAAATGGGTATCCTAAATAGGTCTCCTTTTCTATAGATCAGGTCTTGGTCAAAATATATGTCCAATTTTCTTTTTTGAAAGGCTACAAGGAAGACCAAGGGTTTGTGAAGGAAAACCCACATTTTGATGAACAAAGACACTTGTTTAAGGTTTTTTTGAGTTTTATTGCCCATTCTCTACATAAAATTGGTATAAAAGCCCAACGATCTGAGAAAGAAAGTTTTTTGGAGTTTATGTGTTGTCTTTTTGCAGGTTGAAGCAAGAACCTAGATGCTAAAAGACTAGGTAGTGAAGAAAGGAGGAAAC
This sequence comes from Sequoiadendron giganteum, assembly GCA_007115665.2. NCBI lineage: Eukaryota > Viridiplantae > Streptophyta > Pinopsida > Cupressales > Cupressaceae > Sequoiadendron > Sequoiadendron giganteum. The sequence goes on along the minus strand of CM021107.1, from coordinate 479,862,582 downwards.
CTAGGTGAGGTATCACAAAGACAAGAAGAAGCAAGGTGAAAGATACTTGCTTGAGAAAGAAGAATGGAAATGTTGAGAAGATTTGTTCGTGGAGACTTGCAGAGTAAGGAGGCACCAAGCAAGAAACAAGAGAAAAGAAAATGGAAAAGTGAGATAAAGAAGAAGATTGAGAAGGGAAAGCAAATTGATATTGAGAAAGAGATAGCAGATTTGAGGAAAGTCTTGGAGAAAATGAAAGAAATTCAGGAAGAAATGGAAAAGAGAATGGAACTTGAGATGTAGCAGCTTCTTGAGAAAGAAAACCAAGAAAATGGTTGGCATTTACCAATAAGAAAGAAGGTAAAGTGGCCTGGGATCAAGAAGATCATTTAGAGGAGAAGGAAAAAGATGATAGCAAAAAGGATGGATGAGTTGCAAGATATTTTGAAAGGAAGGGTGCTAGAAGAATTTGAAGAGACAAGCAAATCTTGTGTTTTTGAAACTAAGCCTTTGTGTGAGTATATGTTTACAAGTGCAACAAATGGAAATGAGGATGGAAAAGAGTCTAAAGAAGGAGGAGAAGTGCATACAGTGTATGAAGATGGCTATACAAATATAGCACACTATGGTGAAGATGTTTCCAAAACAATCGAGGTAGTGGTTGTATTTTCTGATTGTTTGGATGATGAATGTGTTGATCAATTGTATTCCAATGATGACGATGAAGACATAGATGATGGTACTAAGGCATATGAACGAGATGGTGCAAGAAGAAGAAAAAGGATCCAAGGAAAGTTGCAGAGATGAAGGAAAATTTTTAGAGGAATTGGAAAACCAGGAAGAAAGAGAAAACCTGCACTCAAGTGGACTTGAGTTCTTCCCCTTAGCAGGATGGTGCAAGGGCACCCACAATGCTTTTATGCCTCCAAGGGGGTCAAAAAGTGATATTTTGTTTTTTTTGAGTTGTTTATATGTAATAAGGTCGTATAAGACCATTTTATGTATGTTGGAGTCTAAGTTAGGTCATTAGGTGAGTGGAAGTGTCTAGTTGCAAAAAAATGTCAATGTTGCAAATGTTGTCAAATTGCACAATGTGGGAATATGAAGGCTCAATGTGCACAAAGTGGGAATTTGAATAGTTGTAAGTTTAAAATTGGTTATGAATCATTGGTAAATCATAAATAAATGTTGTAAACATGAATCCCAAGGTTGGGAAGGTTGGGAGGAGATTGGAATGAAAATTGGAATCAATTTGAGCAAATTTTATGTGTTTTTTTTTTATAACAGTCATGTTCTTTCACATGCTATGGATCTATACAACCTTTGTACAACCTAAATGTGGTATGGTTGAAAATATAATTGAGTTATATTTCATGTGGTTTTGGTTTAGTTAAATTTCATTAAGTTTAGAGAAAGTTATAGCATTTTTGGTAACAACAGTCTGAATCTGTCCTAGGATTACCAATTTTGGGAAAAATAGCATAACTCTTATTTCCATCGTTGGATTTTGATAAAAAATTTAAGAAAGGTCTATAATAAGGTCCTCTTGAGTCTCACCGGAGTGATTGTCTTAATTATTTGATTTTTGAAAGTTATAGGTGATTGTTCCTTTCATTTGCATGCATATTTGCCTAATTAGGCCTAGTCAAGAAGCAGAATAATCAATTTTTGAATAATTCCGTACAAAGAAACCTTGCCTTATTTTTGGATATGTGTAAGAATGGCCAAATGGGTATCCTAAATAGGACTCCTTTTTTTATATCAGGTTTGGGTCAAAAGATATGTCCAATTTTCATTTTTGAAAGGTTACAAGGAAGACCAAGGGTTTATGAAGGAAAACCCACATTTTGATGAACAAAGGCACTTTTTAAAGGTTTTTTTGAGTTTGATTACCCCCGCTCTACATAAAAAACCCTACCTCACTAAAAGGTGTCAACAACTAGCAATAGTCCTACAATTTTTCCCTAGCTCAATAATTTTTAGCTTTTTTCATAAATTAATCTCAATTTCACCATAATGGATACCTTTACAAATACATAAATAAAAGACAACAAGGAAGATCATGATTTTTTTTGGAAACATAACTTCTATTTTGATGGAAAGACAAGAATTAAGTTTCTAGTTTGGTACATTACCAAAAATTCCATTTGGGTACAATAGGATAATCACTATCCAATATGCCAATTTCCGCCAACATATTTTAACCATTAGAATTGAGCAATGTTGAAGATAGTTGATTAGGTGATGACATGCATGTTTGTGAGGACTTATTGAATATAAATTATTTATCTCTAAGTGAGGGCTCTATTATATCATGAAGATAGTTAACAATATCTTATTCCATAGTTGATTTAGAAGAAGGTCTATTATAAGGTTGGACTGTGAAATATATAGACCTCATCTAATAATACCCAATAACATGTGCCATATAGAACCAAAACTACCTACACCACATAACCGTGAAAATAATCTACAAAACCCCCTACCATGATAGACTACCCCTTTTTCTAATCCTTTCATATTTTATGTGAGCCATAATTTTATATATACCTCCTTGATTACTATAGTCACCAAGGACAAATTAATCCCTTTGTAAGGCCCACCCTTGCATGTTTCTTTCCACGTATCAATTATCTTATTAATTATTGTGTTTAGCATGTTTACAAGACCTATTTTGTAGATGAATTATTTTATTGATATATTTTATATTTCTAACATGAGATGTATGTTAAATATATTAATATATATAGGCTTATGTGTCTTTTATAAAAAAAAAACATGAGATGTATGTTTTTATCATATATCCTAACCCATACTTGGTATTGATTTTTTGGTTCATGATTATATCTATGCATTGATATATATGATTTAGAGTCATGCTTGGCTAATGTGATGTCTTCGTATGATTCATATGGGTTGATTATAGCATCATTTTTACATTGTGTTTTTAGAGATTAATTGTGACTTTTTCTTTACATTATTTCATAATTAAGATTACATATATTGGAGATGATGCGTGCAATTATCATTCTTTGAGATGTTATACATATTTTTAGATCCATGTATGAAAGCATTTTGATATATTGGTCCAACTATGCTTTAGCTATAATCCTTACTATTGGACTTATTATGCAACTTGAGTGTACAAGGCATAAACACATGTATGACAAATGGAAAGTATGTGGAGGAGAACATCATGGATATTACTTAACCATATCAATTTTCCTAATGGAAGCTTGAGACATCTTTTCATGTGTGAACTAGTTTGAATAGTATTAATGGTCTAGTAGGAGGCCATATGGCTCTTGTGAGTGTGTTTGGATGACATATTCATAGTTGTTTTGTCATCCATGATTGTTTTTGGTGATTTCCACACTTCTTGAAGAAGGTTGGAAAGTATTTTCTCTTTTATTTAATTTACTTTGACTATATTTTGGAATGTATGTCCCTAGGGATTTTAAGTGATCTTTAAAATTATTAAAAATAATAATTTAATTCCTATTTAAGTGAAATATTCTTAAAGCATCTTGGGGTTATTTTAAATTTTTTGGTTTGTTTGGTTTTTATTTATTTTAATTATATTTTAAAGTTGACCTCTTGTATTAGGGATGAGCTAAATATATTTTCTTCCTTATGTAAAGGAAACTAATTTTGTTATTGAGGTTAAATATGTTTGGAATGGGAAATTATAGAATTTTTTTTAGAGGAGTTCTAATGGAGATTGAGAGTTTTGAGAACCTTTGGAATTTTCTTATAGGCTTTTGTTTGAGGTTTGTAGGTATTGTTTCTAGGGAATGACATGTTCCCCACATGTGTGTGGATGGGCTCTTGGAGAATTTTTAAGATCTCCATGACAATTTATTGGAGTTTTAATTCCTCTATTTTTTTGGTTAGGGGCTTGATGGATCTCACCTTGTTCCTTGTGGACTTTTCTCAAAGTCTTAAGAGAGTTGGATGTTGATTCTTCAATAATTCTTTGGAAGCAATAAAATGTATTACCTTTTCTTTTTTTGTTTTATTTACTCTCTTTCTTCATATGCAATATGGGTAAAAACACAAACCTGTGTCACATTTTCAATCAAATAAATAGTTCCAAGCAAACTATTTTCAACCGAATCAGTTTCGATTGAAACTATGTGGCGTATACATGGCACACAAGGTTTCGACTAAAACCAAAAAAAAAAAAATTCCCCTTTGCAATTTTGAAATTGGCTTATTTTCTATGTGGGGTTTCTATCGGAAGGGTTTCAGCCAAAACCCTTTCAACTGAAATTGTCTAGTTGGCATCCTAGTTGGTAGCCAACTCAGCTTTTTTCAGAATTTTCTGAAACTTTCAACTTTAACTAAGTATTTCTTCAGTTAGAATGATGTTTTAAAAAAAAGAAAAAAAACTTTTTGTAGAGCTCGGAGTGGTGAATCCAAATATATAATTTTTTTAATTTTTTGATTAGTTTTAATATATTTTATTTTTAAAATAATGCAAGTAGGTTGTTAAAATTTAAAAAAGAGGCTGATTAGAAATTAAAATAAAAATATTAAAACATATTATCATTTTTTAAAAATTATATGGGACAAAAGAGGAGATAGTCTTCTTCAAAAGGGTACAATTTATTTTTTGAAAATGATTAAAAAAATTGAAAATAGTTGACGATCTATGAAAACTATCAAATTCTAACAAGTTTGACTTTAAAATGTTATTACAAGAAAAATATACATCAAAATTTGATTTTTTTTCCATGCACAAGATATTGAAGTTACCTATTTGGAGAAAAAAAAATAGGGAGAAATGATTTTTTTTTCAATTTGTTTCTTGACGGCCTGTGAAGTCACTATTTTCTCAAATTTTCAGCATTCTAAAATCTTTCCTTAAATTGATAAAAACATAATGAAAACAATTTTTTTTTAAATTTAAAAAATTACAAGAATAAAATTCATCAAAATTTCTACATTTCATTAGTTTACACCATTTTGAAATTCAAAACATAAAGACCATTTTTATGTGGTCGAAGTTCAGATTTTTTGTTGTTGTTGGCTAATTCCTTTATAAAGTGTGACACAGGTTTGTGCTTTTACCCATATTTGTTTAATTAAGATCTTGATGCTAAGAATGATAGCTTATTTACTTTGCATTTAGTTATGTTCTTTAGATCATATGATATCATTGTATACTTGTATGAAAAGAATATATTTTTTATTGGAATATTTGGCTCTTTGTTGATTTATCTTACATTGGTTGTATTTAATCTTTATGTGAACATTTGGATTTAAATCGTTTTTCCATTTATTATTGGATATGTGAATGCATCTATGGTTTTCTTGAGATAAATCATTGAGAAATCTATAGGGTTTAGTGTTGAGACTAAACTAATTCGTGAGAAACTAACATAATCCTAGTGTGGTAATTATGTATGAGTGAGAAATCCTTATGTAGAACTAAGAGTAGCTAATTTTTTTCTTGTGAGAAGCTATGAGAGGCTTGTCAAAAAAATGAATCCTTTGGTGAAATTATTGTGATAGTCTCTTGTGTGAATCTTGAGTCTTGTGTGAACCTCTATGTTTGAGAATGACCTTGTTGGTGGTGTATCCATGGTCCTTCTCATAGCTCAAGGGTTCCCTAGACTGGCATAGATATCTATTATGATTAATGAAATTAATATGGTAGGATAGTATAAATATTTTTTTGTCCCTCTTTAAATTATTGGCGCTTCTTGAAGATCTCCTTGGATCTTGTATAATTCTTAGTTTAGCTTCTTTAATTGTTGTGTTTTGTCTATTTGAAGTAAAAGGTAAAGTTATTATTTTGTTCTTATGGATTCAACTAAAATTTGAGGATTCAATGCTACTATTTATCAATATCCCTTGTAATATTCATTTGAGTGAATTCATATTGGAAATGCTTCACTTATGTACTACAAACATTGTGTGGAATTGACATAATATTGATTACAATTGAAAGTTTGTAATTTTGCAAGGGTTGGAGCTCAATGAATATTGAATTTATGGTTCAACATGCTATATTGTAGGTTCATAGGACTTCATTTTTTTACCTTATTTGTAGATTTTAGTCTATTCTTGAGTGAATTAGAGCTTTGGAAATTTGATTTCATGAAAATGATCTACAAAAATTTCTATCCATTGATAGACTAATCCTTTTTCCAATCCTTCATATTATTAGTCCCACATTTAGATATATTCATCTTTCATTGCTTTGGAAAACTAAGGAAAAATCAATGCTAGAATTATTTTTTAACTTTTTTTCTTTTGTTGTGATTCCTTGGTTGTCATGGTCTAGAGCATCATAAATCTCTACTAAAAATTATAGTGAAATACTATAGCCATCTATGGCTCTATTCGTGGTGGTTAAATTTACCATCACCACTAGAAATAATGGTGAAATATAGTAGTTATTGATTGCTCTTTTATTTTTTAAGGGTGAATATTATCTAGTACACTCACAAATACTTCTTTGGTAGGTCCCTTGGACTCAAACATTGATTTCCACTTCACTTGGACATGGATATAAACCATCATATATAAACCTCTCATGAATTTTTTTGATGGTTAAAAATCATTTCAAAGGATTTATATACTTTATCAAGTTGCAACAAGGCTAACTAACTCACCACTACCTTCTAAACACATCTCCTAATAATGTGTGTCATTTTAGCCACTAATGAGTGTAATTATAACCTCCTTCGTTAATTCTGTAAACCTTTATATTAGGCTTTACCAACTCTAACTTTGGCTTCAACAATGACTCTAATTAAGGTTTGTATTGGAGCTCAATTGGGTTGTGCCTAAATTATTTAATTCTATTCCCTCTTTGTGCACCATGGGCCAAATTTATATGTGTTATTTTTCATCACCCTCCACATCCCTATCATATCCTAGAATTTATGAAAATCTAAAAAAGTTATTATTTTGGGAGTATTCTAGTCATTTTTTTTAGTTCTTATAAAAAATTGTGGAGTTTTTGTGGATTAGTAGACATTTCCTTCTTGTCCAATGTACCATACCAATGTCTAATCCAACAAAAATCTCAACTAGATTCATTGGGTCATCCATTTATTCCATTCCCTTACTTATCCTTGTTTGTAATATTTGTAAGGACATCCAAACTTTAGTTTGTTTATCATAACCTCCTTTCATTTCTTGTATCCTTGTGTATCTTCCTTTTCCTCACCTTTGTGGACTTTCAAAGTGGATATAAAATTATTCCTTCCCCCATGTACACTTCCCTCCTCCAGTTCCACAAGTTTCCCTTACACCATTCCCATTCCTCCTTGTAGGAAATTTTAAATGCACCTTTGGAATTACTCCAATCCTACCTCCACCTTTGAACCTCTCATCCTTCCATATGTTCATGCATTGCCTCCAAATATTTATTGTAAACTTCCATTAGACCCATATATATTTATTGTTTCGTCTTGTGTAGAGTTCAAGTTGAATTTTGGACATCCATTTTTCAGCCAAATATCCCATCTTGATGTCCAATTACACATATTTATCTCACATTTATTCATATTGATTCCTTTTCTCATCTCACCTCTTTTGTAGAGTTTCAATGGACTCCCAAACTTTCATTATAATGTGTTGTCCTAGTGTCTTGTTTTGTACCAAAACCATACAACTCCTTTTTTGACCTCTCGACCTACATTGAACTTTTGTATTCTCTCCTATTCACCTCAAACACTCCTCAAATATTCCTAGGATGCCATTAATGACAATATTTGACCTTGTAACTACTCCAAATTTTTGTTGCCTAAAACACTAGCGTTTGTCTCAAGGGCACATATTCTCGTGCAAATTCAATTATGGATGATAATAAATTAAATTTTCAAATTGATGCAAGGGGTGAAATCTAGTTCTCAATGAGCCTCCTTCCCATTTAGAACTCATATCTAACATATTTAATGGGTTTTTACCTTATTTTACACACCAATTTTGTGTTTTTCAATTCTTCATCAATTTTCTACAATCAATTGAAGAACGAGTTATCTACTTATGTGCATGGTCTAAAATGTTATTAATGACTAATGAAGGGATGTGATTAAATAAAATATGAATTTCACATGTCTTCTAGTACCTACGGGCCTATTTGAGGCTTGATCTATGTACAAAATAGAAGGTTGTTGATGTCAAAGGCATGGTTTTCAATGCATGTAGATGTGATGATGTTGCAAGAAGGCATGCAAAACCTATCAACTTTCAAGTAACCTATTTCATATTTCTATACCATGTGGTGGTGTGGAAAGAGATATATACTTATTTCATAAAAAGGAGATGAAATAAGGTCACAAAGTTGAAAACAAAGAGAAGAGGCTATAGACCATTAGGGTTTATTTCTATCAATAGGCTAGGGCATTTCCTACCTTGTAACTTTTTTTGTTTTCTCCCAAAGTGTAATATCATACTATTAATCTAAATAGAATATTTTAAATGTGAATATTCAACATTTTTTTGAATGTCTCCATGAGTATTGTACACATTTTTGAAGAGGTTATGATTTTCTTAATTACATATGTTGATTCAAAGTGTTATTTTGACAACTTTATCAAATAGAAGGCAATAAAATTCTTGTGAATATCTTGTAAGGAATCTTATTAAAATATATCATGAAGAGCTTGTGCTATTTTAAAATTTCCACTATTTTTAGCATTAACTATTTATATCCTAAAGTCTTCTATTTTTATATCTCATTACGTGTGAGAGATGTGAGTATCAAGTCATAGCTTGTCATAAATTTAATTTGTAGCTTAACCAGTGGTTGCATGATTTGTGTTTTAGTATTAGATGATATGATTTATAATAAAAATTACATTTTATGAAACTATCTATTCTTAGAGTTTAAGTAAAAATTAATTTTTATTTTATTTTCATGCAATACATTTGTAAACATTATAAATAAGTTCTATTTTTCATTTAGATTTTTAATTGTAATTCTCATGCCTATATATTGTTGAAATTGCTATCTAGTGTTATTGATAATCTAGAATTTTATATGTTTAATATAATTTATTATTAATGGTATCAAGTTTCCACAATCCATAATGTTCTTTGCAATGATTTTTGGCTTTAATTGTGTGAGAATTTTTGCATCAACATTTCAGATCATAGTTTGTGATCCATCATCAGGATGAGAGCACAAAGCTAAAGGAGAAAATGAAAAGTTACTTCTCATTTTCTCCTTAAGCTCTGTGCTCTCATCCTGATGATGGATCACTGAGTGTGATCCGAAACATTAATGCAAACATTCTCACACAATCAAAGCTACAAATAATTGCAAAGAAAATTTGTTATGCTTATATTGCTTTCAATTGTTATTGAAATGTTTTTAAGTGTACTGAGGGATTAATTTGGAAAAAAATCTTTCTTTGTATTGTAAGTTTGCTCAAATTTTTTGATTAGTGAACAATAGGTTTTGTGGGGACCAAAAACCCCCCTTACATACCAGATTTTAGGGGACTAGAAACCAAAACAACACAACGAAAGTTGCAGAAAGATAGGACATAGAAAATCAACATCCCAATATTAGCAGTCTACCACAAGATACACACAGAAAAATAAACTGTAGAGAATCAACTTTGAAGAAGCCAAAAACCCTTAAACAACCATGAATTCACAAGGGCCTACAATCCAATATTTTTAAAGAAAATGCCTAAATCAACCAGGCCCTAAACACAAACTGCAACAAATGAACCACATAAAACCAAGGGTTGCCAAAGCACCCTTCAAGAACACAATCAACTTTTTTGCAGTAGCACCCCTCGATTCCACTAACAATAGCCTCCCAATAGCACCATCCCCCCAAGGACGCCAACCCAACCTCCACCTCAAGAGGAGGGGGCTCACTTCTGAAAGAGAGGGTGAAGTGAGACCCAAAACCTCTGAAAACACCACTCTCCTCCTTACACAAGAAACACCTCAATAAGAGCCAGCATAAAGGAGAAGAGTTGTTGAGAAACACTACAACTACCAAATCCACCTCAATAGAAGAAGGATCCACCACAAAAGGAACAATCTCCCCCTCAATAGAAGACTCAAGCCATAGATCCTAGTAGAAAGTGAAGTCAGAAAGGAGGGAAAACACTACACCCCAAGGTATCCCAAGCATCAGGTACAAGACATAGGAAGTAGGGAACTCATCAAACAAAGCACACAAGTGAGCTCCAAGATAACACCATAATCATAACCCAACCAACCGTAGATAAGCCACAATCTGCACACCAAAGAAACATAACAGGCAAAGATCCAAACCCACGGATATCATAAGAAAATCGGGCCCAAATGGAACAAGGGAGCCCCAACAAGGACACTAAGAGACAGCCAAACCATAAAGCCCCGAAGATGCCCCAACATGCCAATTGGAGCCAAAGACAAGCCAAAACTCTACAGAGCCAACCCAAGGGAAGCACCACTAGTCCACAAAAGGGAAACCAGGAGAGCCCACAACAAATCCAAGGCAAGAGATACCACCACAACGCCTCCAAGAGGAGACTAGAAATAGGCCAAGGGAAACCTAGAAGGAACCAAATAGAAGACAAACCAGCACAGAAAGCCCCAAAGCCATTCCATTACCCCCAAATAGGACCAAGAATAGGTCAATCCTCCAACCAATCCACCTCACAAGAAGAACCCCCACAACCACACACTACCAACGTCCACTAAGCAACACCAAGGAGGCAAGAAGCCCCACACCAAACCCCCACAACAGGAGAGTCAGGAGGAGAACGAAAACATGAGGCTAAAACCCTCCAAAACAAGACAACAAAGCCAAGAGCCAAAATGAACAAAGCAGCTCCAAACCACACATGGCAACCAACACAAGCAAACAAAGAAGCCCTGCTCCAAGCAAGAGCATCCTCTAGCCACCACAAGCCAGGAATCAACCAACAAACAATAGGGGACGCAAAAGCAGTGTGCCAAAGAATCCACCCATGGGAAGCCTTCCACAGGCCAAGCAACACCCATTCGCCAGAGAAACGATAGACACTAGAAAGCCCCCTGCCACTAGAAACGCAAGGGAACACAAGAAAGAGTCGTCGTCTGCCAAGAAAAGAAGCCTGGCCGACAGGACTGCAGAGAAGAGAGAACAAGTCTCCAACCAAAACAAACGCCTCCAGGAAAGACCCCAGAGCACACGCCAAACAACCGTCCTCCACCGTGGCCAAATACAGAGAAAGCCACAACAACCACAGAACCGTCAGGATCTGCATTCGGATCCTCGCCATCTTCAATGCCTTCCTCCGAAGAGTTCAAAATTCCTCTCCCAGACCTCTTCCCGCCCGTTCGCTTCCTACCGCTCCGCTCCATTATTGTAAGTTTGCTCAAAGTTGAACATTATGGCTTTGTATCAATTTGATCATTTCATTTACCTAAGTGTTGATTTATTTGTATCTCAACCTATCTGATCTTTATGTTCATTTATATTTTTAGTCTTTATTTTTAATTAAATAGTGTGTAGTTGTAAAATTTATTTTTAGTCAAAAGCATAACAAATATATATTTTGAATTGAGAAATGTCTCATCCTTTTGCTTTAAGAAATTTCAAAAAGACACTTTTAATTTTAATTAACATGAAAATAAAAAGCTCTCTAAAATATTGTAAATAACATGTATATATATGTAAATTAGATTATTTTTATTTATAAGAAAATTTTAACTTCTAATTTTTAAAACATTTATACTACATAATCACACTAAAATGTGTGAATTAAAATAACAAGTATTAAGTGGGAAAATTCAAAGGCTTAGCATATAGCGAATAACATCACTAAAATTGCCTACAAAACAGTGTCCCTTAACATCATTGAATAATATTCATGGAATGCTTACTCATTCCTTCTCACCCACTAACTTAATAATCTTGAGTTTTGGGGATTATTACATGTTAAATTCAATTTCCTTTGTTTTGCTTCTCACTCTCTTGGATAATAAACCTTGTAGGGGAATTTGGTCAGTCATTAACCACTACAAAATACTATGACATACAATTTGACTAATAATAATCAATTTTAATTGGGGGACAATATGTAAAGCCATTTTAAAGAAATATAATTACTTTTTCAATATGGGAAATGTTTTTTTAGGAGAGTTTATTTGGAGGGTAAGATACAAAGATAATTTTCATTAATATTATTTAGATGATATTTTACTTTGGTGGAAGATAAAAGGCTAATTTTCATGAAGATACTTTCTTTCTTAAGACTATAATAACACCTATAATTGTCAAATAATCATGTATCCAGGGTGTAATATTCTTGGCTTGTCTATTTTCACAAATTTAAATTATGATCTTAATTTCATTTTATACTTTTCAAATTTATGTTTTATTTTTTACTTGAGAATAAGTTTAGCATTCTATAGTTTTTCATCCATATGAAATCAAAGTGATATATATCATTTTTTTTATATTTTATATGTACATAATCATGCTTATTCATTCACTTAAGATGAAATATTTTCATTCATTAAACACTCCTAAAAATGTGTTGTGCATTTCTTCATTAGACATAGGATTATTTTGTAGACATTTTTTCATCCCATTTCAAATAGTGTATCATAAAATGTGATAATATTTGGAAATAAACTAATATTTATGACATCTTTATATATAAATATTTTATTATAAAATTTAAAGGTAGAGGAAGAAAAAATATTGTAGCATATTATTTCCTCCGAGAATTTGAATGGAGATAAGTTATTCCTTCCATAATTATTATGTTTTAATTTATTTATATGGTGAGTTGCTTCATATTTGTTGAATTGACTAGATGATCCTTTATGAATTTGTTTGAACTATGCTCCTTGTTATTTTTCTGAAATATTCATGTTTAAAATAATATTGAAAAGGATACTTACTTTTAAAACCATTGTATGGAGTTAAATATTTGTATTTTAAATTAAAATTAGATATGATATTACATACATAAAAAAGTTCAAATTTTAAACACTTGACTTAGGTGATAGAATTTATCCTCAAATCAAGAATACAAATTAATGTATTATAGTTTACTAGAAAATACTAAAATTTTAATATTAAAAAAAATAAAGAACAAAAAAAATTCAGCATGGAAATAACCTTGCATGCACAAAATTTATGAAACCTTTGCTTGTTCATTGTTATAGTTTAAAAGTACTAGTTTCAAGGAGGAATATATCAAACTTACAATTGTTCCAACTTGGCCAAGTTACCAAGCTCTGGAGGTAATGGTCCATTAAGATTGTTTGATGAAAAACTCCTAAATCGGAAAAAAAAGAATCGTAAGAAATATTTAGATTCTTTCCCATTTGGAAGCTATTTTGAAAAATTGCAAAGCTAATTGCTTATGAATACATGAAAAGGATAATAATACATCTATTTAAATGAATTATTCAACTTCAAAAAACTACAATTAGAAATTTATGACATTTCTTCCAAAAGGAATAGAGATATAATATATGAAATTCACATAAATCTAATAATTAGTTGAAATAAGTTATTCAAATTGGATCTAGTTGTGATATAATTTAATTCACCATTGGTGTATCTGTATTGTTTAGGAAATCTAAGAGGATTTTATGATCCCTCAATAATTTTCCTTATTTCAAATTGTGAAGGTATCTATAAAGTGTTGAAATAGGTGCAATATATTTAGAAAGTAGTAGAAAAGACAAACAAAGTTTTCTATAAATGTTATTATAAATTTCTATTTAAAAAAATATATCTTAGAGATGGTTTTATTTTGGAACAAAACCATTTAATTAACACATGATGGATTCAGGGATGATTGAATCCATTCAAAAAACTAGCAATGAGTTTGTATAAAACACAAATTATCTTGAATAAGACAATATAAAAACAATAAATCAACTTGTATGTTTTGATTAAGATAAAAATGGGAAAAGGGCTTGGATTTGCTACAAAATAATCATACTAAAAGTATGTGCCTCACTAGAAGTGAGACTAGAAACCAATAATAGAAAACAAACCAAGAACAAAAAAACAAGGACCAACACTAGGCCAACAAACAATAAATACTGGTTACCCAACAAATTTAGACCTTTTATGGTCCACCATTCCTTGTTTAGAAAGTCAAGATTCTCCATGAAAGATAGCTCATTGGGCTCCGTACACACCATGTTAGTAGGGATCTCCTATTCAACATTCTGGGTGATATTTGTTAAATATAGACTAAATCGATCAAATTATATACTAAATATTAAACTTGATATTAGAAAGTTGATGTCAGATTTTATTCTTTGAAGTATCGATCATAAATCTCCAAGTCTTAGTTTTCTCTTCTGGTATTCACTTCTCAAGAGCAGAACATTAATTATTTCGATGTCTCAATTGAGGATCAGATCCATCATTAAGTATCTAGTGGGAGACACGTCCCATGACTTGTGCTAATTCGTCTAACCATCTGATTACCAATTGAGGTTAGTTACTTAGTAAGTGTACATGCTTGCTAAGTTCGATCTTGCACAAATAAATAATGATAACAAATCTGGAAGTGATCACTGATAATGATGCTTGATCGAGTTTTATAGAAGGACATGTAAAGTCGATAATCTGCAAGTAATAACCTCTGATTGCAGATAATATACTTGGGATGTAGATTTCGATTATATATAAATGATGATGTTGAATAAATTCAATCATCATTTATATCTGACCGAAGCTACCTTAATTCAACACTCCCTCTTAGCTAGGGAAGATAACTCCAACCAAGTATATAGTGATATCACCTTACTCGTGATATCAAAAGATATGTTATGCTTCTAAAAGTGTCAAGTCACATGACATTCTTCATAACACATCTTCATTATGGTATGTGCACTAACATCAAGTCTCATGATGTCTACCATAATAAATCATGGCATATCCATGGATAGATTTATCCACCATGATTATCTCATAAGGATCATAATGATCTTCAATTGATATCAAGTTTCATGATATCTATCAAAATGTCCAAAAGATACTACCATGACATATCCATAGATATCAAGTCACATGATATCTATCATGATAGTGCAACTAATCATTGTAGAGTCATCACTTTACAATGTCAAATACAAGTGTTCATTATCAGAAAGATCGTCACCTTTCAATAATGTACACAAGGGAGAGGGGCCATAAAGTCATGGAGTCACACACATGACATAAGAGTTTACACATTAAACATATTTTAAATACATTAGTACAAAATGAACAATTTGAATCTCAATCTTAATAACAATTTACATTTCAACCATACCAAGTTTCTTCCTGAAGTGTTCAACTTTAACTCTGGAGAGAGGCTTGGTGAGAATGTATGTTGTTTGATCATTTGTACTAATATACTCCAACTGGATCACATTCCTTTCTACCATGTCTCTCACATAGTATTAAGGGATCTCTATATGCTTAGATCTATCATGGAATATTGGATTCACTGAAAGCTTAATGCAACCTTGATTGTCACAGTGGATAATAGTAGGATTCAAGGACTCACCGAATAATCCCACAAGCAATTGATGAAGCCATACTGCTTCTCTTGCCCCCATAAAGGCTGCAATATATTCAACTTCTGTTGAGCTTTGTTCCACTAAGGACTGTTTCCTGCTGATCCAAGAGATCATAGCCGATCCTAAACTGAAGCAACATCTTGATGTGCTTTTCCGATCGGTTACACTTCCAGCCCAATCTAAATCAGAGTATCCATGTAAGTCTAGGTTGTCATTCTTGTATTTAAGACCATAGCCAATAGTACCTTGAAGGTATCTCAATATATGCTTCACAACAACAAGGTGAATTTCATTTGGCTCACACATAAACTAGCTTAGGGAATTCACTGCATAGCAAATATCTGGTCTGGTGTTAACCAAGTACATTAATGATCCAATTATTTGTCTATAGAGAGTAGGATCTGCAAATTTTGATTCTGCTGCTGCTTCTTTCAATTTGTGTAAGTTGGTTTCAATAGGTGTAGACATGGGTCTACAGTCTAACATCCCAAATCTCTTCCAAATATCAATAGTGTACTTCCCTTGATTTAGGATGATACCATCTGATTTTTGCCAGACTTCTAACCCCAAGAAGTAATGTAAAATGCCCAAGTCTTTCATGTCAAAATTTGAAGCCAGGTCCTATTTACATTGAGTGATAAGGTGATCTTCCCCTGTTATTAGTAGGTCATCAACATATAAAATTAGTATTAGCATATCACCTTTAATTACCTTAAAATAGAGATTTGGATCTGCATCATTCTTGGAAAATCCTAGTCCCAAAAGATAGCTGTCAATTCTTTCATACCAGGCTCTGGGAGCCTATTTAAGTCCATATAGAGCTTTCTTCAATCTGCATACATGTGAGTCTGCTTTATGTATCAAAAAACCTTCAGGTTGCTCTAAATAGACTTCTTCTTCAATGGTCCCATTCAGGAAGACAGTTTTTACATCCATTTGATGGATCTTCCAGCCTTTAGCTGCTGTAATAGCTATTACTGCTCTCGTAGAGGTGTACCAGACAACAGGTGCAAATGTCTCTTCATAATCAATACTTTCCTTTTGTGAGAAACCTCTTGCCACAAAACGTGCCTTGTGTTTATCTATACTGCCATCAACAACATGTTTAATTTTGAAGAGCCATTTGGAAGAGACAACAAATTTCTCTTTTGGTCTAGGTACTATATCCCATACATCACTTTTCAAAATGGACTGATACTCTTCCGTCATCGCATCTTTCCACACTTGATGTTTGAGAGAATCCGTAACACTAGTTGGTTCTGAACTAATGATATTATTCATTAAGGCAACATAGCTTGAGAATCTTTTGGGTCTCTTACTTTCTCTAAAAGTTCCTTTGGGTGCTGTATAATTCTCAGCTTCCTTAATCATCTTTCTAGCCCAAAGTGGTCTCCTCTTGCTATTGTTATTAGGATTTTCTTTTGGAGCAATTTGATTTTCATTTATGATTTCTTTAGGATACTCCCTCTGAATCTCAAGAGAAGGATCCTCCTCTAAGACTTTAGGAGAATCTTGAATTTCTATCTCATTTGAATTCTTTGCCCTTTTGAAAGCAATGTCTTCCTCAAATATGATATCTCTACTTAGTTCAATTTGTTTCTGACCGGATATGTATATTTTGTAGGCTTTTGAGGTTTTACTATAGCCCACAAATATCCCTTTCTTTCCAGAAGGTTCTAATTTAGATCTCTTTTCTTTAGGAACATGAATGTAGACAAGGCAACCAAAGATCCTTAAGTGACTTATGTCAGGTTTTATACCAATAAATGCTTCTTCAAGAATCTTGTTATCTAGATGTGAGTGTGGACATCTATTTTGGATGTAGACAACTGTCCTAGAGGCTTCTTCCCAAAATGAGGTTTCTATGTTTTGGTCAAACAACATTGCTCTAGTAGCTTCTACAATAGTTCTATTTTTTTCTCTCAGCAACACCACTTTGTTGAGGGTTGTAGGTTACAATAAACTCCCTCTTAATCTGTCATGTGTGAAATTTTCACTTACTTATTTAAATGCAGACTTTACTTTAAATGTCGAATTAGATTATTTAATGATTATTTTAAAAGATGATTTAATTGAAATTCGAAATGAAATGAATTTGAAATTGAATTGAAATTGAAATGCAAATTATTGTATTTATGTTTATTTCGGGATTTGTCATTACTGATGATAAATCGAGTGCAAGTGAATGCAGGAAAACAGGTGAACGAGGTTGAAGGCGAGAACAACGATCAGGTAGAGTTGTTTAGCCGATTGACGTTTTTGAATAGATGAGATCTCACACACTCACGTAGATTGATATTTTAAATGTCTTGTGCGTATATTATGCTTGCGAATCGAAAAATTTAGTTTTGGTGTGATTTCTTAAAAATTGTAAAAATACATTTTCGTAGATGATGATTTTGTTAAATGATGAAATTTAATGTAATTTAAATGTAATAGAATGTTTGTTTAGTATTTTATTCTTATTTTGAAAATTTGAAGTTAAAATTTTGAAAATTAAATGTAATAGTGTTCTAAACTTGAACTTTGGTTAAATTTAGTGTAATAAAATTATTTTTAAATTTAAATGATATTTAAATTTGAAATAGTGAAAATAAATGATTTTTAATATTTACAAATAGAATTCATTTTTAAAATCAGTTAAATTGAGAAATTGAGACAAACATCCATTTAAAATTAAAGATTAGATTTGTATTCAACATTTGAACTTCAATTAAATATGAGAAAGAAAATATCTTAAAATATCAAGACTTGGAGTTGGAATTTTGATCTAAAGATCAATGAGCAAATGGTGGATCTCATTCTTTGGGGAGATCAATGCATGTAAAATAGAAAAAGAATATATGAAGAGAAAATCCGAAATTACACACACAGAATTGGGACAGACAGAAAAAAATTGGAAGACTAAAAGAATTCGAATTTGGGGATAAATAGGGAGAAATTCTCTTTATTCTAGATCAAAAATAAATTGAAAAGGAAAAAGTTTATGTTAGTGAAGGGAAGAAATTCGAAATAATGAGCAAACTGCTCACTCCACTCCATACGCAGCAGCAGGAGCAGCAAAGGGGAAGAGTCTCCCTTCCCACGTGCCAGAGGAGGAGGAGTGCAGCTAGGGAAGGCATGCACAACCCTCCTCACTTCCTTCTACACCTGCGCACAAGGTGAAAGGAGTGTTAGGCGTGGTCTGTTTGGGAGACTCGCGCAGGGACATCAAAGGCATGCTAGCTCTAGGAAATAAGTGGAAGCTAGGTGCGGCCACAATCTCCAAACACACACGCAGGGAAAGAAGGAAGGTGCGCAGCTGGTAAGCAGAGCAGCAGAGCTTCCTTCACTCCCTCCACTCATAGCAAGGAGATAAGGAAGAAACTCTTCCTCTCACACCACGTGCCAGGGATAAGGCACAGTCATAAAGAATCCAAGGAATAGCGAAATACACAGGCACTGTCATTTCCAGAAAACAAATTCAACAGGTAGGATTTGACCTTTGGTTTCATAAATTTAATAACAAAACTGTATTTTCCAAAATATTAGAATTGAAATTAGAAACAAAGGAATTTAAGAAATTCAAATTTAAATAATCAATTGAAGAATCTTTGTTTTTGTAACCAACTGTATTAATTTCCAGAACCTGAGATCAAATTTAGAGACTGAAAATGGAAGAAAATATTTGATTAAAATCATCAAATTTAGGAACAACTCAGAACAGAAAACAAATTGTAAATTTAGATTCAAAAACATATTAAACAGAGACTTAGATATTTTTGCTGAAAATTTAGGAATTCTTGATAAAAATCATGAATATAAACAGTAAACTGAATTTAAGAGAACTTATTAAATCTGAAACTATTTTACCATTTTAGAAACAAAATTATGCTGATACAATTGGTTAAATCATGTTGACAGAAAATAGAGAAATTATTGATAGAAAAAAAAACATAGAAACAAAATTTTAACATGATTATTCTGCTTTTCATGGAAATTGTCAAAACTCAGAAATTTAAAATAGTTATATTTAATTTGATAAAAAGTTGATATTTAAACGCTGAAAATAGGATTAACTCAAATCACAACGTTCTAACTTGAGTTTCAGTCAATTTTTGAAAACTATCAGAATGAATTTTTAACAACTTAAATTAAAGAAGAGTTTGAAACAACTGAATGTGTACTCTTTTAATTTATGTTTTTATATGTATTATACAACATACTAGAGATACACCTTCATTTTTGAAATTTGTTGCTTATCTAAATGACTGGATTAATATGCTGATTTTATGTCTTTTTGCGAATTGGAACAATGAAAAGTGGTATTTGATAAACTGTTTTCATTGTAAATACTGTTTTCAGTTAATGTTTGAAAGATTGTGAAAGATTGTGTTTAACTGTTTGAACCATGCATGAATGATAGATAATTTTGCATGTGATGTTTTTGAGAAAGTTACCTTCCAGGACGAGTGCCGAATATGGGTAAATAGAGAGTGTAGTTTTGCTTTTTCCAAAACTATTTTTTATTGTCGTGCATGACATTTTACTTGGCCAAGTAATTTTTGTACCATTGAAACAGATGGATTATTGGACTCTCTACCATATCCTTGTACCGAACTTGCTTATTTCTTAAAGGAATTAGAAAAATGAAAATGCTTGTGGTTTACTAGTAGTACTAGGCTTGCACCATATTCCATCTTGCTTGTAGATTGCTTTTTGCTAAGCAATTTGTGTAGGGTCGGGTATTTCTTGATTGACTAAGAAATTCCGAGTAAGCGTAAGCTTCGAGGTTGGGCGGAAAAGCGCCTGATTTTTGTTCTCGTCTTCTTTGAAGATTTTCTTTTGAATGGAAGATCGATAGACTGTATCTTCTTTTAATGCTTAATTATTCATGATGTATGTAATGACGAGCTTATGGCAACTGAATGCCTAAGTCTCAAATTTGTAAACTGGATATTTTATCATCCTTGTTTTTATTATTGGAAATGTGTATTTCGACACTTGTAAGATTTAGACTGAATTATTATTAAGATATCTTTTCGACTTTTATGTCGTTGTATGTAATCGACTTGTATTGTGATGTCTGAATGAATGAGATGACGACTTTATTTTGAATATAATGGATCTTATTTAAAGTAATTGTCGAATTTTTGGGTATTTAAGATTTCTGTACCTTACATAATCCCATCATTTACACAAAATTCCTTAAAGATTTTTGAGGTGTATTCCTTCCCATTATCTATTCTTAGTATTTTAATTTTCTTCCCGGAGAAGTTTTTTGTAACTGATTTGAACTCCTTAAACCTTTTAAGGATTTCTATTGACTCTTTACACTTAAGAAAATATACCCAGGTCTTCCTAGAGAAGTCATCTACAAATATTACATAATATAAGAATCCCGCCATGGAGGGTACATACATAGGTCCACATAAGTCAGAGTGAACTAGTTCTAATACATTTTTGGTTTTACACAAGCTATTTTGGAAGGTTCCCTTTGCATTCTTCCCTAGGGCACACCCTTTGCATGCTCCTTCATGAATTTGTTTTAGTTTGGGAAATCCTATTACTAATTTTTCTACAGAAGGTAGGGCATGGAAATGAATATGTCCTAATCTTCGATGCCAAATTTCATTTGAAATAGTGGTCTCATGAATAAGAGCTTTTTTAGAGTCAGTGCATAGTTTGTAGAGATATCCTTGTCTTATACCTATAGTTTGTGCTTTCTTTATAGTGGATTTCTTTGGCCATGCCAAAAATTTTCCATCCATAAAGGTAACTCTATATCTATTGTCTTCAAGAGCAAAAATGGATATTAGATTCCTTTTTATTCCTGGTACAAACAATACTCCAGTGAGTTGTAGAGAGAGGCTAGATTTCAAATTTATGGTGCAAGTTCCAACCCCCCTTACTGGATGTGTAGAATCATCCCCAATAGTTACTTCTTCATCAGTTTCTTCTATCATAGTATCAAGGTGTTCTCTGAACCCTGTGATGTGCCTTGATGAACCACTATCAATTACCCAGTTGTTGACTTTGTTTGATACTTGACTTGATAATGCTGAGTAGAAGAAAAATTTCTCAGAGTCATATTTTGTATTTGTCTTTCCAACTTTAGCAAAAGATTCTTGTTGTTTTGTTCTATTAGGGCACTTCATTGCATAGTGCAGTCCATATTGATCACATTTGAAACATTGTATTTGGGAGATGTCTTTCCTTTTCTTGAATGGTCCCTTTGCATAAGAATTCTTCTTTCTCTTGAATTTTTTCTTCTTACCTTTCTTATGAGAATTTGTGTTTAGCACATGAATATCCTCATCTATGGTTTTTTGATTGTTTTCTTTTGTCATTAATCTTGTTTCTTCTTGTAAGCAATCTGTTCTTAGCCTATCAAATTTAGGGAGTTTTGATCTTGCACTTATTCCTTGAACAAATGACTCCCATGAGTTTGGTAGACCACCTAGAGCTATTAGAGTTAACTCTTTGCTATCAATTTGATATCTGACTGTTGATAGTTGATTTCTTAGTTCATTGATTCTCATGAAATATGCATTAATAGATTCTCCCTTGTTTATTTGAACACGGTTAAGTTGTCTCTTTAGAGAAAGGGTCCTATTGGTGTTGTTTATTTCAAAGGTTCTCTCAAGGGATTTAAACATTTGATATGCAGTCTAATGTTTAGATAGAATAGGTACTATATGGTCCCTAACTGCATCCACTATAATTTTCATGGTTTTCTCATCGTTCTCAATCCATTGAGTTTTCTCCTAATCATTCTCTGGTTCTTTCTTGTTTTCTTTCACAAATGAGTCTAACTTATTTTCTTTCAGAATCATCATGATTCTGAATTTCCATGAAGTAAAGTTGTTTGCACCTTCAAGACAATCCTCAAATCTGATTACACTTGACATTATGAAGAATTTTTATGTGTTTGTGATTTCAAGAGAAGGTATGATTTAAATAATCTGATATCTGGATTTAATCGAATCTATTCTCAATGTGGCTCTGATACCATGTTAAATATAGACTAAATCGATCAGATTATATATTGAATATTAAACTTGATATTAGAAAGTTGATGTCAGATTTTATTCTTTGAAGTATCGATCATAAATCTCCAAGTCTAAGTTTTCTCTTCTGGTATTCGATTCTCAAGAGCAAAACATTAATTATTTCGATGTCTTAATTGAAAATCGGATCCATCATTAAGTATCTAGTGGGAGACACGTCCCATGACTTGTGCTAATTCGTCTAAGCATCTGATTACCAATCGGGGTTAGTTACTTAGTAAGCGTGCATGCTTGCTAAGTTCGATCTTGCATAAATAAATAATGATAACAAATCTGGAAGTGATCGTTGATAATGATGCTTGATCAGGTTTTATAGAAGGACATGTAAAGTCGATAATCTGCAAGTAATAACCTCTGATTGCAGATAATATACTTGGGATGTAGATTTCGATTATATATAAATGATGATGTTGAATAAATTCAATCATCATTTATATCTGACCGAAGCTACCTTAATTCAACAATAGCTTTTCCTATACCTTTATCCTTCTTGTTATTGAGGGCATTCATAATAGTAGAAGGAGGGGCTTGAGAACTAGTCGTGTATAGCTTGTCCAACTTCCTCTTCTCCAAATCATGCTGGAGGACCTAGAGAGTAGTGAAAATAGTCTTCACAAACTCCTTACAACAAGCAATGATTTCCTGTAGGCTCCTATAAATATTATCCTGATTAGCTTTAAGAAAACCCAACTCCTTTTCCAAATTTCTTATGTCAACAACATTCCCTTTGGCATATTTTATGTTATCAACCTCCTTTTCTAGTTGTCCCCATTTTTCAAAGGTAGCCACTATCTCTTTGACAATATCCCACTAGTCCTTATCCATATCCTCTCCCAACCACTCCAAAGAGTTAGACATCACCATGGATTCTAAACTATAAATTTTCTTTTTAGTAGTCTATTGTTAGAAAAGCCACCACTTCAATATGTCATTTTGAGTATTGAAGGCCATGCACAGATCATTGACTTTATCACTAATTTGGGAGCATAAGGAATAGTGGTGAGAGTTCATCGAACAAGGCTCAACAATAGGGGTTTCAGGGCTAGGGTCAAACATAGTTTTAGGTGTCTCCTTGGGGGAGGGGTTGTCATGAGAATGGGGGAAACAAGAGAATCAAGACATGGCAAGTGCAAAGGGGAGGAATCATCATTAGAGACAAAAATATAAAGATCTTCTTGAGTTTTTTAAAATAAAATTTCTTCCCTTTAGAATAGAAAGAGGAGGGGTCCATAGAGGGAATGAAATCTACTAATGGATGGGTTAGGTTAGTCTCTAAGGAACGAGGGTTAGATTTTCTCCTTTTGGGTACAGGATCCTCGTCCTAATGAATGAGGGAGGGATTGTATATTCTAGGACGGATGGTGGGGAATAAGGCGATCACAAGATTGAAATGGTAGAGATGTTAAATAAGCCCTTGATGAAGGGGCATAACTTTCCTAGAGATCAACATTTTTTGGACAGACTCCAACAAAGAGAAAGGCCAAAAATAAAAAATAATTTTAATATTATGACAAAAATGATTAAGCATGTGAAATAGATAGGCATGGAATTGCCTATAGCAATCATCCAAAGTGATTTACCTCATAATAACTTTGACAATTTTCTTCCAGACGTCTGGCAAGTATTCCTATTGAATCTATTCTACAATTTGTTCACTTTCTCACCTTTTTGAGATACTTATTCATGACATCTTGATAATTTTTTTAACCTTCTTTGGGATCATGACACCATCCAAAGGAAGCCCTATAGCAAAGGGAATAAGCTCCATCATGACTTGGAAGGAAATTACCATAAAATAAATAGTGTTGGACTTCCAAGAGTTAGCAAACTCAGTTGAGAGAAAATAGTTGTGATCATTCATAGAATCAATATTGGGAGGTTTCCATTTTGGAGGATGGTCTAAACCTCTCCATCACTTTTGAGACATTCACAATCATTCGACTTGACTTGCACTAAACCAACCCCCATGGTAAAGAAAAATAGCAAGTAATGAAAGGGAAAGACTACTAGACACTACTAAGTACAAAGTAATATTTGAGAGTAAGGTGTCAAAATAAAATTCTAAGATAAAATAAGGTGGAATGAAGGATCTGACTCTTAATCTCATCATCAATTTGAAGTTCACTAGCCATCATATCAAGGGGTCAGATAGCATTACCTCTGATGTTAGATATTTTGATATCCTTCACCTCATTGTGGTTATTAATTTTCACATGCTACGATAATGAACTATCTTCATTAAAAATCATGAAGGATTTGATTTACGAGCCCAATTTAGCTATCAAGTTTATCATCGTGTTGCCTTCTTTGAACACATACACAATCATATGATCCCCTATACTTAAAAAATTTGATTTTGACTCCCTTATAATTTCATGATAAGTCCAACACAAGGAGACCTTGTCATCAAGCATGTCAATGATATTATTAGAGTCACCTTCAACAATCACTTTGGTAAACCCATTAATTTTAGCTAAGTGGATCCCATGAAATATCGTCGTGGCCTCAATAAAGTTGGAAGTTTGGGTTCCAAGGTTGATAAAATAAGCATAAATCATGTGACCCCTATAGCCTTCGGGAATATTTATGTTGTATATTAGTTTAGTATGATATTTATTGTTTTTTTCATTATTTCAATATCATTTGGGTAAAATATTCTTAGAAATGAATTGAATAATCATTTGGAGATCGAGTTCAACATTGTAGGGCATAATAGAAATATAATAGCATAGAAAAAATATTTTGAGATGTAGACCCACATAGATGGATTAATTATTGTATGCTATAGCCTTGTGATATTATTAACTTGTATTCACTGATGATAATTTATATTGGAGACATCACTTGCTAGTCTTTTTCTACATTAGGTTTCTCTAGGGAAATCTTGTGTATTTACTCTTGTGGGTATGTTGTATATATTTATTTTATGTGTTTGCATGTTTATTTATTAGAATTTTATGCAAGTTACATAATATGGCGTGAATTGGTTTTCATGATCATATTACTAAATCTATACATAATCACACAATTAAATCATAAGATTAATATTCATGTTAATGATTTAAACAATGGTATCAAATCTTTGCATATATTTTTAGAGTGTAGATTATGGTGTTGTCACTTTTATTTTGTGCCACTCATGATATTGGTGAAGTTAGGCTACCAACATTTTAGTAAGTTATTTTCCCTACGAAGGTAGAACTATAAAATCAAAGGTGACATGGCTCAAGAGGGAAACACACCCTAGACATTAGAATATCAATAAGAGAGAGTATTATGTTGATATATATTTATTTTCTTACATATTTCATTTATACTTTATTGTATTATATACACATAGGATAAGGAAATCTGACTTAGGTAAGTATCTACTTGGGTAGCTTGTACCCGTGACTTGTATTTTCCTTGTTTGGTGGAGATCGATGGCACATGTGACTACATATCCTATTATTACACATTGGTTGTACATTCACATCTCTTGGTGGATCATCCTATATACACCCACTTGTAGCTCACTCTTGATCATCCTTGTAAATAAATTGTATTGCATCCATATTCGAATAACTATCATATTGAATTTCTATAATCTTGCATAGTTCTTTTTCCATTGTGGCTTATTAATGTCACTAGATTTTGGGAGGTTTTCCCCATTAAAAAATATTACATAGTATAAGAGTATTTTATACCAACTATTACATATTGAAGTTGGAAATTAATTTATCTTTCTCTTCAATTAAAAAAGAAGGTATGCGAATTGATCAATATATTTTACACCAAAATTTAAGTAAAATGATAAATGTAGACACATTCTTTGATTTTTATTATGAAGAAGCTTGTATTAGAGGCATATGATCACACTTGTTCAAATTATCTAAGATTGATGAAGTAATGAATGAAGATTCATATCACCAAGTAGTGTAACATTAATTTTGGAAATAATGTGTGTTTATTGATGAATTCATAGTAAAAGTTGGCTCTCTTGACACTTTTGTGGTATTTAGAAACCTATAAATTTATAAGAGCGATTCTGCTAGAAATATTAAATCATAGATATTAGAGTATAGGTTAGTAAATAATGTTAGGAGTGTTGTGAATAAATAAAGTTTAAGTGTGTCCTTTATGTTAGTAATAATTTATTATTAAGTTAATAATTAATTTCATTTGTGTGTGTTAAGTTTCTTTGTTGGATGGTGTGGTTACCTTATGTAAAGGATTTTATAGAACTAATGTAAATCAATGTGATATTATTTTAATAGTACATTATTATCAATCATGGTATAACTTGCACATTTTGTGCTCACCATTTTAAAATGGTATTAAAGTAAGATAAAATTAATTTCACAATGATGTTTTAATAACTTTCAAGTAGAAATACCAATTGCATGGTTTCCTTATGAATGGAAATCCATTATTCTCTTGGGATTTTAGAGGAATTTGTAGGTTGTTTGTTGGTTTGAATTTTTAAATAGAATCATTACAAAGGTTTATAACCTATGAGAACTCTAAATTATTATAAAATATTTTTTGGTTTGACTTGTTAGCTTTATGTTTGAAAAGGCCACCTATTTTGTGTTTACTATAACATCCTCATCCTAAGTATGAGGATGTTGAGTCACTTTCTATCACTGGGTAGGATTTTATACTTTCTCATATTTTCATACCTCCCTTTCATTCCCCACCTCCTCACTAGTATTTAAATTCCCAAACCTTAATCCTTGGCCTCCCACTCCCTTATTTTTTATGGATCCACAAACTTTCACTTCTTTTAGAAGCATCATGCAAAAATACCTAACCAAAAATTCTAATTCAAACATATCTAATTCTTTACAACTGATAAAGAATAGATCGTGAACAAATTTAATAATGTTCACCTCATCTAGATTTGGAACATTGAGCTTGTCTTCGAGCTTATTGAAGTTATTTCTATATTTTAACACAAATTAGCTCAGGTATTATTGGAGTTGTATCTATCAAGCTAATACATTTTGCAATTATCTAAGGGATTAAAATATCACCTTTGTTGTGTCTTGTAAATATTATCATTGTTTTACCTCTTCATCTCTTTATAAGCATATTTTTATGATTATGCCACCAATTTAGGGCTAAATCTATCATATTGAGCTCAACCATTTAGAAACTCCAATGGTTGGTCAAATCAGATTGAGTTTTAAAATATGTCTCAAGGATGCATCTACCTAAGACTACAACTTATCACTATCAAATTTTAGAATGAAAATATTTATTTCAAATTGGAAACCAGGGCTTTAAGATACATGCATAGTTGTTGGGGTATGTTGGAGTTCCATTTGAAATGCCACAACAAGCTCTTGTAATGCACAATTTTGGATTTCTACTTGATTTTGTAAGTTTTGATAGAGGGTTTTCATATTTACTAATGTTTTAGATGTTACCTCACATTGTGTATTAGGGTCCATCTCAACTTAAGGATACAAGCAATAAAATATTGATTCATTATATAGAGTTTTTTGTTATGTAGCTTCTATAGGCTGTAAATTTTGATCCACAACTCTAATTTCAGTGAAATTTATTTGAATTGAAGATTTTGAATAGTTCAAAATGTTGAATAGATTAAATATAAATTTAGTGAACATTAAAACCCTAGAAAGACCTAAAAAATGACTTGTAAATTTATATAGAACAATAACTAAGAAAAATATAATGAAGATCTAATGAGGGTAACATGTAGAAACTCTCAAGGAGACAATCTCTATGGGTTATACATGGAGATATAGAGAGGATACCCAAAGGAAATCCTTGATGAGGCTAGATCTATGCTAACTAAAGAGAAGAACATAGTAAAGGTAGCTTAGTACCTTCTAAAATACTAGATCCAAGGTTGCAATCAAATGACTTTGATACTAATTGATATAAACACACAAAAGAAAGATGCAACACAAAATTACACAACTAAAATCATGTCCATTCTCATTCATCCCATAAATTATAAAAAAATTAAAATAAGAAATAATAAAAAAAAAGAAATTCTCAAGAAGGAAATGACCGAATGTTTCCAAAACTAATATTTACTACTAAACTAAGAATCTAAGAAAATATTAATTCTAAAGTAATAGTATTATTTCTAATACTACTACTAAAGAACCTACGTCTCTTCATATATTCTCTCTCAAACATGACATACTTCTTAAAAGTTATTTTATCAAGGGGAAATATTTTGTTTATCTTGATCACAAGAAGAGTGTTGTAGTTAGTATGTGGTTCTTATCTAGAATTTTTGCAAATTCATTTTTTGTGTACTTATTGAAACAACTTTTGGTGATGAATAGTATATATGTTTCTATCTATATTGTTCATTATTATAGATTTCATATATGTTCCTCATAAATAATTTTGAGGAGGAATATTTTATTCCCCTAGTTTATCAATAGTATATTTCTATTTTTTTTCAAAGTGATTATTGGAAATATTACATCATAGATATTAGAGTATAAGTTAATAAACAATGGTAGGAGTATTAGTGAATAAATTAAAATTATTTTGTCTTTTATGTCAGTAATAATTTATTAGTAACTTAATTAGTAATATTTGTTTTTGAAAAGATAAGCAACATTTTCAGGGTGCCATACCCTTCACAAAGAGCCGAAGGGGCCAAAGAAAAACATAATTCAAAACAGAGATTGAACTATAGGAACAACCAGAAACAGTTGACTGACAGCTGTGGAAAATAAAGAGATTAAGCAACCCCAGAAACAGAGGGTTTAGAGTTGGCTCCACGAGCTTGAGTCTGAGAAGCAGACACAAACTTCTTCCAAAGAACAACCGACCAGGGAGGCTCAGAAACAGGAAACGAGGAGAACGGTGAGAGGAGCGACCCCCCCTCAGCCACCACAGGACCACCAAGCAGCGAGGGATTCAACAGCAAGGCATTCGAGGATGGATCAACAAGCGGAACATAAGAGGCACCCAACAAAGGGTCAGTTAGGGCAGCGACAACAAGTGTAGGGTTAGGCCCAACATTGACAGCAGAAGGGTCTGGCACAACAGTGTCAGCAGTGCGGTCCAATGGAGGAACCAAAGAAGAGAGCTCTAGGCGAGCAACAACAAGAGGGTCAACCAACACAGAAGAAACCTCCAAAGAAGAACCCACTATGAGGTGATCAAGGAGAGCATCAATCCACCAAGTCGTAGCACCCTTGCGACGGGCATGAGGACAAGCAGAGGCCAAGTGACCCACCAAAAAGTATCTCCTACACCAAAAGGGGAGACCCTCATAGTCTAAGAGTTGCTTCCAAGGTCTGTCCTCCACCAGCAACACAACATCCCCATGGAGAGGTTTAGATATATCCAGATCAACTAGCAACCGAGCAACCATGGTGTGCCCAAACTCCCTAGTTGTAGAATCCACCATCAAGAATCGACCATTGGCTTCGAAGCATGATTCCTCCTAGAACTGGAGAGGAAGATTTGGCAAACGAACCCAAACAGGTCTGGTATGCAACGACTCCGTAAGGGGGTTGAAAGAACGAGCCCAAGGCCTGATGGACAGAGAATGAATACCCCACATCCATCCTCTATCCAAAATACTGATTTGCTCATGAGGGGAGCCAAAGGTAGCAATAAAGAAGCCCCTAGTGCTAGGGTAGAGCTCGATTTCCCCAGCAACCAAAGGCTTCCAGAAAGACTTCACCCAATCATGGAGGTCTAGGAGGGATGGCCACAGTCCATTAAATCTACAGACCACACCTGTTTTCAGGTAATACTCCTCATTCTCTACTATCTTAGGCCCACAAACCATCATCGGGGAGTTCCGGGCACAAGGAATAGACCTGTGGGGAGGCCGAGCACAAACTCCAACAGCTTCAGAAAAAGATTTTGCCTTCCCTGCAGAACACCTAGAAGAAGGAGGACAAGCAGTCACAGGCATCGAAGCAGGGGAGGGCTGGGAGAAGACTGTCTCAGAGAAGGACCTCTGGCCAGAGGGAGCACAAGAGACAGGAGCAACCGACACAGAAGGAACAGAGGGATCAACACCCACTCCATGCAACGCAACAACCACACCAATAGTAGAGCTAGGGATGGGGGGAGCCCCGTCAACACCGACCCCAACACCAAGCACGAGATCAGCAGCATCCACAGGAGAAAATGTTGTTCTAAGGGACACGTCATGGAGCAAGCTCCCGCACTGCTCGATGGGAAGCCCGATACCAGCTGCCAAAGAGCTTCCGTACAGATGGGAAGAATACAAATTATATATAGACTATATAAATGAATGCAATGTTATTCTACTTTACATAATATAATTTAATAGTATGATGATTATTTTTTATCATAGTGTAACTTGTAGATTTTATTCTCACCAATTTAATATTCAATCTTCACAAGAAGAAAAAACAAATACTATCTAATCAAGGAAGGGTAAAGATACATCCTCAATGCTTATCCAAGTAAGACCAAACTCTCTTGTTTCAGCTAACCACTTAAAAATACTCACAATGATGATAGTAGATTTGTATTCCTTATGTTAAAAAGTAAACATAATATAGTGCATTAACAACTTGTGTAAGAATAAACTACTATTTTTTGCATTCCTATAATCAAGGTTTTAAGGATCCTAAGGGCATGCTACTAAAGAGAGAGGTTAGGAAAGAGATTCATTTTTTGTAATGTGCCCCACTCTAGAACATCAAAGAAAAATAAGTTATTACTAAAATCAAATGAATATATATTTTCCAAAATTATGTATCAAGGATATATAGAACTAAAGAAAGCAAGTGGATGATTTAATCTAGAAAAATTGAGGTAATTCTCAGTTGTCTCAAGCCTACTATCTATTTTATTAGGTGTTGTTCAATAATCAAAAAAATATGTAACATCATTCTCCTAATTTATAGCACAATTGCATACTAAAACTATATAAGATAGGTCTCTTTCATGAGGTAAGAATCAAAAAATTACTTTTGATTAAATAAATCATAAAAGTAACAATCCATACTTATTAGAACTACCTAACTTCCAATCCTCATACAATTCTATCACAAGAGCATTCCTAACATGAAGGAAGAAACAAATGTTGTAATTCAAAATTTCCATTGGCCAATCTTAACATATCCTATGCATGGTGAGTTGTATCCTCTTGTACAAGAAGTAAAAATGGAAGCACTACTTGTTGAATAAGGAAACAACTATACATGCTAACTGTCAATATATCTAACGTTTTCAAGCACAAATAAAATTATATCAAATTAGGAATTATATGTGAACGATTTTAAAATAAAATAAAATTTGGTCATTAAGTATAAGAAGCATGGCACTAACAAACCAATTAATATTATGCCAAACTATCTTTAATGATAGATTTTGCAACTATATCTTAGTTAGGTCCATTCAAGTACATGTGGCCTATGAAGGTGAATATACACACTTGATGCGGATTTTTGACATGTGCATAAGAGGTTTCAATGATAAATAAGATTACCACCTAAAATAGGGACTTCTATACCAGATGAAAAAATAATGTCTACCTAAAATTGCGTGAGATAAAGTTACAAAGCCTAAAATAAATTACACTTTGGAGTGGTAATTTTTTTTTAGCAAAATGCAAAGTCATGTTAATTGGACTAAGATACAAGATGAGGTTTCTAATTCCATAGCTGTATGCATGTTATGTAGTAGAAGTAAACCAAGCAATAGAAAGTTGAGGATGTCTATTTCTTTAGAGATTCCAAACATGTTGATAAATTTGG
This sequence comes from Sequoiadendron giganteum, assembly GCA_007115665.2. Lineage (NCBI taxonomy): Eukaryota > Viridiplantae > Streptophyta > Pinopsida > Cupressales > Cupressaceae > Sequoiadendron > Sequoiadendron giganteum. The sequence goes on along the minus strand of CM021107.1, from coordinate 479,830,340 downwards.
TGGGAAGTTTTTTTTTTTTGGTTAAATTTGGTGGGAAGATTTTCTTTGTTATATTTGATTGACTTAGTAAAATGAGCATTATTATTTCATTTAAAAAAATGTCAAGGGACATAAATCTTTTAAATTAGTTTTCACTATTTATTTATGTGCATTTTATTTTTCCTAATTCTGTTGTTTCTAGTAGAGATCCAATTTTTTGATAGATTTTGCACCACTTTATGGGTTTATTTGTACACTAACTTGAAGATTTCTGCAACATTTCATTGAAAAACTAGTAGTCTTACCAAAGTGGTGAATATCACACTAGAGCACATCCCTTGATATGTTATAATAGTGAGCATCCCAATATTTGGGATGTGAAAGAATATATTCAAACATTTCTATAATAGGATTATGCATAAATCAACTATTAATTCTCATTTTAAAAAATTATCTAGGTATATACTAACTTATTTTATGTTGATGTTATGATGGGACAACCAAGAGAGAAAAAAAACAAAGAAAAGATTTAGAAATTCAAGGATTTACAATGTTTAGTTAGAAAGTGAACAAATCCACTTGGATACGCAAGATAAACTCAAGGGGTCATAAGCAAGGTACAAGAAAATAAAGGAATAATCAACATAAGATTGAGAACAATTTATAAACTGGGGACCAATTATGGTTGTATTTGAGAAAAGATAAACTCAAAGGATAGGAAAGACATCTTAAACCCTTATGGTATATTCCTTTGGGACTTATAAGTGAGTGAAAAATATATAAAATTAGACTTGAATCTATGCGTAAGGATGCACATCACTATTAACATATAAATATAATTCCCTTTTGGTCCTATTTTAGATGAAGAAGAAACAAGTCTTGTGCCATCAAAACTTGAGGAATTGGCACATTGTGCATTAGAAGAGTTGCAAGCTAAAATGGTGCTACAATAGAAGGTAAGAAAGATAATGATACAAGATTATGAATATTGGTTGGAAGAGAAGAAGGCTTAGCTTCTAAGCAAATTGAAATGGTACTTGAAGGAAGAAATAGGCTATTTATAACCCAATATTGTAGGAAACTAATATTTTTTAGATCAAAAGCCTCTTAATTAAGTTGTGATCTAAATCAAATTTTAATGTAACGTGTCACATTGTTAGATCTATATTTTTGTAAGAAATTTTAGTCTTGTCTAACCATTAAAGAATCATTCGTGTAATTTAACCACTCCATGGATTGTTATATGCTAAGGTAAAATTTCACATGTATATAAAATATGTTAAATGAGTTGCAAAGTATTTAGAAAGGAGTAGAGAGGCATAATAAATCTTTCAATTTTTTTCCAAGGAAAATCTCAAGATAAGATGACATGAGACTAAACTTGACATGATGGATTTGGTCATGACTAGAACTGATTTCAGAAATCCACACACATGAAAGAGTTTGTGTAGGAATGAACTCATCGTGATAACACCAACAATGAGTTCCTCCAACTTTAAAGATGAAATAATTAGTATGTCATCTATTGGGTTGGTATGTTGTTTGGATTTTTTTTGTTTGTTGTAGATTGTTATAGTACCATGAATATTACTTGTAGAATAAAATCATAGTAAAATGACAACCAATTAATAGAGTACAAAAACAATAAAAATAACAATGAATCCATATCATAAATAGTTTTTAGTAAATGTTTTTGTTTGATATAGAGAGGACTTGCCATAGCAGAACCCCTACCTTGATATTAGATAGGCTATTTGCAGGACTAATGATTGTTGTTTAAGACACAATATTTCATAACTCAAGATGATGATTAATTTACAAAAAACCAAGTTAATTACGACAAAGAATATATTTGTTACTATTAATAGTCTACAATTCTATGTTAATTTTCATCATGCTTTAGTTGGAAAGAATCTTAAAGGGGAACTAAATAGTCATCTAAGATTTGAATTTAGTATTGTATCTAGCATATATGAACAAGATAAACAAATAACATATGAAGGAATACAAAAAGAATTATGGGTTGTTGGTTGTATGCCATAATTTTGTGAAGTTGTAACCTTGAATTCATTGGTGATAGTGAATTAGAGTAATCCCACTTGCTATATTTTTCCTACTTGGTTTGTCCAGGTTAAATATTATGTTGTTACTCTTATGTTTATCATACATGTTTCTTTTTCATATTTACAAGTCTAGTTTTTAGTTTTTCATATATTCATGCAATATGGCCACTATAGGAATTTATGTAAATAATCATGTTATACAATTATGAGAGTAAGATTTGTGTAAAATAATTAGACATCGACCTTAATTATCCTTTTTCTACTTGTATAGACAAACTTGCACTCTCAAATAAATATACAATATTACACACACAAACATAGATAGAGAGAGCACTCACAGTGATATCAAATTTCGAAGATTTCCAAGCTCCTTTGGTACAAGACTAGAAAAGTTATTAATGCTAAGGGCCCTGAAAAAATGAATGATTTTAACACAACATAGTGCAAGATATCTTGAGATGTAATTCAAATTTGTACTAGTAAATAAGTTCAAATGAGTTGATCCACATGACATGAATGAATCAAATAAATTTAACTAATCAAAATGATTATAATTTTGATTTGATGCATTAAAAAAACAAAAACAAAACATTAGAGGAAGATGAAGAGCCTCACAAGTATTGCATGTCGATGAGGTTCCCCAAGAAAGTAGGTATGCGACCATTAAAATAGTTCTGGCTTAGGTTCCTGCCAACAATGGCCACAATCCATCTCATAGGATAATAGAGAGAATAACAAAATTCTATCAAAGTACAAATCTTATAAGTGGCATCAAAAGAACAAGGTAATCTTTCTAAGACAATATAATCAAATTATGTAACTTATTTTTTTATAGGGGATTTTAATATATATCCTTTATTGAGTTAATATTTGCACATGGGTAATATAATTTTATTATCCAAACGAGTGGAAGATACACTTAAAGCTTTAAACTTACAGATAGTAGAGGTAATTCAATTTAGCTAGTTCTTCTGGAAGCTCTCCTGTTTTGTTCGATGCATAGACCTTCCTGAAAGGAGAAAGGTCCTCAATGGATTAGTATTGAGCATACTTCAAAATTTTCATTCAACTTCGTAAAAGAGTTCTCAACCTCCATCTAGAAAATGTAGGGTAAATAACTATTAACTAACCATTAATCTTCATCTTTTAAGTGTATAATGTTATGATGTTTATAGTAAGATTCAACTATATAGTTTTTGAGTTAAACTTGGTGATCCATAGTTGATGAGTAGTAGTTCACACAAACCCATCTCTCATCATAATGAATTGTCCACTTAACACAAATTGCATCTAGGTGATGCTCACATGAGTAAAGCATTAAGACTTCCTAGGAGATCAACCATCCTAGCATTGGTGTAACTTTTAGAATGAGACCTAAGCCTCCATAGTTGATGAGTAGTAGTTCACACAAACCCATCTCTCATCATAATGAATTGCCCACTTAACACACATTGCATCTACGTGATGCTCACATGAGTGAAACATCAAAACTTCTAGAGAGATCACCCATCCTAACATCGTGTAACTTTTAGAATGAAACCTAAGCCTCCAATCACATTGTATTCAAGTTATCCATTGAAATCCAACCCCAAATGATGTAGATGAATTGCTTGAGTTCAAGTTTATCAAAATTTTACGAGATAACCTTTTATTAACTATTAAACTATTAACTTTTAATCATGAAGTTGAAATCCCAAATATAAATTTTGAATAATGTATAAAATAAATAGAAAACAATTTTTTTATTTTTTTTCCAGAGAGAAGTTTGAGGCACCAAGTTAGCATATCCATTGGAAGCGTCACCTAAAAACCCATCTTCACCTTTTTGTTTTACCACCTGAACCAAACCAAAATTTCCTAAATAAAATTTTAGGTACATATGATCTAAAGTGAAAACAGTAGCTTTCTTGGAGAAACAATCCACACTTGAAACTGCTGAGAGACTAGTATGGCCTCATCTCACTAATTGGAGCCCCTAGTTTTGATTTTTAGTTGGTTCATGGAAAATAACAAATTACATAATTAACAATACAATCCATTAAACAACAAAGGTTACTGCAGGCATTACAGTTGTGTAACACGGCAGATGGTTCCATTGTTGTATGTGCAGTCACACTTGATGCCAGGATTTCCTATCTCTGCAGTAGAACTGGCCAGGCCAGAGCATGGATCTGTGAGGTTCCACGATGCAGATGAACCAATACTCCACTTCTCAGAAAGTGACCTTACTGCACCAACTGTTAAATTCAAACAACAGAACATGACAGAGAGTTAAGGAACAGTCAATAAACAACATGCTACTAAAAAGAACAAAATATTGCATAAACTGAACTTGCCTTCAGTGGGATCTGTGACTGCTATCACTTGAGCTGCCTGTAGCAAACATCCAATACTGTAAACAGTACAGAGAAACCAAACTGAGGAAGCTGGAACTTCAATCTTTGACATGATGAAGGCAAAACTAATGTTGGGTTTCAGTGCTTCCCAAGATATCAGAGCTTGTATAAACTCCCCAATACTTGAATTCGTGAATGGAAATGCAAATCAGATTTGTTCCACTCTGGACAGCGGCTAAGTTGGAAATCTTATCACAAATGTATATCATTTTCATTTATATTTTTAATTCATCTCTGTCTAGGCGGAGATTCTTGTTCAATAATTGATGTGTCATCAAATGTCATTTATTATTAATAATGTTGATGTAAATAAGATTGGCATTATTTCGATAAAAGAGAGGCACTTAGCAATCGGGGAAGGTTCTTATTTATTAGAAAGGTTAGCATAAAAATATAAAACAATTATATAATCAATACACACCTAAACATGATAAAAAGTCAATCAACCAATCAAATGAATGCATTTTCTATCTAAAACTTTTACAATATCTTTTTTTATTATTATTTTGGAAAATAAAAATATGGGTTCTGTCATATTTTATTGATCTAAATTGACTGAAGTGACAATAAGATCTTCTTTAAGATCTATTTTTCATTAATTTTAACTATAGTATATATATCTTCAAGATAATCTATATAAAATACGTCATAGATATCTAATAGGTTTATTTTTTTGGGAACAATCAAAATTATTGTAATTAAACAATGAAAATATAATTTTGTGATACTGTCCACTTTTTCAATAATTAAAAAAATCAATAAAAAGTCATTGCACATGAAAATATAAAGTAGGATTTTGTTTTTCTTTTACGGATTTGCTCACCACCTATATGCCATGCTGCCATTGTAGAGTTATGTCTATCGACACAACTATTTTCTTACAAAGATCAATGAAATGCAAGTAATTATTTACTATTTTTCTTTCATTAAAGTTTACATTTATGCAATGAATGTTGTCCTCAAATGCCAAGTCTTTCAATAATCTTTTTTTTAAGAAGAAAATATTACAAAATCAATTCAGATCCATAACAAAGAAGACAAACTAAAGGTAGTCTCTAAATGGAGACCACAATAGTCAAACATGCTACAACTAGTAAAAATTAGAACACACCTACAAAGTTATCAAAAAACTTAGATCCTCTAAGAGGAAATAGAGCATAGTTAATACATAGAATATGGATAGCATGTACATTGAATATGACTAGTTGTAGAAGAACAAGATATTTCAAAAAAATTGTAATGGAAAATTCTATTTGTAGCAAGCACAAGCATGGAACTAGAAGGCTAATTGCTAATTTCAAGAGTATCAGTAGTCTAAATTCCTATGCCAAAGAGATGACCTTTGATTGTGTTTTCTTTACCCAAATAGGGTAAGTGCAAAAGGACGGGGGACCAAAAAGTGACCTCACTAGTTTTTGTCCCCCTAGCAAACGTAATGAGAGTGCATAAAAAAAGCAAGAGGCCGAGCTTATTTGAACTTGGCCTCTCAACAAAAAAAATGGTTTGTAGCCTTTTAGAGTGCATTGGCATTGTGCAGTAGCTCATTCATCACCAATTTATCTACCAAATTGTCGCCAAAATATCGCCATGATGGCACCAAGGTCAAAGCTCGATAAGTATTTTTTAGTTTTTTAGTGTAAAAATTCAATTAAATAAATAGATAGAAAAAGTTTTGTGTTTTTTCTTTGATTTCTTGGAATTGAGAATGCTTCACCAATTGATGAAAACCTTCCTAAATACTGACCACAATAAACCCCTCTCACATTGCCTTGGAACCCTCTTGGGACATAAGAAAATATATTAGGGAAAATAGAAAACATTAAAAGAGAACTTGAGGCAATAATTGAAAGGTTTAGAGATCCATTAGGAACACACTCCCATAGGTTAGAACCCTCACTAGTTCATTAAAATCAATTGCACATAGTATCCATGAGTGGGAAAATAAAAATTTGGTCAATCAAGAGGGAAGAAAAAATATATTTTTATATGAAAAATTCTTATGAGAAAAAAAATTGAAATTTGAATTATCTGTGTTGTTCACTGACCCAAGAACAAATGCACCCATACACAATGCTTGCAGAAGGTTCCCTATCCATTGGTGCCACCACCAAGGGATAATAAATAATTTTTGGGATAGGTGGTGGATGGTTTTTGACCATCCTCAATGTAGTAACAATGAGGTCCCAAAAGAAATTTTGAGGAAACTTTATATTGAGTTTGTCCTCGATAAGATTCCTTATTACTTCGACATGCAAGATTTCCAAGGTAGAGGTGGGCGCTCAACACGGGATAGAGTGGGGCACAACGTGCCCAAAACCAAGCACCGAGACCCCTTGACAGACTAGAGTTTGAGAATATTAGTATCCCTTCTATTGTGAAGGAGGGTGTTGAGGTCGAGACCCTACAATCCATTAGGTTGCTCACTCAAACTCTTTTATAACATGTTAGGGCTCTAGCATAGGGTGATGTGGGCGAGTATTCTAGGTCTCAAACTTCACCTTGCCTATGTTAAAACTGTGGGTTTCTTTTTGCTTATGGGTCTGAGGATGATTAGATTGCACGTGACCAATAGTAAGACACATATATATTGGATCAAACTATCATGACAAATGAGTTGTTGGATTGAACATTTGACATTGATAAATAGGAAAAATTGAAAAAGATCCAATTAAATTTATCATGTATTTCATTTTTAAATGTAAGATTAACTAAATTAATAGATTTATTGTAATAAAATTTTAGGGTTAGAGTGTTCAACTTGTGTTTGGTGGTCCTCCACCTCCCACTTACATGATGATGCTGATTTCATATTTATGTAACTAGTAAGAAATAAGAAATATGGTACATGTGAATAGTTTAACCTTATATAAATGGTAATGTTAAAACACACATTGGATGTTGAATAGGTTAATGTTGGGCCTTCAACATTAGCACCTATTAGTGAGAGTGGCCATACATCTTATATTGAGGTAAGCTTGAGTAATTTTAATCATAAAATGTTTGTAAAAATGTTAGGTACATTTTGTTGCATTACCCAAGTACAATATGAACCCATACACCCATGATATGTTTTTCATAGTAAGACATGGAAAATGTTCCACTTTGGACAACGACTAAGTTGGAAATCTTATCACAAATGTATATCTTATCACAAATGTATATCTTTTGTTGTGATAAGGTACCATTTGATTTTTATATTTTTAATTCACCTTTGTCGAGACAAGGATTCTTGTGCAATACATGATGTGTCATTAAATGCCATTTTTATTAATAATGTTGATGTAAATGAAATGACATTATTTTGATAAAAAAGAGACACTTAGCAATTGGGGAAGGTGCATATTTATTGAAAGGTTGGTATAAAAATATAAAATAATCACATAATCAATATACACACCTAAAATTGAATAAAAGTCAATCAATCAAATGAATTTATTTTTTTATCTAAAATTTGGACAATATCTTCTATTATTATAATTTTGGAAAATAAAAACACGGGTTGTTTACTCCTATCTTATTGACCTAAGTTAAATGAAGTGAGAATAAGATCTTCTTTAAGATCTATTTTTCATTAGATTTAATTAATTTTTACAGAGACCAATTAAATATAGGTAATTTATTATTATTTTTCTTTCATTAAAAGTTTGCATTTGTACAATAAATGTTGTGTCCTCAAATTCCAACTCTTTCAATGATTTTTTTTTATTCGAAGAAGAAAATATTACAAAATCTATTCAAATGCTTAACAAAGAAGACAAACTAAAGGTAGTCTCTAATGGAGACAACAATAGCCAAACAAGCTACAACTAGAAAAAATGAACAAACCTACAAATTTATCAAAAAACTTAGATCCTCTAAGAGGAAATAAAGCATATTTAACACATATAATATGGATAGCATGTACATTGAATATGAATAGTTTTAGAAGAGAAAGATATTTCAAAACAATTGTAATGGAAAATTCTATTTACAACAAGCACAAGCATGGGACTGGAAGGCTAATTGAAAATTTCAAGAGTATCAGTAGTCTAAATTCCTATGCCAAAGAGATGGCCTTCAATTGTGTTTTCTTTCACCAAATAGGGTAAGTGCAAAAATATGGGGGACCAAAAAGTAGCCTCACTAATTTTTGTCCCCCTAGCAAATGTAATGAGAGTGCATAAAAAAAGCAAGAGGCCGAACTTATTTGAACTTGGCCTCCCAACAAAAAAATTGGTTTGTAGCCTTTTAGAGAACACATTGGCATTGTGTAATAGCTCATTCATCACCAATTTATCTATCAAATCATCGCCAAAATATCTCCATGACGTCAGCAAGGTTAAAGAGGTAATTATTTTTTTTAGTGTAAAAATTTAATTAAATAAATCAGTAGAAAACGTTTTGAGTGGTTTTTCTTTTATTTCTAGGAATTGAGAATGCTCCACCAATTAATGAAAACCCTCTTAAATACCAACCACAAAAAACCCCTCTCACATTGCCTCGACATCCTCTTGGGACACAAGAAAATATATACTTGGGAAAGTAGAAAATAATAAAAGAGAACTTGATGCAATACTTGAAAGGTTCAAAGATCCATTAGGAACAAACTCCCATAGGTTAGAACCCTCACCAGTTCATTAAAATCGATTGTCTCTCACATAGTATCCATAAGTGGGAAAATAAACATTTGGTCAATCAAGACTAGGGAAGAAAAAATATATTTTTATATGGAAAAATTATCTTATGAGAAAAAAATGAAATTTGAATTGTGTGCATTGTTCATTGACCCAAGAACTAATGCACCCATACATAATGCTTGTAGAAGGTTCCCTATCCATTGGTGCCACCCCCAAGGGATAAGGAATAATTTTTGGGATAGGTGGTGGATGGTTTTTGATCATCCTCCATGTAGTAACAATGAGGTTCCAAAATAATTTTTAAGGAAACTTTATTACGAGTTTGTCTTGAGTGAGATTCTGCATTACTTTGACATGTGATATTTCCAAGGTAGAGGTGGGAACTCAACATGGGACAAAGTGGGGGCACAACATTCCAAAAACAAAGAACTGAGACCCCTTGATAGACTAGAGTTTGATAATATCACCATCCCTTCCATTGTGAAGGAGGGTGTTGAGGTCAATTCCCTACAATCCATTAGCTTGCTCACTTAGACCCTTTTACACCAAGCTAGGCCTCTAGCATAGGGTGCTGTGGGTGGGTATTCTAGGTCTCAATCTTCACCTCACTTATGTCAAAATTTCAGGTCTCTTTGTGCTTATGGACCTCTAAGGATGATCAAGATGCATATGGCCAAAAGTAGGACATATATATTGGATCAAACTGTTATGACAAATGAGTTGCTGGATCAAACATTTCGCATTGATAGATAGGAAAATTTGAAAAATGTCAAATTAAATTTATCATATTTCATTTTTAAATGTAAGATTAATTAAATTAATAGATTGATTGTAATAAAACTTTAGGGTCAAAATATTCACCCTATGTCTACTGGCCCTCCACCTACCACTTACATGATGATGCCGATTCCATAGGTATGTAACTAGTGAATAAATAATAAATATAATACATGTGAATAGTTTAACCTTATATAAATGGTAATCTTAAAAATCACATTGGATGTTGAATATGTTAGTGTTGGTCCTTCAACATTAGCACCTATCAGCCAGAGTGGCCATACATCTTACATTGAGGTAAGCTTAAGTATTTTTAATCATTAAATTTTTGTAAAATAATGTTAGGTACTTTGGAAATTTAATATTGTTGTTTCATTTTCAAATGATCACAATAGTTGATACTCCTAGTATTTGTACCATAATGGAGCATGGTATTTTTGCAATAGTATCATCTTCGATGCCTTTGATAGAGGTATGGTCCAAATTAGCAAATTTCATATTATATTTATGTAGTGTAGAAAAATGTATACCTTTACATTTTTACTCTATGTTTGGGCCTCTTAATTTAATTGGACTTAATTAAGCCTCTAATTGGCCCAATTATGCATTTAAAAGCCTAATTAATCCTATTTTTTGAAAGGGAAACTTGTAGTAAACAATTGCAAACATTAATTACATTGCCTTGAAATTGAGTGTCCTAGTTTAGGTCTTAAGACCCATCCACCCAAGGGTGAATGGGTCCTCCTTAACTTGAGGATTTCAAATTTTAATATGTTTTTGGTGGAATTTTTGTGATTCAAATTCAAATTGTAGTTATCGGCCTTTGATTTTTAATTTTTGGGAAATTAGAAAATTGCCAATAAATACAAGGTCTTTTTATCATTTGGAACTAGATTTGAATTAGGAGAACTTCTTATGAGCAAAGATTATTGTCAAAAGTGTTCAAGAGCAGATTTATTAGTCTTCTATAGCAACATTCAAGATCTCAATCATCATGTCAAATTTGTTTGCATCCATGCATGTTTTTGGAGCTAACATTGTGATGTAGGTTTCAAGCATTCAAGTCAAGATTCAAGCTATCAAATCAAGCATCCAATCAAGTCATTCATGCAAGATCAAGACCTTGGAGAGATGTGTTAGTATTTATTCCTCCAAGGGAAACCATTAAAGGGTTTGGTGAGTTGCAACAAGAAAGTGTTCATTCATCATTCCTTCTTTTTATCATTATTTCATTTTGAGGTTTAATTGCCAAAATGAGGTTTGACCAAGGAAAACCCCTATTCACCAAAAAAATAAAAAAAATTCCCTCTCTTATGTATGTGCAAGTCTTAGGTTGAAGAAAGGATTGGAATTGAAGATCTCAAAAGTGTAAAATTGTAAAACTTGTCGCAAAAGCTATCAAGGCCATGAAAACTCAGACCTTGAATTCCTTTCTGACATTTTTGCAGTGAAACTTGTGGGAAAGGAATCTGAGATCCATCACTAGAGGCTCCCAAAAATTGAGGAAAAGTTATGTACAATGACTCATTCACCATTTTTGGACACTCAACAACAAATTTTGGTGATAGTTTTTTTAGCATCTTACCTTCTTCAAATCTGTTGAAAGTTTGTTGTTTATGCTAGAGTTATACTTCATCTACATGATCCAGGTCTTACATTGCATATTTGAGTTCATTTACTATTTTTTTTAATCTCTAAAAAGTATTGTTCAGGTAGATCTTACCCCATCCTCAATCATAAGGAAATTTGTAAGATCTCCAATTGGGTTGACTCACCTAGGGTTGAAATTCAATCCTATCATTGGGGAATCTCATTTCCTAATGAAATAGGAGAAATATATGTTCATTTACCCCATTTTCCCATTCCATTTTTAGTAAATTATTGGTCAACCCTCATTTTGATTTAAGAACCTATTTTTCTATGTTTCATTTTGGTGAACTTGACATTCTTGCACTATAAATTTCACGATTTGGAGTTCATTACAACCATAGATCTAGGATTTGCATTAGTGTGCATTGAAATTGCATTAGTTTGCATTCCATTTAGGGTTGTGTGAGGAGGGGGACCGACTTCTCAGGACCCTAGGTCACAGGAGGGTCTAGAACAATCAACTACCCTGATCTACCTCATGTTAAAGGATTGTTTAAGATAGGTTTGATGTTCAAGGGGGTGAAAAGGAAGGACAACTAATATGTCACTGTCCTTTTGTCAACCTAAGAGTTTAGGAATTCAGGTGAGTGGGTTTCAAGGGTCTAGAATGTGACTTAGGCAGCTCTCCGCCAAGGGAATCCAACGTTGAAGACGAATGACAACATGACACATTGGCATATGTCCGAACAAAGAACATAAAGTACAGTCTAAGAACCTAGAAAAGCCTACTATCAACCCAACAAGTGTAGTTTGACACTATGATAGAAAGCTGAAAAGTGACTAAATGACTAAAATAACTCATTAAGAATACTTTAACTTAATAAATAAACTAATTAAGAACATAATAATGAGCAAGGGTTGTAGAAATACAATTTATGACTAGTCCAACCTCTTGCAAGCTCCACAAAAATGAAGTACCTACACACAATAGAGCGAGGAAAAATGTTGGGGTTGTTTCTGTAACATTAGATAAAATGGATGTTGCACAGTAAGATGGTTAAATCTAATCTAACATGCATAAATCTAAATCAAACAACAAAGAATGAGATGAAATGAACTAAAAAGTAAATAAAACAATAATCAGAATAGTCTCACCAAATATCAATCCATTTCCTCGAATTATCTTGATTGTCCTTCTCCATTTTGCCATGTTGGTATTCTTGCCCTTAGATTTTTTGTACATATGCAAGCATAGCCTTGATATATGTCTAAGAAAAATATCAAAGATTAAGTTCTTCCAAAAAATGTATTGATTTCAGGAGGAGGAATAATGGCAAAGGTCAACCAATTTATAGAAAGTTGGTTTTCAAACGATCAACTCAGATTCGAAAGAGAAATCAACAATTGAGATTGTTGAATGTCATGTGATGTGAGTTCTCTGTCAGTTATAACATGAGTTGAGAAATTCTGTAGGATAAAGATTAAATTAGAATAATAATTTAATCTGGTGTTAAGACTGTTCGAAAATAGAAAGAATAAGAGTTCAAGATTAAATAAATGATTTAATCTTCAGTTGAAAGTTTTGAACGTAGAAGAATTAGATTTTGAATGAAAAGGATAAAGTTAGAACTTGGAGAATGATTTGTTCGAATGCACACATGATTTAATTAATAAATATGTTCATGCATATGAGTTAGAACTAGTTAATTGACTGGTTGTGACAGAGAGTCCTTTTCACATAGATGATCAGATATCGAATCCGGAGATAACTGAAGGATTTAAATAGATCTCGAGTCAGATGGTGAGTGAATAATTAGATAACTAGAAGATAGAAGAATGTGACATAAACAATTAATTATGAATTAAATGTTAATTTAACTCAACATTCAAAAATTGAAATGATTTAATTAAATAAATAATAATTTATTTAATTGGCTGAAAAGGTTAATTGAATAATTAAATAATTCGAAAAGAATATTTAATTATAGTCGAAATATGATAAGAGGTAAATTAAATAATAAATTATTTAATTCAGAAAGAGAATTAATTAATTAGTGACGTAATTAAATAAATAAGTTTTATTTAATTAATCAGAGTTGAATAAGGGTCATAATGAATTAATGAAATAATTAAAGTTATTTAATTAATAGAAGAAAGATGTGTTTAGGAAATAATTAAATAATTAAGATTATTTAATCATGACCATGGACATTAAAAAATTATGTCGAAAGTGGTACTCGCAGGCCTATACCAATTTTCAGTGTCTACAGTTTGCCCCTCTTTGATACAATGTTGTTTATCGCGTTGTGTCAAAGAAAATCATTAAAAACATGCTCCAATCATGCCCCAGTATGAAATAGCTTAGGGTATGCCCCCTCAAGAAAATTGACAAATTTTTGAAAAATTTCAAAAAAATTAGGAAATATTATCGATAAGTCAATTTGATGGTTAGAAAAGTTATGGAGTTGAAAAAATTGAATTTGGAAGTGTTAGGGACATGTACGTGTCAATGGAAGATGAAAGTTTACACGACCAATAGATAAGGTCTGAAGAAATGCAAATCAAGTCATCTAGACAAGGTTGAAACGATCTCTTGAATTTTTGTTTTGCACGTAGTTTTAGGCATCCAAACTTAAATTTGCAAATGTGGATTTCTAAAGTTGAACGCATATGTGTTCGTATGCGATATGACGCATATGTAAAATCACATATAGGCATAGTTAGGTCATTCAAGGAATACAAACATTTGTTATGTAATGCACCGCATTTGATTTACTGCACCACATATGTGTATAGGATAGACACATGTAGAATAGTAAAAAGCATTTTCTTAAATGAACCACATTTTCATATTAGATAGGAAATGAAAATGCGACGCATGTGCAGTTCTTTAGACGCATGTGCCTATTTTTTTTATTGTCTGGTTTGAGATGCATTTGCAATGTGAAACACATATGCATGTGTATTCGACGCATGTATGGTTATACACCGCATTTGCAAATAAGAATGATGCTTATTAAATGTGTACCACATTTGTTTTTAAAACGATGCATTTGACTGTCAAAATTTTAGAAAAAAATTTGCTGATAGAAAATTAGAATGATTCGACGTTGACACCTTGTTTGAATTCCATTTTGCAGGTTATACTAGATCCTATTTATACTTGGGAGTCACGACTGAATACTTTCAAGCTCAGAGATCAGTTAGTGAGCATAGAGACACGCTTGCTATGGAGACTAGAACTTCATCATGTATGCACCGTGCCCACCATTCAGGAAAACATAGGTATGCTCACTGCCCTATGTGAGAGGTGGAATTCGGATACTTCGTCATTTCATTTGCCTACTGGAGAGGCAACTGTCACGTTGGAGGATGTGTATAGGATCCTTAGATTACCTATTAGAGGAGAGAGAGTGATGTATGATACCCATAGGGGTTTTAGTGAGATTAGTAGATATTATGTATATGATGATATTCGTAGTTTAGGGATAGAGCACTACGAGATTAGATGGCAGGTGTTAGCAGATAAATATGAGTGGATAGACTGTATATTATGTTCATTGATTGTTTGGATAGTTCTTCCTGACCGTCGGGGTCATGGATTTCCTGTTGGGTGGGGGGAGATGTTAGTTGGGATGCTGGAGAGAGAGGTTGTGTATGCCTGGGGTCCCTGTCTGTTAGCCATGATTTACTTTCATCTTCATGATATAGCTTATAGAGATGTGCAGTCGATGAGCTACGCGACTACTCTTCTCATGATTTGGGCATGGGAACACATTGTGGTGTTCCATCCTCTAGTTACTATTGATCAAGAGGCAGGATTTCCTTATGTTTTTCAGTATGCGAGAAACATCACACAGAGCCATGTGGGAGATACCGAATATTGGAGACATGCCTTGGACACATTGGTTCAGTTAACATGGAGACCATACATGGATTGTGAGCGATGGTCCGATGAGGACACAAATTTTCCTTACTATCAGCAAACACAATACCTGATTGGGAGGATTGTTTCTAGTGTTCAAATCATAGAGACATCTGCTAGACCATGTGCTGAGATAGTTTGGTGAGGTGTAGGATGAGCCGAGAGGATGAGCAGAGTTTTCTCGATCATCTAGAGAGGTTCCTTAGTGGAGGCCCATGATACCAGTTGCTACTGCAAAGGCAAATTTTCAGGCTTTACAACCATTACAGTGGGGATGGAGGGGTGGAGTAGCGGATCTTGGGACTACCGTTGCATATGATACCGGGTGGGTAGCACATCATCATGTGCCATACATAGATCCAGATCAGCAGACACCAGTGCAAAGGTGAGGGATAGGGCCGAGAGGGAAGCATAGAGGCAGAGGTGGTGGTAGGGTTGGAGGCAGAGATGGTGGTGATGATGGGAGAGGTGGTGGTGGTAGAGGTGGGAGACGAGGTCGACGGGGACGTAGAGGTGGTCAATTGGGTGGATTATCACCTATCTGCAAGGTTGAGGTGGAGGTTGAGGATGTACCGATGTTGGACCTCGGGGGTGGAGTGGGTATCAGAGGAGAGCGTGTTGTCGAGGAGGCAGTAGTAGAGGAGCATACAGAGGTTGAGGTTGGCGGAGAGGAGCATGCAAAGGAGGAGGCCAAGAGAGAGTACATGGATATTGATCCTCTTGGCATACTAGTAGGTTATGGAGAGGATGATGTTGAGGAGGAGATACCTATGGAGGAGTAGGAGAGAGAGCTTAGGGATAGGATAGTAGAGGGGAGGCAAGATGAGGAGGTTCCCTGAGATAGTGCTATGGAGTCATTAGAGGAGAGGATGAGAGTGGTTACTGCTGAGCGAGATGCCATGTAAATGGAGAGAGATAGTACTCTTATGGAGAGGGACTAGGCAGTAGCTCGAAGGTAGGAGACATAGCAGAAAATTACAGAGATCAGACGTTTCTGTAGTGGCACATCATCTGATGGTTTTCTCATGAGTTAGTCAGGGCAGTGGAGAGGGATACCTATTATAGGGATTTGTATGAGTCAGTGGTACCTGCTAAGAGACGAGCTCCTAGTTTTTCTGAGGCACGTAGCCATAGATCATAGAGCAAGAGTCAGACAAAGACACAAAGCATAGAGGGTGTGGTAGGACCATCGAGGACAGGTCCATATGACAAGCCTCCCAACGCACCGAGAGTACCTCAACTACTGTTTCCTCCACATTTTCCACATGGGAGTAGCGACAGTGGGACACATTGACACTTTCATATTTGTGGACATTGTATTTTGATTAGAGAGCCCGCAAGCTCCTTTTTATTTATGGATACATTCTGACATTGTACTGTGACACGCATTATTTTGAGTGATATATATATGATTTTTGGCGGTGTCTATATGATATGTAGTTCTATTTGATGATGTTATTTATTTCTATATGATTATGCCACTAGATGATGTATGTACATGTTATGGATGATCATTTCTACATTATGATGTGTTCATGTAGCCTATGATGTTATGTTGATTCTATATGATAATGGCTAAATGTTATGTATGCATTTGATGATTATGGAATGCAATGTGATGTTTATACATGCACTGCTTTCTACATGTGATGCTTTCTACATCGGGCTCACCAAATGTAACATTAGATAAAATGGATGATGCACAATAAGATGGTTAAATATAATCTAAACATGCATAAATCTAAATCAAACAACAAAGAATGAGATAAATGAACTAAAAAGTAAATAAAGCAATAATATGAAACAATCTCACTGAATATCAATCCTTTTCCTCGAATTATCTTGAGTGTCCTTTTCCATTTTTCCGTGTTGGCATTCTTTCCCTTGGATTTTCAGTATGTATGCAAGCATAGCCTTGATGTATGTTTAAGAAAAATATCAAAGATTAAGTTCTTCCAAAAAGTGTATTGATTTCGAGAGGAGGAATAATGACAAAGATCGGCCAATTTAGAGAAAGTTTGTTTTCGAATGATTGGCTTAGATTCGAAAGAGAGATCAACGATTGAGATTGTTGAATGCCATGCGATGTGAGTTCTGTGTCAGTTAGAATGTGAGTTGGGGAATTCTGCAAGATAAAGATTAAATTAGAATAATAATTTAATCTGGTGTTAAGATTGTTCGAAAATATTTCAAAATAGACATTAAGATTAAATAAATGATTTAACCTTCAGTTGAAAGTCTTTGAAAATAGAAGAATTAGACTTTGAATGAAAAGGATAAAGTTATAACTTGGAGAATGATCTGTTCGAATGCACACATGAATGAATTAATTAAATAAAGATATTTAATTAATAAATATCATCATGAATATGAGTTAGAACTAGTTAATTGACTGGTTGTAACAGAGAGTCCTTTTCGCAGAGACGATTAGATATCGAATCCAGAGATAACTGACAGATTTAAATAGATCTCGAGTCAGATGGTGAGTGAATAATTAGATAATTGGATGATAGAAGAATGTGACAAAAAAAAAAATTATGAATTAAATGTTAATTTAATTCAACATTCAAAAATTGAAATGATTTAATTAAATAAATAATTATTTATTTAATTGACTGAAAAGGTTAATTGAATAATTAAATAATTTGAAAAGTATTTAATTATAGTCGAAATATGATAAAGATAAATTAAATAATAAATTATTTAATTCAGAAAGGGAATTAATTAATTAACGACGTAATTAAATAAATATGATTTATTTAACTAATCAAAATTGAATAAGGGTCATAATTAATTAATCAAATAATTAAAGTTATTTAATTAATAGAAGAAAGATGTGTTTAGGAAATAATTAAATAATTAAGATTATTTAATCATGACCATGGACATTAGAAAATTATGTTGAAATTGGCACTCGCAAGTCTAGACCAACTTTCGGTGTCTACAGTTTTAGGGCTTCTCATAATCAAACCCCTGTTTCGATGTTCCCACCTCCACAAACAACTAGAATAGCCACAATAAAGAAAGTACAATAAAGTATTGAAGGGAAGAATACCAAGCAATGCTAACAACAATATGATACAAAATTAATATAATGATGCTAAATGAATGGATATCACCTCCCAACAAGATGCTCTCAAGGCACGCGAAGGAAGATGTGAACTCACAAGCTTGTAAGTGCCAACATTGTCGCAACAATGAGAGGAGTAAAAAAAAAGAGTGCCAAATTGGAGCTCCAAAATGGTGAAAGTGCTATGAAATGAAGTGTGTAGAAGTGAGTGTGATCAAGTGAGGTTGAAGAAGTTGGATGAGATGAATGAGATAATGTTTTGAAGATGAAATTGGAGCCAAATGAATTGTTCAAGGTTGGTCAAAGGGGTAGAGGTGTTACACTTTGTCACCAATGGAGAAGTGTAACACCTCTACAAATTATAGAGGCATGAATCTTGTTAGGATGGTAGTGTGCTACGTAGACATTTGCATGTTGTGCTAGCATCCTCGATAAAAATTCCCCCATCGACACTACAAACAACCACCAAATGGATGGAGAGCGGAGGGAGGATGTGGAATATCATCATTGTGTTTTATTTTTCTAAGGTAAGGGGTGTAAATGTGGAATTTGCAAGGGTTGAAAATTCACGCCATTACATTTTTCCCCCAGTTTACCGAGTGTATGTACTACCAAATGCGAGGTAAAGTAGATCGAAAGAGTTTAAAGAAAGTATACCTGAACCATCGAGAAAGAAAACCACAATCTAACACACCCGAAAGCATAGGAAGAGGAGATGGATCCATAGGTACTCAGTCTTGGGGAGAGTTGAAAAAATGCACCATAGGTCTTTAGACTTACGAAAGGGTGAACAAAAGGCTTTGCTGATGCTCAATCCTATAGAGTTGAAGAAAGAGATCTCGTAGGATGAAAGTGCTTCACAGGTCCTAAGACTTGCAAAGGAGGCATCCCTAGATGTTTAGTCTTGAGGGAGGCTAGATGTGAAAGGCTCCACAATGTCTGATGGGCCCTTACATGTACTTGAATCTACAAGGTTGATTGAAAAGCAACTTCATAGGTTCCCTTGCAAATTAACATGTTAATCCACAAAAAAAACATGTTAGATAACAAAAAGCTATGTAGGTAAAAAAAAAACAGTCACACAGATAGTAAACAATTGAAGGAGAAGCTTTCAAAGGGGTTCCGTTGGGAATCCTTCAAAATAAAATGGGTCCACTCAAGGGATGCTTTGTTTGAAAAGCGATAGCATTTTTTTGCTAATGATTCTAGCATCAAGGAATCCTTATGAAATATTTCTTTCATCAAGGAATTCAAAAGAAAGAATTCTCCCTCGCAAGGGCAAGTTTTCAAACTTCTTCATCAGAAAAATTACTTCGTTCTCAAAGGAAATTTTTTAGATTCTATGTTACGAATCCGTGATGAAAGAAAAATTCCGCAAGGGGTCCATGTTGAAGAATTTTTTTTTTCAAAAATAAGATATTTTCGAGGAGGGATTTGTTGGCCACTGAATACACCTTTTGAAAATTGAAGTAGTATGATAGCCCCCCCTTAGGATGGTGGATGCTAAAATCAGAGGTACATGACATCCTAAGGAGAGAAAAGAAAGAATGAAAGTGATGTTTTGGCCCGTGGAACATGATGAGATGTAACCTTGGTAATGTTGTCACACACGTGAGGGACAACACATAAGCACCACAACCTCACAAAGTAAGAAAAGAAGAGAGAAATATAACAAGAAATGATAGAAAATGACATAACAAACAAGAGATAGGGGGATCTAATATTTTAGGCTCAAAGCTGCTCATAAATATAAATAGATAAATATAATATAATATTATATATATGAACTATCATCAACTCCCTACTATATCAAACCATGTGAAGAAAGTTACGTGAAAACAAAATGAAAATAAAAAATTGGGTCAACATGGAAGGGAGGCCTAAAGTCCCCCAACACTTTGCATCGTCCCCAATTGTCAAAAATTAAGGCACAACAAAAAGAAGAATGATGTGAAAAATAGAAGAAGTTGTACAACATAAAAAGAGTCCTGTATCCAAGCACCTACAAGGGTGACAAGGGTCCTCCAAAAGCACATAAAACAAGCATGGGGGAAACAAAACACACACACAAATCTAATATACAGATAAAGAAGAGGCACCCTCCTAGACCTCATCAACCAATAGGTAATATTTCTCCTAATCTAAATCATTGTAAGGGTAAGGAAGACAAGACTATAAGGGTGGGATAGTAAATGGATCACCCTTCGACTCTCCTATGACAAGAGCCAAGGAAGAGGGCCCCTGAAGGTCTTCTTCACTCAACTCCTGCGAGGTAAATGCAAGCAATTTTGTAAAAAATCTCAACAAAGCTAGAAAATTGTCTACTAAGATGGGAGTTCCATGTGTCAACTGAGTGGGTGATGAAGGAGGTGCTCAAGATCCACTGTCGACCTCACCAAAAGACTCGGTGGTAGTGATGAACTCTGAGAATATCGGGGTTGCCTCTGTCACTAGGACGACACAAGACAACACATAACCAAATTTCGAAGAAGGTGATCCCTTCTTTTGACCCCCATTAGAAGTAGGGTCATCCTCCAAATTGTGCTTCATTGGAGGATGTGAGATCCCCATAGATGAAGCAAAAGGCAAGGGTGAAGAGGATAAAACTACAACAGAGACCACCAAGGTATTCAACATATCCACAAGTTTGGGAAAAGGTGGGATGTTTGGAAGGGACATTAGAAGAGGAGGATCAATCAAAGGAGCAATGAAAACTTGCACCATTTTAGGGTGAGGATCTTCCATGCTCGTAGGGGGAGCTAGAAGCAAAATCGAGGTGGAGGGAATTGAAGCAAAAGGATCAGAAGAGGAGGACACTATAAAAGGCACCAAAATAGGAGCTATTGGATCCCCTTCCTCTTTCTACAAAGTAGCTTGATCAATAGCTAGAGACTTCCTCTAGTGCTCACACTCTTGCACAAGGTGGTTTCTCCGGCTCTAGGAGCTAGAGGCTGCAACTTGAGAAGGTGTAGAAGGCTCATGTTCATTCATTAGAGTATCCATCATAATCGTTTCTGACAGAGGGAGTGACTCCTTGACAGAAACATGAGGAAGAGATGTAGGAGTAGAGGCAACAACAAGCAAATAATTAGACTCAAGTGCCTCAATGGTGGGCCTCTTCCCATTTTCTACCCTAGGGGCAAGAATAGTAGGACTACAATGGCCAAGACATAGAGGCGACTCCATGAGGACCCTTCCCCTTACCATACAAGATAGACTGAGGCACTATTGGAAAGATAGGAAGGTCAAACACTTGACATTTGGCCTTCTACCAATTGGGAACCATCTAACTCCCCCAGAGACACATAGGGGAAGAAGTTAAAGACATTGCAATAGGGTGAGAGGCGGAGGTAGGTGGAACTGTAGAGGAAGAAGAAGATGGTTAGGCATAATTTTACTCCTTTTTTCAGGTGGCAAAGGTAGCCTTATGTTACACTATCATGGAACCTTTAACTGAATGACATAGGGAGAAGGAGGGTAGGTCACTTTCGGTGCTATTCCCCCATTCTTGTATTTTACATAAGTTCGATACAACAAGTCTTTCTTGGGAGGGAGTGGACCAACAGAGGTAGGCCAAAAGTGATCAAGTGAGTAGCCTCCATGTGCCACAATTGGTTTGTAATCAGTGTCATGGACTACATGCACAAAAACCTCATGAGAGAACTTCAAACATTTTTAGATCACCAAGGGACCGTGTTCATGGAAACTAGCCAAGGAATTCCTAGCTTCACTCAAAACAAGTCAGACTTTAGGATAATATCAAAGAGGGCATTTACAGTCTTGGGCCCAACTAGGACTGACAAGGTGATAGAACTAATGGGAGGAACTAAAAGTCCAACATGCATACGTATAGTGCTTTTAGACTCATCGTACCCATCCTTATGCAAGAAGTTTATTAACATGATATCCTTTGTGATAACATCAACCCAACATGTAGGATCAAAGAGAACACCAGTTATGGTGTTCCTATTGAATATACAAAGGAGAGGGTTCTTTATTAGGATTCATCAAAAAATCCTATGAGGTGAAGGTTATAACAAGGGACCCACTCATAGGTTGCATAGATGGGATGAGAAGATGCATGAAGGAAGCCATCCCTACATACACTAGAAAGGAGTTTCACAGAATCCCCTAAGGGTTTCATAATTAGAAAATGACCTATTCTAGGCTTCATTTCACAATGCTTAGGGATTCTTCTAGCTATGCCGCTAGGGGTCATAGGTGGGTTGCAAGGCTAGGAACCTTGCAACACACACACCCACAACACACCTAGAACATGAGAAGAGTCTTTCAACACTACCAAACAAAACCAAAATAGTTCACATCAGGTTCACCAAAATGTAGAGGAAGGGGACCAACTTCTCAGGATCCCAAGTCATGGGAGGATCTAGAATAATCATCTACCCTAATCTACCTTAGATTAAAGGATTGTTTAAGATAGGTTTGATGTTCAAGGGGGTGAAAAGGAAGGAAAACTGATCTATCACTATCTTTTTGTCAACTTGAGAGTTTAGGAAGTCAGGTGAGCGGGTTTTAGGGGTCTAGACTATGACTTAGGTAGCTCTCCGCCAAGGGACTCCAATAGAGAAGACAAATGGCATCACAAAAAATTGTTGTCCCAGTTAGGTGCTAGCGTCCGTACAAACAAGGAAAATAAAATATAATCTAAGAACCTAGAAAATCCTACTATTAACCTGACAAGTGTAGTTTTACACTATGATATAAAGCTGAAAATGACTATATGACTAAATGACTAAAACAACAAGAAGAATACTTTAAGTTGATAAATTAACTGAATAAGAACATAATAATGAGCAAGGGTGGTAGAAATCCAACTTACAGTTGGTCTAGCCTCTCGCAAGCTCCACACGAATGAAGCACCTACACAGTAGAACAAGGAAAAATGCTGGGGATGTTTCAAGGCTTATTGTAGTCAAACCCTTGTTCAGTGTTCCGACATCCACATACAAATAGAATAGCCACAATAGAGAAAGTATGATAAATAAAGTATTAAAGGGAATAATACCAAGCAATGCTAAAAACAATATGATATGAAAGCAATACAACGATGCTAAATTAATGAATATCACCTCCCAACAAGATGCTCTCAAGGAATGTGAAGGAAGATGTGAGACCACAAGCTTGTAAGTGCCAACATTGGTGCAACAACGGGAGTAAAACCAACATAGTTCCAAATTGGAGCTTGAAAATGGTGAAAGTGTTGTGAAATGAAGTTTGTAGAAGTGAGTTTGATCAAGTGAGGTTGAAGAAGTTGAATGAGATGAATGCGATAGTGTTTTGAAGATGAAATGGGAGCCAAAAGAGTCGTTTAAGGTTGATCAAAGGGGCAAAGGCGTTATGTTTCATCACCAATGGAGAAGTGTAACACCTTTGAAGATTTGAGAGATGGGAATCCTATCAATATGGTAGTGTGTCGTGCAGACGTCCGCGCATTGCGCTAGTGTCCCCGACAGAAATTCCCCCATCGGCAATACAAACAACCACCAAATGGATGGAGAGTGGAGGGAGGACATGGAATAGCATCATCGGGTTTGATTTTTCTAAGGTAAGAGGTGTAAATGGGGAATTTTCGAGGGGTACAAATTCATTCCATTATAGGTTGTCAAATTGTATGAGTTTGAATTTCATCTAGGGTTTTAAATTTGTATTTTTCATTGTTTAAAATCTAAAAAATCCAAAAAAATACATGCATATTACATTGATTTTGCATAATACTTGCATATTAGTGTATTTTTAGTCATTTACATTAATAAATTTATTCAAAATTTCATTAAAAAAGTGTCATCTTTGTTCACTTTTTGTCCTTTATTGCACTTGCATTTAGACACCAAAATCTGTAAAACTTTGTCACTAGTTTACAATCTTGAACAAACAACACAAATAATAACTCAAAATTTGCATTTTTCATTTTTAAAAACCCTTTACAAGGACCAGTTTGCCCTTGGATGAATGAGTGCTTGAGGGCCCATCAAAGCTAACTTTTCTAGGTGTTTTTGCAATTCTCTGCACTTCCTAGATCCACTAGTAAACCATTGTTTCAGTCTTGAATTTTTTGGGAATTTTTGTTTTATGTATTAGGTCTAATCATCCATTTAGTTTAGGCATTGAAAATTAGGAAAAAACATTGCATTCAGATCTATGGAACAATTATCACATCGTTTTTTCATTCTAAAAGTATTTTGTTATCATACATCATGTTCTATTTTGAGACCTTATTGAATACTCTAAGAAATTGTTGTTACACGCATATGAATATGAAGTTATTTATCCTCTTTTCTTGTTTTTCATTGATCCCTCTCCTATGTGTGAAACTAAATTAGTGAAAGAGAATACAATCATGGAAAATCATGACAATCAATTTTGTTCTCCCAATATCTCTCATATTTGTGAAGATATTTTGGTGTTAGAGGAACCCATCATTAAGAGCCATGAGAGTCCTATTTGTTTCTCTTCTCCTAGTTGGGAAGACATTATTGGAAAAGAGGATGAACTAATTGATAAGAAAGAAAATCCAACCATTAATATCTCTCCTACTTGTGTTGAATATTTTAGAAGATCCAACCATTGAATGATGAAAATCTAGTTTGCTCCTCTCCTAAAAACTTGCATTCTAGGGAAGATATCATGGTGCAAGAGGATGATAGCATTGATACATGTATTTAAAATAATAGTAATTTTTCTTCCTTAGATGAATATGATGAGGTGACATTAGAATCTCCTTCGCTAAAAGATCATGAAAATAAAGATGTCTAAATTGAGGTTCTGAACATTAGATCTCCCTTGATTATTAGACCTCTTGAGAGTCCTCTAATCATTGGAACTACTAAGAGTCCTCTAATCAATGGACCTCCTAAGATTCCTCTAATCATTGGACCTCCTAAGACCCCTTTAATTATTGTACCTCCCAAGTCATCCCCTAAGCCACTTCTTATCATAGGACCACCACATCACTAACCACAACCTCTAGGAGCTATCTTAAACTTTTCAAGGAAAATCACTAGCACCAATATTTTGTAGTAACCAAGTTATAATGTTGTTTCTCATACATAAAACACAAGGAACAATAGGCAACCACAAACCACACCTACTTAATTACCAATTCCTCAAACTATCTTTCCTAGTGCTGGACTCATTTCCATTTGCATAGTGGAAAGGATTATGATCTTGGAGAACAACTTTAAAACACTCTTGCTAAGATATCCTTGTGGGATTTGATTCAAGATTTGCCTAATTACCATAACATTCTTCAAAATTATTTACCAAAAGTTGTTATCCCTCCTAGTGTGTAGCTAAATGATGTAGCAACCCTAATTCAAGGTATGAACTTGATCAACTTAGACATTACATTCCATCAAGATGAGCTACCTCCATTAGAAGTACAAAAAAAAATGAGGCTTTCATGGTAATGGCTGTCATTAATAACCGTGGCATAAAATAAACTCTCATTGACAATGATTCAACTCTTAATGTGTGTAGTGTAAACCTTTTTAAAATATTGGAGTGGACAAGACTATGATTAAACCTGATTATTTATCTATTCATGGATTTGATAATGTGGGAAAATAACCACTTGGTGTGGTAACATTTCCTATTAGAGTTGGAAATTTCACATTGCAAACTCCTATTCATGTCATGCCCGATAACGTTTCATACAATCTTCTCTTGGGTAGACCTTGGATTCATTAAATGAATGACACAACTTCAACTCTTCATCATTTAATGAAATATTTCTACAACAAAAAGGTTTATATAATCAATGTTGACCCTCACCCAAAAATTTGTTTACACATTGAGAAAGACAAGGAAATTCCTTTGAAAACATTGATACTAACTTCAAAAGTAGAACCCATGCAGGAAGAAGAAAAGTAGAATAATATTGAAGAAGTCACAAAGATATTGGATGATGATTGGGGTTCATTGGACTTCACACCTACATTCATGGGAGAATAAAATATTAGACACAAACCAAGAAAAGAGAAATAAGATGACATAATATCATCATAAGTTGAGTCATCAAAAGCATGCGAGTCCTCAAATTTTAGAAAAGAAGAGGAAACTAATACTTATAAATTCACATGTGATGAATGTGATCATGAGAAACCAAAAAATCCAAAAGAAATGGAAAAAATTTATGTAATAGTTTACAAACTTTTGAAACATCTTGGCTATAATGGAAAAGGATGTTGTGCTAGAGAACAAGGTATCTATGTGCCTATAGAGCCTAACACACAAGAAACAACTAGTGGTCTTGGTTATTGTCATTCGAAAGGAATGAAATCATAAAAGAAACCTTTGCTAAATATCAATGCCATCACACAAAACACTCCTAGGATATCCTCAAACACATGTCTTAGTAATGATTGGGGTTAACTAAATTTTACACCCTCCTTTATAGGAGAGTACAAAATCTCACAATCTAAAGAGTCTTGTGTATGTATGAAACCTTTTACTAAGAAAGAGATACCCTTGTCACAAAAGAAAGGAAAATATTATACTATTGATCAATAGAGTACCTTCTGAAGGCTTCTCCAAGCCTACTTGATATCTCTCCGTCCAAGGACGTGAAAGAAATTTAACAAAAAAATTTCATTTTGTGCATATCGTTGAGTTCATGGTCATTCAACTAATGAATGTAAGGCTTTTGGTAATAAAATTTTGTTGCAAGGTGTGTGACCTTGGTCTCCTTGTGCTATGTAGTGCAACTCTTGAGTTTGTGACATGACTTAAAGGCCTCCCATGGATTCATTAACTCTGGCAATTGTATTGGGCATTAGAAGGTCGATATTTTGGTGCAACATCAACCGTTTATGCAATAATTGGTATTAGAGTCTAGGTCACATGTTCAAAACTCTGACGTGCATTGGGGGATTGTTGCAAGGTGTGAACCCTTGGTTTCCTTATTCTTCACAATGCAACACTCGGGTGCATGAAATTGCTTAACCACCTCCCATGAATTCATTAAATCTAGTGGTTGTATCAGGCATTAACATGTTGATATTTTGGTGCAACGACAACCGTCTGTGCAACAAATTTAACATCTTAAGGATTGTGGTTCTCTTCCTTGTGTTGATGCACCTATTTCCTCTAATTGATAATGATTTTAATCCTATAATGTTTCTCATCACTATGCAGAATTAGTATCTTTATGTGTCTTTCTCATTGCCATTCATGTGGTGGTACAACACTAGGCACAACCATATTTCTATTGGCAGCAACATGATAGTTCTTGGTGGTTTTATTTGTATCTATGATTAGGGGGTAAGGATAAATAGTTTTGGGAGGTTTGCATTCTTTACAAGGATCCTCTCATTCTCTCTTTCTACTTAAAATACCAACATAGCAAGTGTGTTGAAATTTTAAGTGGGGGGCATATTTTCCCTCGTTCATTGTTTGCATGTTCCATTCCTAGTGATGATAGCATACATCTCCTAGAAAGTATGAAATTTTTATTCAAAGTGTGGTCTTCTTAATTCAGGTGACGAGTCTTCTTGGTTGTGACATTGGTTTTGATGTCCTTCAAGAGTGTGACCTTTCTTGTCATATGACATTCCTATTAGTGGTGATGCTACAACTTGCATTCCCTAAATTGTGAATCTTTTATCCTTGACTAGTCTTATCTTGGTGACATTGAGCATGACGTTCTCTAAGGTGAGACCTTTCATGAACTAAGAAAAAACCCTTTGACCATCCTATCCTATTGTATTTAAATAACCACCAAGCATATCACAACTTGCTTGCTAGTGGAGCCTTTATGTTTTTCATGAGTGCCTAGCATAATGCAACTTGCTAGCCTTGTGACCATTTATGTGGTGCCTTATCAAAGATATCAAGAGGCATAGCTTCTAGTATGGTTGATATATGGGGTCTTTTAGACTAGAAATGACTTTCCCATTAGCCACTTTTTGTAGGTACATACCAACCTAGTGTGTGTTTCTCACTGTCTTGGGGGCTCACCTAGTGTATATCAGATTGCACTAGCCCTTGTGAGTGTATTTTTCATGGACACTGGGAATAACACAACTTAATTTTCTATGGATCCATGTGTTTCATGAGTGATTTTACATCTTTATGAGTGTATTTGATGGACGTGGCATAATGGAACTTGCTAGTTCATTTTTATTTCCTCTTTTGACATTGTATGTTTGTATATCTTGTCTTGCTACTTCTAATCTATAACGCCCTACCGTGTGAACCCCAAAGGACAATGAACATCACACATTTTTTTTTTTTTTTGAAAGAGAATTATTCATGAAATGAATATGTATGTACATTACATGAAAATCCATTGTACATTTACAGAATCATCTACATCCTCTAGGTTACACATGGTGGCATTACTAAATGTAAAACCCATACCAACAACATCGTTAAAGATAATGCCAAGAAGATAACAACAAATACACACAATCACAAGATAAAATAACGGTACATGCAACCAATGATGAACACTACGAAGTAAAGGATACATCATTTATTATAATCCAATTCATAGTTTAATATTACAAACATCATTTAAAATTTTCAAATTAATCTAATAGTTAATTAAATCTTAGGTAATTTCGCAAATCACTTACTAATTAAGTTTGATGCTTAATTAAATTAATAACCATCACTAAATAATGATAACACATTAGAATCAAACAATTAGCATATTAAGATTAATGTGTAAAATGAACGACATAAGACAAAATGAAACACAATGAATCAAGAAATCATGAATAAATACTTACACAAATTTCCAGAATGATCGATATGGAGGGGCGCTACAATATCATACATTCATGTGTGTCCCTTTGTGATTATGTTGGTTTTCCATGGGATCTTAGATTCTAGGGGCTTGATCACCCTCCTTGATCTCTGCTATCCTATCCCATCACTAAAGTGGGGGATAAATTTAGTTTAGAAAAATGTACACCTTTACATTTTTTTAAGACTATAGGAATTGGTTGGGTATCCATCCCCCTATAAACTGTAATGCACCTGGTAAAAAAAAATTCATGTGACCAATGGCACTAGCACAACATGCCCTCTGGTACCATGAGTTTGGGGTAAGATAGACCTCATGACCTCTTGTCTGTAATAAGATGCTTTAGCTAATCGAGCTAGGCCCCCCACTCCTACACCTTTATATTTTCACTATTATTGGGTCCA
This sequence comes from Sequoiadendron giganteum, assembly GCA_007115665.2. Classification (NCBI taxonomy): domain Eukaryota; kingdom Viridiplantae; phylum Streptophyta; class Pinopsida; order Cupressales; family Cupressaceae; genus Sequoiadendron; species Sequoiadendron giganteum. The sequence goes on along the minus strand of CM021107.1, from coordinate 479,800,752 downwards.
TTAATTTAATTGGACTTAATTAAGCCTCTAATTGGCCTAATTATGCATTTAAAATCCTAATTAATCTTTTTTTTTTTCAAAAGGGAAACTTGTTTTAAATAATTACAAACATTAATTAAATTTCCTTGGAGATTGAGTGTCTTGGATTTAGGTCCTAGGACCCATTTTCCCAAGGGTGAATGGGTCCTCCTTAACTTGAGGATCTCAAATTTTAATGTGTTTTTGGTGGCATTTTTGTGATTCAAATTAAAATTGCAATTATCGACCTTTAATGTTTAATTTTTGGGAAATTAGAAAATTACCTATAAATACGAGGTCTTTTTATCATTTGAAACTAGATTTGAATTGGGAGAACTTCTTATGAGGAGAGATTATTGCAAAAAGTGTTCAAGAGCAGATTTATTAGTCTTCTACAATAAAATTCAAGATATCAAGCATCCCGTCAAACTTATTTGCATCCATGCATATTTTTGGAGCTAACATTATGATGTAGGTTTCAAGCATCCCGTCAAACTTATTTGCATCTATGCATATTTTTGGAGCTAACATTATGATTTAGGTTTCAAGCATTCAAGTCACTTAGTCAAGATTTGAGCTATCAAATCAATAATCCAATTAATCCATTCATGAAAGATCAATACCTTGGAGAGATGTGTTAGTCTTTAGTCCTCCAAGGGCATCCATTAAAGGGTTTGGTGAGTTGCAACAAGCATGTGTTCATTCATCATTCCTTATTTATATCATTATTTCATATTCAAGGTTTAATTACCAAGATGGGGTTTGACCAAGGAAAACCCCTATTCACCATAAATAATTTTTTTTTCCTCTCTTGTTCATGTGCAGATCTTAGGTTGAAGAAAGGATTGGAATTGAAGATCTTAAAAGTGCAAAATTACAAAGGTTGTTAAAGTTGCATAGTTGTCACAAAAAGTTGTTAAGGCCACAAAAAATCAGATCCTGAATTCATTTCTGACATTTTCATAGTGAAACCTATGGGAAAAGGCATCTCAGATCCACCACTAGAGGCTCCTGAAAATTGAGGAAAAGTTCTGTACAAGGACTCATTCGCCATTTTCGGATACTTAGCAATAACTTTTGGTGACAAGTTTTTAGTGTATTACCTTCTTCAAATCTATCAAAAGTTTGTTTTTTCTGATAGAGTTATGCTTCATCCACATGATTCAAGTCTTACACTGCATATTTGAGTTCATTTACTATTTTATTTTTATCTCCCAAAAGTGTTGTTCAAGAAGATCTTACCCCATCCTCAATCATAAGAAAATTTGTGAGATCTCCAATTGGGTTGACTCACCTAGGGTTGAAAGTCAATCCTATCATTGAGGGATCTCATTTCCTAATGAAATAGAAGAAATATAGTTTCATTACATCCCATTTTTACCATTCTATTTTTAGTAAATTATTGGCGAACCCTCATTTTGAAAAGAACCTATTTTTCTATGTCTCAATTTATTATTTTATATGTTTATTAATGAAAATTTAAATGATATTCATTTGTAGTTTAATTTATATCTTGATGCTTTCTATAGGGATTCACAACTCTAGTTCACGAACATGCCCCTATTATAGATAAATAGAGGAAAAGATTGGTTCAAATTGATTATGAGTATGCAATAAGTTATTATTTTGTTATATGTGTTTCTATAATTCAATTTATATATATTAACGTGTATATCTTTTATTGTATCAGGTTTAGGTCTAGAATAGATTAGAGAGGATATTGAATCAATGAGTTCAAAATAAACCATCATCATATGCATCTCCACCCAATCAATAGTCAATGGAAGTACATGGTCTTCCATTCCCTTAGAGGGAAGTGATTATATTAGGGTCCTTTGTTGTATGACTTTATTATATTTTTGTACATATTTTTGTATTACATATATGTGACATTATACACCTATATGGATGTTTTGTACATATATTTTAATTTTAGCAACATATAACATTGTATGCCTATATGGATTTTTGGTTAATACAAATATGTTTCACCATTATTATCTATATTTGTTATAAATTACTAATTGAATAAATGAATGGTTACACAAGTAAAAAGAGGGAATATAGAGCACATGTTTGATAATAAATAAAGTTGTTCATTTTAAATTTTAGTCAAGTATTGTGCATAATCTATCGACACTTCTCCTTTTATGGATTTTGGTGAGATTCTTCATGGTCTCATACATCACATTCTTTACCTTTCTAATTGATTGTGCACAAGACTATAGACTATCACCTCAAACCTCTTTGATGAATACTCAAAGCTATATGATTGTCATGTTTTTCTTAGAGAGATTTCACTATTATTTGGACCCCTTTTCATTTTCAGTTGACAAGATGGGCCTACTTGTAGACTTTCTCTCATGAAAATCTCTTATAAGGTTTATGGAAAATAAATTTACTATATTCTTCACTATATTTCACGAGTCTTTTATTTGCAAACAATATCGTTGGCTCAGTCATTTAAGGTATGTAGGGTGTTTTTATTGTCCATGTAAAGTCACTTAGAGACATAGAGATCACTATCATTATGATTTTTAAATAGCTATATCTTCCATATCTTCCAATATATATCATGCTATTAAATCTTCTTTGTTCATGACTCAATCAACTCAACATACCACTATACTCTTTACAACATTATCTCCACTTATTTTTTTTCACCTATACTTTTTGTTGGAATGATTGTTCTTTGTCTCTTGATAGGAATTTCACTATCATTTAGTCTTGCATTCTACACCATCCTCTTAATTGTCCATTTTCATGTGTTTTAAGATTTAGAGGCTTTCTATGGATTATGTCACTTGATTTGGAGACTAATATCATTTATTAGTTGATTGTGGATTGATTGCTTCTAATCAATATCATACATTTTAAAACATTTTCACTTTTAGGATTGTATAACTATAAGGAAATGTAGTGTGGAAAAATATACTCCTTTACATTTTCACACTATGTTTGCATCCCCTTAATTAATTGGACTTAATTAAGCTTCTAATTTCCCAAATTATGCATTCCTAAGCCTTATTATTCCTATTTTTTAAAAGGGAAACTGCCATTAAACAATTGCTAACATTAATTTAAACACCTTGGAAATTGTGTGTCCTAGATTTAGGTCCTAGGACCTATTCACCCAAGGGTGAATGAGTCCTACTTAAGTACCAAGACCCAATTTTTAATGTTTTTGTGGAATTTTAATAATTCAAATTCAATTTTGGAATGTCATCTTTTCGAATCTAATTTTCGGGAAATTAGATAAACACTTATAAATACATAGTTATTTTATCAATTCAAAACTAGAGAGAAGCAAGAACACACTTTATGCAAGCATTCCTTGAGAAAATATTATTTTCAAGAGCATTCAAGAGTAGATTTATCAATCATCTGCAGTAGCAATCAAGATCATATCATCATGTCAAAGTTATGTGTGTTTATATTATGTTTTGGACCTAACATTGTGATGTAGGTTTCAAGCATTCAAGCAAGCATTCAAGAATCAAATCAAGCAATCATTCAAGAAAATTCAAGCAAGATCCAAGACTTAGAGAGATGTGTTAGACTTTAGTCCTCTAACCTTGGCAACCATCAAGGGTTTGGTGAGTTGTGATATAGAATTGTTCATTCATCATTCCTTACATTTTGTCATTATTTCATCAAGGTTTAATTACCAAATAGGCTTTGACTAAGGAAAACCCCTATTCACCCAAAAACAAACATTTTTCCCTCTCTTCAAGTATGTTCAGATTTGCAAGTGAAGAAAGACTAAAATTGGATCAAAAGTGTAATTTTGTAAAGTTTTCAAAGTTTCCATCAAAGTTGTCAAGCCACAAAAACTCACCTACAAAATTTATTTCCAAATTTCCGATAGTGGAATTTGGAGGAATTAGGAGCTAAGATCTGAGATTTGAGGACTATGAAATTAAATTTTGGATCCCTATACAAAGACCCATTTTCCCTAAGGTGAATCTATCCTGGTAGGACACTCAACAACCACTTTTGGTGATAGGTACACATCATTTTTGCCTTCTTAGATCTCCTGGAAAATTACTATTTTTGTTTGTGCTATTCTTTGTTTCAAAATTTCAAGTTTTGCATCACATAATTGAGTTCATTATGTATTTTATTTTCATCTCCCAAAAGTGCATTTCAGTCATATTTGTCATTTTTTGTCATAAAGGAAATAATAGATCCTCTAATAGGGTCGAATCACCTAAAGGTTGAAAGTCAATCCTACCTTTGGAGATCTCTTTTCCTAATGAAATTAGAAGAAAGATAGGTGTATCACCCTCCTTTGTATTCTCACATATATCAACCCACCTACATTTTTCTTCATTTCATTTTGGTGAACCCGACATTCTTACACTATAAGCTTTCTAATCTGGAGATCATTCAAACCCTAGATCTAGGATTTTGCATTAGTTTGCATTGCATCTCATTTAGGGTTTTCAAAATTTCATTGGTTTTCATTTCATTTAGGGTTTTAAAATTATATTTTTCATCCTTTAAAATCTCAAAAAATTAAAAATTTACCTACATATTGTATTTATTTTTTATAATAGTTTGCATATTAGTATTTTTCACTTTTTTATATCAGAAAATTCAAACAAAATTGCATCTAGAAAGTTGTCATTTTTCTTATTGTTTTTCATCAAAATTTCATTTACATTTCATCATAAAATTCTAGAAATTTGTAAGCGGAAGTATCTGTTTAAAACTTGAATCAAATACCTTAAATATCAACTCATAAACCCAAATCTTAATTTTTTTAACCCCTATGCAAGGACCCATTCGCCCTAGGGTGAATATGTCCTTATACAGGTCATTTTCTAAATTTTTGGGTATTAATTTGTCTTTGTTTGCTTTTCATATTACTATTTTTAAATCTTAATTTTAGTTTCTAGACTTACAGTTTTCTAAATTTTTTTGCATTCAAGTTAATTTGTCAAAACAAGTGCATAATTTAAACATAAAATTTGCATTCAAAAGATAATAATAACATGAGTATGGTCAAACTCATTGACGTTCAACCTCGTAAGGTCCAAACCAAAATGTCTCTTGACATGGCTTTCTCACAAAATAACATAATTAAACATGCACCCGATGGTCCTCTTTACATAGCCAAAATAATCAATGACAACCCTACTAATGGGATATTAATTAATCCCATATGTGTAGAGAATGTGATCACCGAGGAATTATTTTTTGTGCATGAACTTTATCAAGATTCTTATGGACAATAAAAAGCATGGATTAAAACACATAATGGTTTTTCTTTCCCTATGATAGGTACGATCACTTTCCCCTTAAAATTTGGATTAAAGAAATTAAATGTCTCATTCTCCATCATCCCATTGTATGACCAATTCTGTGTGAAGCTAGGCTATCCATGGCTATGCTCCATGGATGTCGTCCCATCAGTAGTGCAAAAATGCTTAAAATTTCCATTTGGTAATGAAATTTTCACTATGCATCATAATGGTTTTAATCATATGTCTTCCCACGAAAATTTCTCATTGGATTTATTTTGGCCCAAACCTATGGAAGCTATTAAATCTCATGAGGAATTATTTTTCAAATCTTACCAAAAGTTCAAAGTAAAGCACATAGCAAAACTATATCTTAGCAATATCGCCCAACCCATGTTTGAGCCTCCTATCATTGATGAAACCATGATTGAACCAAAATATCTTATGAGTAACCAAGATAAATCCATGAAAAATCCTCCACCTATTTCCTATAATAGACCAAGAGATAACTATACAAGTCCCATTATGCCTCCTAAGATCGAATAAGTATATAAACCAAAAGAGAAACTGGTTGACCAACCTTCCATGGTTCCTTGCGTTCCTCCCTTATGGGAAGAAAAGAAACCTATGGTTGATAAACCTACCCCTACATAGTCACAACTTGAAAATTGTGTAAAAAGAAATCAAAATGCTAAAGAGTGTAGACATAGACATCGTGCTATTGCTTGTAAGTTAAAAGAAGAGAACAAACAAAAAAATCAAGATCAAAATTTAATTCAAACAAAGAATGATGATTGTATACCTTCGCCACAATAAAAAACAAATGAAACCTCTATGGAAATTATCATTAGACCTCTTTTTGTGATTAAGTTGGATGATGATGATGAGAATATGAAGATTGATGAGGAAGTGCATAATGAGCTGAATTTATTGTTTTCCTCTTCCATGAGCTTAGATGACAACAACCATGATGATCCTCTTAACAAGAGCACATCATCATTTATTGAACCTGGTGATTAGTACGACCCTCATTTTTTCCCCTTTGGCTAGTAATCCACCTTTCATATAAGATGAACAAGATTGGGATGTAGATGACTTGATTTAGGTCATATCACATGTGTCATACTAGCTTTATGTCTATTTATGTTCTTTGTGTGATTGCATGTGTGTAATGTGATCCCCCATACTCTGCTAATTGACATGTATTTATGTTTGTGTGCCTACTTTGGATGACCCTTTTTAGTTTGTTGGTGCAATGATAGAAAGGAAGCGAAACTATCATGACATTCTCCTATTTGTATCTTCATTCTTCTATTTGTCATAACCATTATCTTTTCATTTTTCTTGTGGGTATGATGTAAAGTGTGGAGACATTTAGGTCTCTTCCATGTTGACCCAAAAGGCTTCTCCTTTGTATTTTATCTCCATGTGTCATTCATCCTTTGTACTCATTGGTCCATGAGTTATTTGGGAATGATGACAATTTCAAGCTCAATTATAACACTATAGAAAAGACATGCGTTGACCCCAAATCCATGGATCCCTTATGTGTTATCTTAGGATTACATGGGGGGGGGGAACTTCCTTTTCATGACACATATTTATTTGGAAACATCTGATTGGAATAGGGCTCATTAAGTGTATATCGGACTGCACTTGTGAGCATGTTCTCATGGCCACCTTGCATAACACAAATTTATTACTTGTGGTGCCATGTGAGCATGTTTGATGGACTTGGAATAATCCAACTTGATAGTTCATCTTTTCTTTGCATTAATTTTGATATTGTATGATGTGGTATCTTGTGTCACTGCTGCATTCATATGTATTTTTGTGCCTTTGTTGGTTTTCCATGGGATATTTAATCCTAGAGGCTTGATCATCCTCCTTGATCCCTGTCATCTCACATTTCTAACATTTATACAATTAGACCTCTCTTGACTTATCTGTCTACTTTAGTGTGAGTTTGAGCGTAGGGCTCATACTCTCACTAAAGTGGGGGCTAAATGTAGTGTGTAAGAACTTACTCCTTTGAATTTTCACACTATGTTTGCATCCCATTAATTAATTAGACTTAATTAAGCTTATAATTTCATAAATTATGCATTACCAAGCGTTATTATTCATGTTTTCCAAAAGGGAAACTTACATTAAATAAATGTTAACATTATTTTAAACACCTTTAAAATTGTGTCTCCTGGACTTAGGTCCTAGGACCCATTTACCCAAGGAAAAATGGGTCCTCCTCAAGTGCTAAGATCTAATTTTTAATTTGTTTTTGGTGAAATTTTAATAATTCAAGTTCAAGTTTCAAATGTTGGCTTGTGGAATCTAATTTTTGAGAAATTAGATAAACACTTATAAATCCACTGTTATTTTATCAATTCAAACCTAGAGAGAATAAATAACACACTTTATGCAAGCATTCCTAGAGAAAATACTATTGTCAAGAGCATTGAAGAGCAGATTTATCAGTCATCTACAATGACAATCAATATTATATCATCACGTCAAAGTTATGTGTGTTCATATTACGTTTTGGAGCTAACATTGTGATGTAGGTTTCAAGCATTCAAGCATCAAATCAAGCAATCATTCACTCTAATTCAAGCAATATCCAAGCCTTAGAGAGATGTGTTAGACTTCAGTTCTCTAAGGGTAGACATCAAGGGTTTGGTGAGTTGTGATATAGCATTTTTCATCACCATTTCTTACATTTTTTCATTATTTCATCAAGGTTTAATTACCCAACCGCGGTTTGACCAAGGCAAACCCCTATTCACCCAAAAACAAACATTTTTCTCTCTTTGTATGTGTAGATTTGTAAGTGAAGAAGGACTCAAATTGGATCAAAAGTGCAATTTAACAAAGTTTTCAAAATTTTCATCAAAGTTTTAAGCCACAAAAACTCACCTACATAATTTATTTCCAACTTTTTGACAGTGGAATCCAGAGGAATGAAGAGTTAAGATCCAAGATCAAAGGACCACAAACTCAAATTTTGGATCCTTGTACAGAGACCCATTCGCCCTAGGGAGAATCTGTCCTGGCAGGACAATGAACAACCACTTTAGGTGATATCTATACATCAATTTTCCCTTCTCATATATGTTGGAAAATTATTGTTTCTATTTGTGCTATCCTTTGTTTCAACACTTCAAGTTTTGCATCACATAATTGAGTTCATTATGTTTTTAATTTTCATCTCCCAGAAATGCATTTTAGTTATTTTCTGTCATAAGAAAAAATAAGATTTCTCCATCCCCATAGAGTTGAATCACCTCAAAGTTGAAAATTGATTCTATCCTTCGGAGAGAGCTCTCCTTTTTCTATATGAAACTAGGAAAAATGAGGGTGTTTTAGGTCATCACTTCGTTGTGGTGAACCCTTTATTCCCCCTCTTCCATTTTTTGATGTTTCACGAACTATCTTACAACTCCTTGTCATTATTGACCTCTATAAGTCATGTTGAATATCCTTTTTTTCCATTTTTCCATCTTAGAACATTAGTTTCCCTACAATCCTATTGAATCACTATCATTCACTATCCTTTCAGTGCCTCTTTACTTTGCAAACATTACTTTAATGGCTTATTCATTTGAAAGTTCACTTATTTGATTTCCTTTTTGAAGTCATTTTCATACTAGGTTATTAAGATTGTCCATTATGACTATATTTAGATGAAATCTAAATGGATATTCTTGTAGTAAAATAATTCAAGATGAAACCCACATATATGTCTTCCAATCACACCTTGAATAAGGTATGTTATCGTCTAGTCTGTCTCTCTATACTAACATTACTGTCATTGGTCACCTATAGGTGTGTAGTGGTTTAAATACAATTTTTCGACTCTCATCTACATAAGCTTCCATCATATTAGTATTTATATCATCAATTCTAGATTTTAGATATGTCATATTTACTTGATACCATGTTGACTATCATATGGGACTATTTTCATACCATTTGGAACCCTATTACTCATGAAATCATAATGAAAGAAGATTGAAAATTTTCCTTAAGGTTTATAGAAGATTAATAAAAGAGGTAATGATGTATATCTTCATGAAAAAGGATAGTTTTTAAGAGTTTATGACTATCATAATCCAATTAATTATCCACTTTCAAGCTAGGAAAGTCATAAAAACCCACAACATCATCAAATATAATGAATACATGCCATATAAATAAGGTATTTTGGTTTCTTGCGATAGTACACACCAATATCTAGTGATGTTTTATCATTATGTCCACAAAATTGAGAAAAATCAAGTAATTATGATTGTTGTAGAGTCATAAAGAGGGGTGTTATATATTAGTCATAAGTAGGAAAAACCTATGTTTTCCATGATAAAATAAGAATCTAGGTGTTTTGAGCGATTGAACCATCCATATCGACATGTTTGTGTAGTTAGTTGGGCCCCACAAAACACAAAATGCAAAAAATGACTATTTCCACAATTACACTACTCTCAATTAATGCTTTTTGTAAGAATTAATTCATTTTTGGAATGGTAAAATGGTGTCCAATTGAATAGAATTGAGATAAGGTAATATAGAGGGAACCCATATCCACATATAAGTTGAAGAAAAACATTTATAGTTGTCATGGATACCGAGGACCGGTCCATCATAGTTTGAATTTTTTTACAATTAGGTCTCTTAAGAGACTGCACCAAAATAGTGTAGCTCACAATGATCAAGATAAATGTGGTTAAAAAAAAGGCTTTCCATAGTGTTCATCTACCTACCCTAATGTTTTTATGCAACCAATTGATCTCAATGAGATGAAGAACATAAAATATGGCTCCCGACAAGTTTTTGTTGAATACAAATGATGCTTTTTATTACTTTTCATACATCATTGCCACATTCAAATGGATTAAATATATAAAAATATAAGAAATGTTATTATGGAGGGACCCCTAAGTGTATCTTTAGATTCAAATAAAACATTTATAAGCTCCACAAATTTTTAGAACCAATCCATCATAGTTTGGCTATTTTTTGCACTTAGGGATCTTAAGAGATTGCATCAAAATAATATAGCCCAAAATAATTGGGACATTTGGGGTGTAAGAAATTTCTCCCCTATAATTCACCCACCCAACCCAACATGTTAATGTAGTCAGTTGAGCTCCACAAGATGAAGAATGCAAAATATGGTTCTTGACAAGTTTTTGTTGAATGTAAATGATACTTTTCACAAATTTTCATAAATTGTTGCCATGGTAAAATATTTTGGAGATAAAAAATTATTAGAGAGGTTATTGTGAAGGGAACCTACATGAATTTTTAGGTTTAGATGAAACATTTGTAGGTGCCATGGATTCCAAAAATTGTTCTATCATAGTTTGGAAGGTTTTGCACTTAGGGCTCTAAAGAGACTGCATTGAAATAGTGTAGCCCAAAAAAATTGGGATAATTGAGGTGTGAAAAAATTCCTCCCGTAATGTTCAACCACCCACCTCAACATGTTCATGTAACTGGTTGATCCCTATGAAATAAAGAATGCAAAATATGGCTATTAGCAAGTTTTCATTGAGCCAAGTGGCCATAACTCCATTTTCTTCCCTCTCCAACAAGTCATTTCACTAATTTGAAATTCCACCTAAGATCATTTATTGGCACTTTCATTAAAATGTGCACAACCTTCACCCATTCAGATCTTGACAAGTGGCACTTGGCCATTGGATGCTGAATGATCCCACATTGCCCAAATCTTTCTCATTCTTCTACTTTGAAATCTATAAATGAGAGACTTTTCCTCTCATTCATCATCCACCTTTTGAATACAAAGTTATTATCTTCACATTAGAGAAATTTCATATCATTTCTTGAGCATTTGCCATCACCATAGCTAGGTTATTGCAGGTTTTCTCAAGGAGCTCATCATTGTTCGTCACCATCAAGTGGATCAAATCATAAAATCTTACAAAGGAGTTGGGAAAGGGCCAATTTCTACACATAATTGACATCAATTCCCCCATGGGATTGGTAGTTTTTTCATTAAAATAGGATTCATTTACTTTCATTTTTATTGTTCTTCATTTTCTTCCTATGTTAATGTTTCAATTTAATTTCATGGGGAATCTTTGTTCTTACTTGCATATGAATCTAATATTGTGTTTGTTTCTCATGTTTGTACAGGTGCAGGATTGGGGTTCACATTTTGGCGCTAGAAGGAGGGCATAATCAAAGATTTCAACATGTTTTTTTTTCAAAAATTCCATGGTTTTTTTGTTAATTTTTGTGTCTATAGGAAACTACATTGTTATCAGTCCAGCGACACCATACAATGATGCTATCTTTTTAGCGGTGCTATATTGCACCGCTCCAAACTCCAAACTCCACCACTAGAGTCGACCTGCCTACAAAATTCAAATTTCCAAACTCGACCTCTAGTTTCTAAACTCCAAACATTATCGCTGGGCTAAATAGTGCCGCAATTGCGATCTCTATCCTGCTGCAAAGCATTGCTCCCAGTCATCGATGATGCTATATTGCGTTGTTGGAGTTTCTAAACTCTGCTTCATTTGCTAACTGCGCTGTTGGATGACAGTAAAAAGTTCAAAATTGATTTTTTTTTGACATGTGACTTTTTGTTTTCAGCTTTTTGAGCCTCTAACCTATTTTTTGTCTCTGTATCTTCTAGTTTTAATCACTTTGCAGGTTAGGGAAAGGAGGAAAACGAAGAGGAAGGTTACATTATGACATCATTCTCACCTTATACCAAGTTTTTTTAAACACTTTAGTGTTGTTTAACACTCTTAGAGAATTATCAATATCTCTTAAAGAATTTATCTTTCATGGTTTAGGGAATACTAAATTTCTTTTGGGCTCTAAAAAGAACACTACAAATTTTCTTTCAATTTTGCAAACAAAGGGCTTAAAAAGAACTTTAGAACAACTGACTAGATTTGGTTTAAGGATTAATAATTGAACAAGGAAAATCCCACATTTGATTTGGTGCTATAAAAAGAATTCACTTTTGCTTTGTGGACTTAAAATGAACAAGTGTTATTTTTGTTTGGTAATTGCTTACTCAAAGTAATACCATTGGAAGGACATATGCGCTTCTTGTGCACCTCACATCGATCTTGAGAAACAAAAGGCCTTTTGGTGATCTTAAGTTTAGTAAAGTAATTACCTCCACATTTCAGTTTGGGATTAAAATTGAACCAATCTTGCAATGTGAGCATGGTATATTGCGAGTGTTCTCCCTTTGTTTTTCAATGAAGGTCGATTGAACTACAAGATATGCTTGCTCACTTTTGTTTATCTTAGCAGGCCTGCGTTGTGGGAAAAATTAATCAACCAAGGGAATGACCCAACCGGGAACACGCTAAAGCCAAGCGACTTCCACCTGGGATATAAGTGTGGATATTGGAACAAACTTATTCTGATGAGAAGGGAAACAATGGTCTCTTGGTGCATGGATGGTGCCCCACGAATGGAATGCCCACATTAAAACCCTTGTTTAGCAAAGGACAAAATCCTAAACTATTTATTGGTGCAAAAGGTCATGTCCTTTGAAGTCGCCCCACGTATACATGTGGTTTTATTGTAGAGATGAAAAGTATGCCATAGGAGATTCATGGGTACTGATGCTTGATTGACCCGAGAAGCGAGTGCACTGTAAGGGGGAGCTTGTTCGGTCAAACATCTAATCATTCAAACTGAATATGTGTAGCTAGATTCGTCCAAGTGGGAACCCAACAAATATTGTCTTTTCAGCCTAGGGATGTGCATGTCATTGAAATCAAAACACATTGCTTTGATTGGAAACATTAAAAAACAAACATCCATAAAATCTTCAAATTTCAAACCCTTTAGGAAGGGAAAATCCCTTTGACCAAATCCAAGTGTTGTTGCTTTCCCTAGGGAATTTATCCTTAGAGGTCTCTAAGCATTTGGATTTACGTCATAATTTTCTCATACTAAAGTCAACCTAGGAAACTATGCTCTTGAAACCTTGATTTTCACATAAGGGACATTGTGGAATGAAAAGGAATTGAGACATATACATTCAATTTGAAAAGCATAATCAAGAAAGTGTTTGTGGTAAGAAAAATCGAACCTAAGTAAGATAATAGATAATTGAACCCCACACATGTGCTTGGTATCTTTTGGTCATTTGGTTTTCATGCAAACATTGGTCTTTTGGTTTGAACCACTTTTAGGGAGAAACATGTTCTTCATTATCTTGGTGTTGTAAGCAGGTCCTCATAGGATCATTTAGGATAAAAATAAATAAAAAATAAAAAATCAAACACTTCATCCCTCCAAACATTTATCAAAATCCCATCTCACCACCAAACTCTTGGAAACTTTGAAAATATCACTTATGCTAGACTTTTAGGAAAAATCAACATCACCTTGTTTGACTTAGCACACTTAGTCAAACTATCCTCTCACATGCGAGTTTACTCTAGGATAACACAACTTCTTAGGGTTTACAAGTGCATTATCCAAAATCATCTTGTTTGACTTAACATACTTAGTCAAACTATCCTCTCGTGTGTGAGTTTACCCTAGGATAACACAACTTCCTAGAGTCTACAAGTTCATTATCAATCAATCAAAATCAAATCAAATCAAGTCCTAAAGTCTAGAATTGATCAAAAGTTCCTAAAAGTTTAAACACCCATATCATTCACCCCTTTCATCCTTCATCTCATCATTGGTCCTAAAACCCTTAGAGGTCAACAAGGTCAAACCAAAAGAGGAACATGAAATATAAAATTGATTTATCCATCATGAGTAATCCAATTCAACCAAACTATCCAGGCCTTACGATGCCAATTGATTTGTAATTTTTTCATTTGTACAAACCATACATGGGATAATTATCTTCTCCAAACCTCAATGGTACAACAAAAGTGAGCATGCCCAATCTAAATTTTGGAACACCTTTCCCTTTGGTAGATTTAAATCAAAGTCAAAAATTACAAATCTATCAACCAAACAATGAAGGCATGAGCCTTCTCCCTTTACCAACCATGAATCAACCGAATCCGAGCAACACCCCCTTCATAAGTCAAAGCATCATATCAAATCCTCTTATTTTTCCATCGATGTCAGAATAGCAAATGACAACCATCCAAGTAACCCCAATGGTTAACACAACCACCGTCCCTCAAGTGTCTCAATTACCAAGCATCTCAATCACATCATTCACCACTCAAACCCTAGCAATGAATGCGACCATTCAACTCATCACAATAGTCAACAGCATTCCCAATCCGCCACCACCACCACCAAAACACATGGAAAATTAATTCTCCATCATGTTGCAAGCCACTCAACAAGCTACTCACCAAAAGGTGCTCCAAAACCAACAAGATGCACAACTAGCTGCTGAGCAAGCGCAAGTGCAATTAGCCACCCAACAAGCTACACAAGTTGCACAAGCGACACAAGCATCCCAACAAGCATAGGCTCAAGCTCAAGCCCAACACCAGGCTCGATAGGCACAAGCACAATACCGAGCACAATTGCAAGCAATTCATCAACAAGTGTATCAACAAGTCCTGCAAGATTTTTAGGCACAACAACAAGTAGCTCAACATGAAGCCCAACAACAAGCATTGTTGGCACAAAAACAACACAACCAACAACAAGATTCGCTGGCACATAAACAACACAACCAACAACAAGCATTGTTGGCTAAGTAACAAACATAGACATTACTCCCTTAGCAAAGCTTGCAATAGATTCCCACCACAATCATTGAAAATGATGATCAAGATCCTTTGACCAATGAATATTTTGAAAATGTCTCTACATCACCTAATGAGTTAGAGGACATATCTCAAGAATTTATTCCAAAGCATGATCAACATATTTCACCAAGGTCTAGCAATGATCCTTTCCAAAACATACAAACATCCTTTGACCTCATGACATTTGAGAAACTTCCTATGCCTAATGAAGATATCTAAGAACCCTTTATAAGAAATGTATTCTTTGAAATTGACCCATGTCATGAACTTGATCCAAAACATGTTGAAAGAAATTCTGAAATCATTCGAGATCAAGAATTTGTATCTCCAAGATACTACAATGATATAATGGACACCCTCTTATCTATACAAGATGATTACATCTACATAGCACATAATCCTCCATCTACCAATGCGATTCTTTCCTTGGATGGGCATAGAGATGATCTTCATTTAGAACAAGATTCCTTTACTCCTAAAATTATTACACAAAAAGAGCAGGATATTGATTCCTATAGTCAAACTCAGTTGTCAACATCAGGATCAGATATATCTTAAATTCAGATTGAGGACATCATGTATGAAGATATCTAGTATTATCCACTCAAGGGAACATGTTAGACAAAATAAGATATTCCAGAGTTAGCAGAACAACAAATTGAAATGACGTCATCTACGGTGGTCATTTGCCAGAGAATGCATTATGAACAAGACGTCTCAAAACAGGGAGAATCAAAGAACAAAGATGCTACTACCACGATACTGGGGGAAACTTAATCTCAATCAAATGTCAAAATAGGGGGCACGAAGGATCCTTATGATGAAACCAATGCGAATACTACAACTCTCCACGTCACGAATCTTAATCCAACCATCACCCCATCCATGAATTGGGACCAACATCAAAAAGGATATTTGAATCAAAGCATGAAGAACATTATGAAAGAAAAAGAAGCTAAGAATCATATTAGACAAATCAAATACATATGGATGCCAAAAAATACAAAAAAAGATGATCCCTACCAAACTCCCTTAGTTAAAGAAACTATGGGGAAAAATAAAAAAGGGAAAAGTAGCCATCAAAGATGTACACAAAGGAAAAATAAGGCTTCTCAAGCAATGTACAAAGTATATCAAGCCATTGGTCCTAATACCATGCACACTTCCGTATCCACCCATCATTGCTCATCTTCCCAAGTTTGGAGAGTCAAAGGTTCAAAACTATCAACCAATCCATATTTTATTCCTAAACACACTCCACCATCCATGCCTCCACGCATAATATCCAATTATCACATTGACCATGTGTTGGCGACGACCCTTCATCATAGGGATTCAAAAGGCACTCTATCACAATGTGCGTACAAAGACAAAGTTAACTCTGATTTCAGCAAAGCAAATCAGGAATCTCAAAGGTTGCATTCAAGTGCATGTATCTTGGCAAATAAACTTCTTCAAGAAGGATATCAATGGCACATTATGATAGAAGCATCTACATCGACATAACCAAGTGGTTCAACATGAGCTTAAAATATTTCAGCCAAAAATGCAAAAAAATATAAAAATCCAAAGAAATCAGAAAAAGGATTAAAAAAAAAACAAAAATTAAAGAGAAAAATCATCCTCTAGTGAAAACCACTTTGGTGGTGCTTTGGACATGTACCATGATGAAAAATTGGCAAACAGGCTTCATGTGTAGAATCGAGCACTTGTGTGCACTAGTTCAGTCTGAAGCATCTCATCACATCCATAATAAATCCAACATTACCTCCATCTTATCCATAATAAATCCATTCATCCATGAACCATTTATCCAATCTATGTTCATATATCTACATCCATCTTCCAAATTATCTTGATCTTGACCAAGTTTGGTGTAGACTTCACACTTGATTATGGTAGACATCTTGACATGGATCATTTTCATTGATCCTATCCTACCCAATGCTATCTGAACCATGAAGCATTATCCAAATGAGCATCCTCTATTCAAAAACCTTATCACAAGATAATCCTTGGAATCCTCTGCATGCTTACCATATCCATCCATCCACACACCTATCCAAGCATCCACCCATGGCATTCCATACATTGCTAGACACTAGGGGCAGATATTTACATCTTGCTTCAGGAATACATATTGATCTATATCATCCAACTTATGTGGTGATCCGAACATTGGCCAACACAAAATCAAATTGGTCAAAGAATTTGTGAGCAAAAAATCCAAAGCACTAGCCCTTGACACATTTTGACGAAAAGATGTTCCTTATCAAACTTTATCTTTCATCGAACGTTAATCCAAACAATCAATATCAGTCACATCTAATGTGTACTTCAGCATCACATCAAATCATTGAAACAACTTTTGTTCCAAGCCAAGCTTCAAACTCTTGATAAGTCAAATCCAATCATCATATTGGGATATCCTTCCCAATCTTTGTGTTGCTTAACACTATCCTTGCATTGTTGTGTATCCTCAACAATGTTATCATCATCAATCTTGAAATACTCATGTTTCTTAACACTATCTTTGCATTGTTGTGCATCCTTGACAATGTTATCACCATCAATCCTTTGATCCGATCAATCAACCTTAGCTTGGTTTTCAAAAAAATCCCAAAATAGAGCACTGATATCATATCCATACCTAAACATCAAATTCATGTGAAAAATCCAAAAACATCAGAAAATCAAAAATCCAAAAACATTCAGAAAACATCAAAAATCCAAAAAACATCCAAATCAATCAAAAATCTAAAACACGTCAAAAATATGAAAAATAAAATATCAAAGTCATCTGACCAAACTACATCATCTCTGAGCTTGAACGTAAGAAAGGTTGATCTTTGATCATCCCTCGAGACATTTTAGGTCAGTCCTATAGGCGTCTATCGCATTGGCAATCCATTTTCCCATCTATCTCATCATTGAGTCAAGTCTGTTGTCAGTCAAACTAGGTGGTCTTTGCATGTATAACGTAGGCAAGGCTAATCTATGGATCAGCTCCTGAGACCCCTAGGATAGGTCTTTAAGTTAGTCTCTTGGTCATAAATTTCAAAAATACCAAAAACATTGAAAATCTGAAAATCTAAACAACCTCATAACATTTCAAAAATACCAAAAACATCCAAATATCTGGAAAAACCCAAAATGGTGCATCTCTCATTTTTATTTCACCTGCAATAATCGTTATTCATAATAAATCATCATCGTTTTCATCCTTTAGTGAAGCAATTAGAAGCAAGTCTAGCAGGTTCAAAAGTGAACACCCTAATCGTCAAAGTCTTAAGTCTAGGTCAGTAAGCAAGCAAGTTGATCAATTAAGAGTATCAATAGCTTATCATCTAATCAATCTCATCAAAACCCTGATCACAACATGTCCTAGGATGCATCCTTCCCATGATAGACATCAACATCAGGTATCACCTTATTTTAGCCTTGGCTAATGGTATGAAGAACATTAGCTTGTTTGTTTACGTTATCTTGGTCTTTTTTGACTTATCTTATTTTGTGCTCATTCAAAGGACCCCTCGATGATGCCTAAAAAAAACTGGTTCAGAGAGAAAGAAAGGGAGCAATGATCATTATCTTTTTTAGCTACTGTGCTTGTGGGATGTTCTTGTAAAATAACTCGGCAAATACTTTCTTTGTTAGGTGCATCCTAGCAAGGTTTTCGTATGTCAGGTGTGAACAAGAATACTCCTATCTGATTTTCAAGTCAAAGTCCATCACACTAGGTACAACACCATCCTATTTCTTTATACCTTGATGCATCATACCTACATGTGTTATCAAACACATAGTAATTGGCCCTTTTAAAATCCCAACTCTTGGTAAGCAAATCATCATCATCATCATCATTAATAACATAGGATTGTGTGGATCCTACTTCCATCCATCTTATTCTTCTTATTCTTCTATCTTTACTAACATTTCTATCCAGAATTAGTGTGTAATATCAAAATATACACGAGGCTACCCATGGCCGATGATTATCTATACATCATCAAAATTATCTACGCCAAATATCTAATCTGTTTGAAGAATTATCTTTAATCCTTTGGTCAATATAACCACTCCTCACACATTTTATTGCGATATCGATTGAAAAAATAAACATTTTCGCTCAATCTCTCGAGGCAGAAATATACCAACATAATTCTTCTCATTGGGGCAGCAGTGGGGCATTTGAAAAGAAAATAAAAAAAAATTTGACTTTTGATCACAACAGTTTATTCTTTGAACCAATACAACAAGTGCATTGCTTCAAAGAGGGGCAAAATGTAAACATGAAAAATATACAAATTGTCCGACACACTTGATCCTGATTACTAACATCGGTTCATCCCGAATCATACTCTCAACTTATCATCACCTTTCATCCCTTAATTAAATAAATCAAGATTTATTTAATTTGGTCTTTCTCCTCTGTTGATTAAATTAATCAATTGAATATAATTAATCCTCTATCTCTGTTCATTTAAATAATTCATTTTATTTAAATTTAAGTCTCTAAAGTTTTTTTATTAAATTGAATAATTAAACCTTATTTGATTTAATCTAACATTATCCCCAATAGTTAAATAAATCAAATCTTTTATTTAATTAAATCTTTCTTCTCAATTCTTGATTTAAATTCTCATAAATTGAAGTCAAAATTTTCATCTCCCCTAATTGCCCCATTAAATTAACTAATATTTGGTTAATTTAATCCTAATCTATGTCCCATCCTCTAGCTTTTACCACTTGCACATGAAAATAGATTTAATTGATTTATTAAATCTCTATTTTCCCTCACATGGCATAAAAGGGGAATATTCCCTCAAATTTGAATTCAAATCCAAGTGGGCTTAGTCCTTCCAACAAAGCATTTATTTCACCTTACAATTCCTTTTGCCTTGAGCCAAGTGGCCATAACTCCATTTTCTTCCCTCTCCAACAATTCATTTCACTAATTTGAAATTCCACCTAATATCATTTATTGGCACTTTCATCAAAATGTGTACAACCTTCACCCACTCACATCTTGACAAGTGGCACTTGGCCATTGGATGTTGAATGATCCCACATTGCTCAAATCTTTCTCATTCTTCTAATTTGAAATCTATAAATGAGAGACTCTTCCTCTCATTCATCATCCACTTTTTGAATGCAAAGTTATTATCTTCACATTAGAGAAATTTCATATCATTTCTTGAGCATTTTCCATCACCATAGCTAGGTTATTACAGGTTTTCTCAAGGAGCTCATGATTGTTCTTCACCATTAAGTGGATCAAATCATCAAAGCTTAGAAAGGAGTTGGGAAAGGACCAATTTATACACATAATTAGCACCAATTCTCCCATGGGATTGATAGTTTGTTCATTAAAATAGGATTCATTTACTTTTATTTGTATTGTTCTTCATTTTCTTCCTATGTTAATGTTTTAGTATAATTTCATGGGGAATCCTTGTTTTTACTTGCATATGAATCTAATATTGTGTTTATTTCTCATGTTTGTGCAGGTGTAGGATTGAGATTCACAATTCTTAATTTTATTTGCTTTGTACATGTAGACATCCAAATTTGATCACTTCCATATGATCAAAATCATCTATTATATTCATCTATTCCATTAACAGTGATTAAATAATTTATTTAATCATTATTTCATTTTCTACTTAAAGTTCCTAAAGTATGTAATTAAATAAATTAAATACTTTACCTTACACCCTATTCTTCTCTAAATTAAATAAATATGACAAATTATTTAATTTAGTCTTTTAACCCATTTGAATTAAAACCAATTTTTAATTCATTTTTTTCTCTCTCCTTGTCACATTCTCCATAACCCCCTTTTAATCCAGATTAAATTAATTAATCTGTGATTAGGATGTGCACCACTTAATCTTGATTAAGTGTCACATCCTCCATAATCTCCCACTTGTCCCTAATCTCTCATTAATTATCCTAATTTTGTGTTTGCACAACCTTAATCAGAATCATTAGCCACATTTGACTTACCTTTTCTGGTCAACCTTCCCACTTACCATTTTTGGTATGGACTCCCTTCCCCATGTGAATTTTTAATTCACATTTATTCAACCAAGGTTCCCCTCTTCCCCATGTAAATTTTTAATTCACTTTTATCTTCCCAAGGTCTTCTTCATCCTCCATGCAAATGTGACATGTCATTTTACATGTGCCCAAGGCTTCTAGAACCTTGGACTTGTCACATCACCATGTGAAAATCTCCAACTTTTTGAAGACACTCTCTTATCCACTAGATTCTTCCAATCATTGTAATTTTTAATTCACTTTTATTCCTCCAAGGAATCTTCTCATCCCCCAAGATCCACCTCATGTACTTCCTTCCACCTCATTTCCACATCACTCCACCCTAAGACATCTCACCTTCCACATGTCAAGATGTGAGGGCTTGTGAGTCCTTAACTCACCATAGCCCTTCATCTTGATCTTTGTTGGATCAATCCCAACCGTTGAATTCTCTAGAGAATTCAATTTAGCCTATAAATACCCCTTCAATTCCTTCATTTTGAGGATCAAATCTTTTGCAACAAAACTCTTGCAAAATTGTCATTCAAGCTCTCATCTACCATAACATTTAGCATCACCAATTCATCTTGCATCCATTAAAAATCCATTGCCATCCAAGGAGCACACAATTCTTGAAGCATCAAAGGGCCAACCAAGAGAAGATACAACAACATGAAGGTATAACAACAATCTATTTGTTTATCTTGCTTTCATATTGTTCATTTTCTTAGGCTAATCATTGAGGTGCCCTATTATCTTGTTGCTTCTTCCCATTTTCATTATTAGTTTCTTATTTAACATCTCACATTTAGAAGCAACATTTTAATAGGATCACATTTCTGGCACCCCTGCCCTTTGCTATTTCAGACTGTTTTCTGTAGAGGGGTGACCCTGCCTTTTGCTGTTCTTGACTATTTTCTACAGAGGGGTAAACCTGCCCTTTAGGCTATTTTCTGACTGTTTTCTGTAGAGGGGCGACCCTGCCCTTTGCTATTTTTGACTATTTTCTGCAGAATGGCGACCTTGCCCTCTGTTTCCGATTGTTTTCTACAGAGGGGTGACCTATCCCTCTGTTTCTGACTGTTTTCTACAAAGGGGCGACCTTGCCCTCTATTTCCAACTATTTTTTGCAGAGGGGTGACCTTGCCCTTTGCTATTTCAGATTGTTTTCTACAGAGGGGCGACCCTGCCCTTTGCTATTCCTGACTATTTTCTGTAGAGAGGCGAACCTGCCCTTTACTGTTTTTGACTATTTTCTGCAGAGGGGTGAACCTACCCTTTAGGCTATTTTCTGACTGTTTTTTGCAGAGGGGCGAATCTGCCCTTTGACTATTTTTTGCAGGGGGCAAATCTGCCCTTTAGGTTGTTTTTTGACTATTTTCTACAGAGGGGCGAACCTACCCTTAACAACACATTCGAGAAGGTAAAAAGTGGCATTTGAACTTCGTGTTTGTCTTCTTTGTTTTGCTATTTCATGTGCTAATCCACTAATCTTGTTTGTTGGTAAGTGAAGTCAGATTTGCTGCAAATCACAAAAAGGGCAAAAGGATAAACAACTAAGATTTACTTGCAGGGCCCTCTTTTTATTCTGATTTTTAAAAGTTTTTCCTTACTGCTTTATCTATTTACTTAGTATAAGTAGGGGAAATAAATATTTGCTGCTTACTATGTCTATTTTATTTATTTTACCTTAAGGGGGCATTAGTTTGTTTTCACCTTCCTCCTTTGCACGTTGTGCGGATCCGAAGGGAGTAGTTGGAAACGATTAGTGTCTTCTTCTTAGCGGGACCTGCTTGGGGATTTCATCACCCCAAGGGATGATTCCAACCATGCGTACCAACGGGGTATATAAAGGGGGGAGAGCCAAAGCTGTACCCGAATCTAGTTGCGTCGTAATTAACAGAACGTTGAAGCTAGGGTGATACCTAGATAGACATGAAGAGTTGGTCTGAGCCTTTCAATATCTTGTTGGGGCTCCCGACTCACACTTGTGACGAACTGGTGTTCACGGTTGTGCCTCACATACCGAGCATATATCGAGGACTCCCTAGAAACCTTGTTCATCCTAGAGTAAGACCTTTGTTGGCCATACCCGTTAAAACGTTAATCATAGGATTGTGCTTGTTCAAAGTGTCTTTCTGTGAAGAACCAGTAAATTTTGGTAAGTCAAATTGTCATTAAACCATTTTAAGTCCTTGCCAAAATCCCTTATCCAAACCAAGTTTAAATTTTCATTGCAGAGGGGCGACCTTGCCCTCTGTTTCAACCATTTTCTGCAGAGGGGCGAATCTGCCCTTTGTTGTTTCAGCCTTTTCCATGGCAGAGGGGCGACCTTGCCCTTTGTTTCAGCCATTTTCTATAGAGGGGCGAATCTGCCCTTTGCTGTTTCAGCCTTTTCCACTGCAGAGGGGTGACCTTGCCCTCTGTTTTAGCCATTTTCTGCAGAGGGGCGAATCTGCCCTTTGCTGTTTCAACCTTTTCCACTGTAGAGGGGCGACCTTGCCCTCTGTTTCAACCATTTTCTGCAGAGGGGCGAATCTACCCTTTGTTGTTTCAGTCTTTTTACTGTAGAGGGGTGACCTTGCCCTTTATTTCAGCCTTTTCTACAGAAGTGCGAATACGCCCCTTGAATAGACAGTTTCATCCATTTGACCCTTTTAAACCTCTGTTCGAATCCCCGAAGCCTCCATTTGACCATTTGATCAATCCAAACCTTCATTTGGCCATTCCAAGCCCCCGTTCACCCCTCCCGACCATCTATCTATCCAATCTAAATATCCGATTACCCGTTCCGAGTGGCCGTTTCCTTGTTCCGAGCATCTGTCAACATTTTCTGAAAATCAACGTTTCATCGACCAGACTGCATAAGTGCTTCTTAGAACATCATTGGGGTCCATATCTATCATCAAATCATCCATCCCAATCATCTAGACTTCATTTTTGAATTTTTTTATTTTTATGCCGAAACTTCTAGAGGCCATAACTTTTGACTCGGATGTGGGTTTTGGCTGAAATTTTACGGGTGGTTGGATCCTCCTTCGACACGTTTTCAGAGCCTCAAATTTTCATCTTGACCCTCAAAATCACAAATTAGCATTTATTTTTTTCAATTTTCCAATTTTTGACGAACCATTTTGTTAATAACTCTGAATGCATGTCTCATATTTCCGATATTAGTTGGCAATTCATCCTATCTTAGTATTGGGTAGTTTTTGGGAAAAACTAGACTCTCAAACGTATGCCTATTAAGTTTCCTAAAATGGCAAAATTTGATAATTTTTGAAAATTGCCAAATTTGGCAAAAATCTGATTGTCAACACCTTACGTCCTCTAGTTGAAACCCATGATCTTGGTTCCAAATCAATCCTATCATATCCTATGATCCAATCCCAATCTAAGCCCCAATTTTGTCCTAATCTGAGCGTTAATCCCATCATCCTAATCTGAGCTTTCATCCAATCCTAATCTGAGCTTTCATCCAATCCCCATATGAGCTTTTAATCCATCCTAGTTCTCTATCCATCATCTATTCTTTCCTTCTAATCTATATCCATCATGAATATTTATCCCCCTCTCACACGACCAATAATAGTAGTCAAGGGGAATCCTAACTCTGTTGATGACGATAATGAAAATCTTGTTGATCATGAAGATTGTTATATAGATCCTCTTGATGCTATTATTGCTAGTAAGATCTCTCCAATCGCCTCCCAAAATCCCACTACTTCTTCAAACTATCCCACCATGCCTTCATCCACATCTAATAACGGTTCTTATGCTACCCTTGACAAGGGATATCCAACATCCTCACCATCGACATATTCATCATGTCCTCCCTTTCAACCTCTATCCTATCCAACATCCACTTCCTATTATCCTCCTCATCATCAATCCCAATACCTCTACCTCAATCCCACATCCCAATCTTCTCATCCTAATCCAACACTCACACATTCCTATCACAATCCCCCATCCCAATATTCCTCCTATCCTAATCCACCATATTAATCCTCTCATCCTAACCCACCATACATGTCCTCCTATGCCAACCCACCATACATGTCCTCCTACAATGGTTCACCACCTCAATCTTCGTATTCTAATCCAACATCCACACCTTCCTATCACAATCCCCCATCCCCATATCCTTACATTAATTCCACATCTCCCCATTCTAATCCTTCATCTACAGCTTCCTACTATCACTCCCCATCCCAATCTAATCCAACATCCACATCTTCCTACATCACTCTCCCTTTCACTGCATTATATCTTAATCCTCCATCTAATCATAATCCTACATCTCCTCCAACCACTCCTAGTACTCCATCTAGTCCCATCCACTCATCTAATCATAATCCTCCATATCTTCCTAGTCCTACATCCAATCCCATCCCTTCATCTAATCCTAATCCTCCAACCACTCCTAGTCCTCCATCTAGTCCCATCCCTTCATCTAATCCTAATCCTCCATCTCCTCCTAGTCCTACATCCAATCCCATCCCTTAATCTAATCCTAGTCCTACATCCAATCCCATCCCTTCATCTAATCCTAATCCTCCAACCACTCCTAGTCCTCCATCTAGTCCCATCCCTTCATCTAATCTTAATCCTCCATCTCCTCCTAGTCCTACATCCAATCCCATCCCCTCATCTAATCCTAATCCTCCATCCATTTCCATCCCTTCATCTAATCCTAATCCTCCATATCCTCCTAATCCACAAATCCCTAATCATAATCCTTCATCTCCTCCTAGTTCTACATCTAATCCTCCAATTCTTAATCCTAATCCTCATCCACACATCCACTCATATAAT
This sequence comes from Sequoiadendron giganteum, assembly GCA_007115665.2. Taxonomy (NCBI): domain Eukaryota; kingdom Viridiplantae; phylum Streptophyta; class Pinopsida; order Cupressales; family Cupressaceae; genus Sequoiadendron; species Sequoiadendron giganteum. Next base: position 479,774,900 of record CM021107.1, on the reverse strand, counting down.
CCTCCAATTCTTAATCCTAATCCTACATCCAATTCCATACCCACATCTAATCCTAATCCTCCATCTCCTCCTAGTCTTCCATCCAATCCCATACCCACATCTAATCCTAATCCTTCATCTCCTCCCAGTCCTACATTCAATCCCCTACCCACATCTAATCCTAATCCTCCATCTCTGCCTAGTCCTACATCCATTCCCATCCCTACATCTAACCCTAATCCCACATCTTCTCCTAGTCCTCCATCCATTCCCATCACTCTACCTAATCTTACATCTCTTCCAAATGTCACCCAAGGACTCATGCAAGAAGAGCCACCATGCCCTCCCACTCTATCATGTATTGTCACTAGTGATGAGGCCCTCCTCCATCCTACACCTATCCCTCTCATCACCATTCCTACCATCATCCAAACAATTGAGCCGGTCAAACCCATCGAATCCATTGAATCCCCATATTCTACTACTAGATCCACCGAATCCATTGAAGACATCCAATCCCCTCCTCCTAGTCCTAATATTCACAAACTTCAATCCAATGACCTTCATGAATCTTCCATCCTCCTATCTCCCCCAATTGAGGAGTCCCTCCAACACTCTTCCATCATCATACATCCCCCACAAGATGAGTCATGCCAAGAGCTTGATCCAAAGCATACAAGCATATCCCCTTCGCCAAATCAAGATCACTCCATCCCATCTACTCCATCTCAAGAACATAGTCTTCCATCCATTTCATCTCATGATCCATATCCTTGACCAAGTCATGATCCTATCCTCCCATCCACCCCATCTCAAGATCACACTATCTCCTCCACTCCATCCCATGATCCCATTTGCCTTCAAGATCCAATCACTCCATCTCATGAGCCCTTATCATCCACTACCTCTCATGGTCCCTTATCACTCATTCCTCCTAATGTTGCTATCCCCTCATCCCCATCACATGATCCTTCATCACCATCTAGTTTTACCATCCCAATGCCACTTTTGTATCACCTTGGTAACATTACGTGCATCCATGGTGGTCTTCTTGTCGAAGAAAATCAAAGTATATGCACCACCCATCCTCCTTCACCTAATAATGCAATCACATCATTCTTCCAAGAGAATAAACATCCTACCATAGATCATATGCTTGAGAACATGAACTATCAAGGAAAAGGTTTAGGCCTTCATGAGCAAGGAATGTTAGAGCCCATTCAAGTCAAAGAACATCCAGGCACACATGGTCTTGGATATGTCTCCACAAACTTGCACTCTAAAGATGTTGGTACAACCTTCGTACATCCTAAACGATCCTCTTCTAAAGGCACAAAAGGTACTTCCCATCATTCTACCAAGACATATGCCACTATCCCCCCTCCTCCATCATATTACCTAAAAAAAACCATCCATCTTCCTCCCTCATCCTCTCAATCCATTTTGGGTCCTTATGTCCCTCCATCCATCATTGCTCATCCTCCATCTACTATGGGTTCTTATATCCCTCCATCAAAACCCACACATCCTCCATATACACAGTCTATTTTGGGTCCTCACATCCCAAAATCACCCCCTCCATCTTATCCTATTCATCCACCCCCTCTCCCTTGTACACAGCATAAAAATCCTACCTTCATAACTCCTAATCAGGATCAACAAAGGCACATACCTACACATTATCCATCCACACTTCCTCATCAAATGCCTACCTCCATCACTCCCCATCTTCCATCTCCTCACATCTATCCCCTTGCTACAAAAAGAACTTTGGATACCAAAGCAACAATACATAAATCCAAACATCCACATGAATCTAAAGCTCCTCATGTCCCCTTCCACAGACATGTTGAAGAACAGAAAAATCGAGTCCAAAATCCAAATCAATCCAAAAGGCCACAAAGGCCCACCGAAGGAAAAATAAAAACCATGTGGATCCCAAAGAAAAAAGGTGCCATACCTTCAATTGAAAAGTCCATAACGACATCCAAAGTTGTTATTTCCCCACAAAATCATTCACCTCCTCCATCTCCTAAATCTGTTTTGGGTCCCTACATCCCAAAATTCACTATCCCAATGCCTCCATTATCGTCACACTCTCCATCCATTCATCCACCTATCTTTTCGCATCCACCATCACATGTGCCCATGTTGGTCCTGAAGACCTTCCCCCATCACCAATCCACTCCATCATTCCATCCATACACTTTCCAACACCCCCTCCACTATCCTCTCTATCTCCCCCATCAAATTCCTTTAATCCATCCTCTTGCATAAACCATCCAGTCTAATAAGGTTGTACCAACATCCGAATAGTCACTTCAAACATGGGCTCTTATTACCTCATATGGAACTTGATTCGTGAGTCCTTCCTCCCTATCCTTATCAATTGTCCTCTAAAAATCCACATATCCATATCCCTATCTTTATCCATCTTCATCCACATCCTAGTCCAAAAAATCAGCAAAAAAAAAATCAAAAAAAGAGAAAAAATACGAAAAAAAAAATAAAAAATCAGAAAATCAGAAAAAAAAGAAGAAGAAGAAGAAGTAAGGAGAAAATCATTCATCCAATGGTGAAAACTTGGAAAACAAGCGCCTTGGATAAGTACCATGATGAAAACCTAGCATATAGGCATCATGCGTAAATTCCCCATCTAGTCTCCTTCCATGATTGGGGGCAACATCCACTTACACATTCCTTTCCTCCATCTCCTACATCTGCCTATCTTCTGCATCCTATCCATCCTATCCCATTTATCCCACTTCCTCCCTCTTCCTTGTGATCTTGATAAATGTAGGGGCAAACCTATATACATGCTTTGGACACCTCTTGGCATATATTCTCATCCATACACTATCATATTCCTTATCCACCTCTATCTATCTTCCATTGCCCATCTCACTCCCTTATCCACCCATCTTGCTATCCCTCTTGCCTCGTCATGCATGACACACATAGAGTGGGGGCATCTCCTTATTTGCAATTGGGTCCTTGGAGACATTGTCCATGCATTCCGCCATGTAATCTTCTCCATCTCCCCATCCTCTCATCCCATAGTCCTTTTCATCCTTTCATCCTTATCTCCCCATTCATCTATCTAAACATCCAATCCATCTCCCTATCCTCATCTTCCTATCTACCCATCCACAAGTCCTTTTCCATCTTTTCATCCTTATCTCCTCATCCGTTTATCTACCCAGTAATCCATGTCATCTTTCCGAATCCTTATCCTTCTATCCATATATCCTAGAATATTTCTATCTCCCCATCTTTATCAATCCATCCATTTTCCTTCCATCTCATAGTCCCTTGTCATTGGACTCTAGCTATAGGCTACCCTCATGCAATCCAATGAATTGATATCTCACTATCATCATTCCTATCCATTTCTCACATCTTTCCAATCTTCATCACTCATCTACCCATCATCTATCCACCTATCCTAGCATCTTCTTTTCCTTCCATCTCATATTCCCTTGTCATTGGTCTCTTACTATAGGCTACCCTCATGCAATCCAATGACTTGATATTTCACTATCATCATTCCTATCTCTTTCTCACATCTTTCCAATCTTCATCACTCATCTATCCGTCATCTATCCACCTATCCTAGCATCTTCTTATCCATCCATCCATTTCCCTCTATTATCCCTTGTCATTGGTAACTAGCTCTAGGCTACCCGCATGCAACCCAATGCCATTCACATCGTCATTCATCCCTCCTATCTATTTACCACATCTTTCTCACATCTTCATCACTCATCTATCCATCGTCTCACTTCTCAAATTCATATTCTAATGATCTGAATTACCTATCCCATCCCTAAGCTTCACATCCTACATATCTTACACATATCAACCATCATCCTATCCAATCCTGCAAGTCTATCTTGTCTCATCATATCCACTCCATCATTTTATCCATTTATCTTGGTCATCTCATCATCCCTTATCCATTGTCTGTCGTCGGTCTCTTGTTGAACTATGTTGCCCCTGTGCTTTCACGTAGGCAAGGTCGATCATTTGATCTGCCATCGGGGTTCTATCTTTTGTCTGTCTTGTCTCTTCCATCGTCTATCTTTGGCCTTGTGTCGAGCTACGTGGCCCCTGCGCTTTCACGTAGACAAGGTCAATCATTTCGTCTGCCCCTTGGGCATTTTTTCCATCTAATCATTAACCTCCATCCTCTATCTTCATCATCCTCTTTCCACTTTTACCATGGTCTTTCCTTGAACTACGAGGGCTCTGCACTTTCACGTAGGAAAGGTTGATCTTTGATCAACCCTTGAGCCCCTAGGTCTTTAGGTTTAGTCTTGTGTCATATCATCTTGTTGTATCATCAAGTATCTCCCTATCCAAGCTAGTGCTTATCAAACAACAATAATCTATATCACGCGATCCAATCGATTTCTGGTATCCTACGTCATATTGATCTTTTAGTTTACTATCCATCATCGGTCTCAATAGGATGTATCCTTCCTAACAGACCTCATCAACCCCATCCATCATCTTGATCCTATGGCAAAGGACATTTGAAATTGATTGTGATATTTTGATGCTTTTGGCTTTTGTTTATCATTTGAGCTCCCTATCATCACTTGTCATGGTCGCCTTGATCCATCATATCATGGTGTGCTTTGACTAGTAAACATAGGGGCATATCTTGCTCATTTCTTTGTTTTTGTCTTCTTGGTTGTCCCACGTAGTACCCACCAAGATCCCTGAGGTCTTGTGTTACACTTGGGCATCCTTTTGTGCTTGTGGTTATTCCAATACCTGGCCCTACCAAAGTCATCGCGACTTTGGGGTGTTGGGATAGCCTTCTTGTTTGTTGTGCTTGTTTTATGCATTAGACACTAATTCATCTTGGTTTACATACCCTGATGCCCGATGTCTTACGCTATAGCAAAAATCAGTGCTCTAAGGATGGCAAATTGCATTAAAATTGCCTTTCATTTTTCATTCCATCATCTTGCATATCTCCCCCATCCTCATCCATTCAAATAATCTAATCACACTCTTGGTTTTAGCCTTGCTGCAAGGCTTGATCCAATTATCCTCATCATCCTCATCCTCATCATCATTATCATCTCTAGGATGTATCCTTCCCTATCCTTGTGTTGTTTTGGGATGTACCTTTCCCTCATCAACAACACTCTCATCGGGATGTATCCTTCCCTATCCTTTTGTTGTTTTGGGATGTATCATTCCCTCATCAACAACACTCATCCTCATCCTCATCATCAATGGGATATATCCTTCCCTATCCTTGTGTTGTTTTGGGATGTATCATTCCCTCGTCAACAACACTCATCCTCATCCTCATCATTAGTGGGATATATCCTTCCCTATCCTTGTGTTGTTTTGCGTTGTATCATTCCCTCGTCAACAACACTCATCCTCATCCTCATCAGGATGTATCCTTCCCTATCCTTGTGTTGTTTTGGGATGTATCATGTCCTCATCAACAACACTCCATCAACCATCCACCCAACCTGGCTTGTACCTAGACTGGGGCAACATCACATTTTTCCTTGCATCCATTTGTGCTCACCTTTATCTCCCATCGCTTATCATCATTTTTTGTTTCATCACTTTACATTGTCATTTTCATATCCCCTCTCATCTCTCATCCTTTCCCCCATCCGTTTCTTCCGATCAAGAGGTCACCGGGGACCCCTCTCTTTTCCCCCGTCGCCCTCTCGAGGGGGCATACCCTTCCCATTTATCAATTTTCTTAGCCATAATCTCCATCCATTCCCCCGCTAATTGGATGTCTCAGATCCTCCTCCCCACGTTGGGGCATCATTTTTCGATTAATTCCTCTATAGAGTCATCTGCACTTTCTTTTCTTCGAAGCACGATTATTCTAACGGTACTTCGAAGAGGGGCAAAATGTAGACACCCAAATTTGATCACTTCCATATGATCAAAATCGTCTATTATATTCATCTATTCCATTAACAGTGATTAAATAATTTATTTAATCATTATTTCATTTTCTGCCTAAGGTTCCTAAAGTATGTAATTAAATAAATTAAATACTTTACCTTACACCTTGTTCTTCTCTAAATTAAATAAATATGACAAATTATTTAATTTAGTCTTTTAACCCATTTGAATTAAAACCAATTTTTAATTCATCTTTTTCTCTCTCCTTGTCACATTCTCCATAACCCCCTTTTAATCTAGATTAAATTAATTAATCTGTGATTAGGATGTGCACCACTTAATCTTGATTAAGTGTCACATCCTCCATAATCTCCCACTTGTCCCTAATCTCTCATTAATTATCCTAATCTTGTGTTTGCACAACCTTATTCAAAATCATTAGCCACATTTGGCTTACCTTTTCTGGTCAACCTTCCCACTTACCATTTTTGGTATGGACTCCCTTCCCCATGTGAATTTTTAATTCACATTTATTCAACCAAGGTTCCCCTCTTCCCCATGTAAATTTTTAATTCACTTTTATCTTCCCAAGGTCTTCTTCATCCCCCATGCAAATGTGACATGTCATTTTACATGTGCCCAAGGCTTCTAGAACCTTGGACTTGTCACATCACCCACATGTGACAAATCTCCAGCTTTTTGGAGACACTCTTTTATCCACTAGATTCTTCCAATCATTGTGAATTTTTAATTCACTTTTATTCCTCCAAGGAATCTTCTCATCCCCCAAGATCCACCTCATGTACTTCCCTTCCACCTCATTTCCACATCACTCCACCCTAAGACATCTCACATTCCACATGTTAAGATGTGAGGGCTTGTGAGTCCTTAACTCACCATAGCCCTTCATCTTGATCTTTGTTGGATCAATCCCAACCATTGAATTCTCTAGAGAATTCAATTTAGCCTATAAATACCCCTTCAATTCCTTCATTTTGAGGATCAAATCTTTTGCAACAAAACTCTTGCAAAATTTTCATTCAAGCTCTCATCTACCATAGCATTTAGCATCACCAATTCATCTTGCATCCATTAAAAATCCATTGCCATCCAAGGAGCACACAATTCTTGAAGCATCAAAGGGCCAACCAAGCGAAGAGACAACAACATGAAGGTATAACAACAATCTGTTTGTTTATCTTGCTTTCATATTGTTCATTTTCTTAGGCTAATCATTGAGGTGCCCTATTATCTTGTTGCTTCTTCCCATTTGCATTATTAGTTTCTTATTTAACATCTCACATTTAGAAGTAGCATTTTATTAGGATCACAATACATATGCTAACTCTAATCTTAAACCTAACCTCTATTATCCATAATCCATCATTGTTGACCAATACTAGTTCATCTCTATTGGTTTCTATCACCCTAGAATAAACCGTGAGCACAAATTTATCCTTGAATAGGACTATACATGCAACCTAGTCCTCTCAATTCAAAATAAATTTCTTTCTTTCCCAAGTTGAGGCTATCAAAAAATAAAACTATTAGTCATTGGCTTTCTTGTCAAAAATCTTTAAATTAAGCATTACATTGTAGATCTAATCATCCTTCATCAACTTCCTAAAATTGAGAAAATCAAACTAAAGTATTCTAATTATATCTCATTTTCATTTCTTTTACAATTTCGACACTTTTTAAAATTTAATTACCATTTACTAATTTATATCATTTTATTTAATCCAAATATATATAAAATTACTTCAATCCCCTACAATTCCCTATCCAAAAGTATCATTTTATTATTTAAAAAATTATAATTTAATATAATAATTATAATTAAAAACTATATAATTAAATTGATATATAAATCTATATTAAGATTTTATATAATAATTTCAATTAAAAAGAAATATAATTATATTGATATAAATATCTATATTTTAATCTAAAATCCTATGAAAGTTTCAAAATATACACAAAGTTTTTGTTCTTACTATATGCAAGGATTCAACACTTAAACGTAAATAAATATTTTTTTAAAGAGATATATTTTTATATTGAATCAAAGCAGTTTAAAATAATAAGAGTTACCAATAGGTAGCTAAAGGATTAACACATTAATAGACCATAAGTACATTAAGGATTCAACACTTAAAAAGTAAATAAATCCTTTTTAAAATAGATCTTGAATCACAATTTAAATTTTGATAATTTCCTTAGTAAACGAAAGCCATCTAATAATGTTTGAATAGACCAACACTTCAACTATTGGGCTTCCTATTTTTATATTTGATTTAGTTTTCAAAGCATGCCACTTCTATAAATTTGGTTGTTATAAATGAAAAGAAGGTGATGTTTTTATTATTGAATTGATAAAAGTCAATAGAAAATATCATTTCATTAACATCATTTTTTATCATTGAAAAAAGATGATGTTTTTATTATTTAATTGATAAAAGTCAATAGAAAATATCATAGAAAATATCTTTTCATTAACATCATTTTTAGTCTTTGAAAAAGGATGATGTTTTTATTATTTAATTGATATAAGTCAATAGAAAATATAATTTGTAGTCTTTCTCCATATTAATGAAAAGGGTGATGTTTTTATTATTTAATTCATAAAAGTCAATACAAAATATCATTTCATCATTTTAATGTTTCTTTATTTAAATTTATTTTTTATTCAAACTGGGGTCTCTTAGATTATCAAGGTGTGATTTTATATCTACTCATATTTTTTTGAATGTGTACTTATTTCTATAACGTTGACACTTATTCATAAAAAAGAAGTGATTTTTTCTATTTAATTGATAAAATTCAATTGTAAGTTACTTTGATAGTGAACGCCATTTTAAAAAAGTTTAGATATTTTGGAAGAATTGATAGGAACAAATATTTAGACAAATAAAGGAATCTTTAAGAAAATAAATAAGGCTATACTTGCACACTTATGAAAATATGAGGGCAATTATACTACATAAGGCAAAATGGAGAAGGACAATGGAGATAATTCGAAGAAGTGGACAGATATTCGATGAGATTGTTTTATATTATTGCTATTATTGTTTTTGTTTATTTTCTTTGTACTTTTTTGTTTGATGTAGGTTAGATTAATGTTAAAATTCTTTAACTAGTTTCTTTTGAACAATTTTCCTACGTTACATTTGGTGAACCTGATGTGAAGACATCCATCTTCACAATCTGTAGTATTTTTTTTTGGTAGGTATCGTACGGAACAATGCATCTGACTGACGAAACGACACAACTACAATCGTGAACTGCAATTGACAAATCTTGAGACGCATCTAATGAAACCTGGTGCATTTGTGGCTTTCTACTACACAAATGACTGATGAAACCTACAACGCATCTGGCTGGTAATTTTATTCAAGTTTCAAATTTCTATTTTACGATTTTCTTATTTTCATTTTTATTTTCATTGATATTTGGTTTGTAGTGTGTGATTTAGGAGGATAACATAGTTTTTGCAGGACGTAGCATAGACGACATTCAAACCAAACCTTTTTCTGTAGGACAAATGATGAAGGAAAATATGAAAACTACTAACAATTGCATGCAGGACCTATGTCAAAGTCTAAAATATTAAAAAGAACATTTTGTGTTTGGTAGATTAACAAATCATCATTTGGATTAAAATTAACCATTGTCTACTGTGATTGGTGTGAAAGCACATTTTGTAATCACCCTCATGATTTGGTATATCGAAGTATCCTCTCCCCTTGCGCATTTGTGTGATCTTGGGTGTAAGAGAATCGGTAACTAACTCTAGAACTTGGGCCTGTCTTAGTGGAAAAAATTACTCACCCCAAGACGACTTAGATCGGTAGCACGTTAGACGTCAAGTGACTTCCAACTGATATATAAAAGTGGATTTTTGGGGAAATCCCAAAAATCATGCTCACTGTTTCGATGAGAAGGGAAAAAATGGTCTCTTGCCGCATGGATGGTGACCCACGAATGAAATGCCCTTACTAAAAACCTTGTTGTAGTTAATTCAAAATCCCTATCTATTTACTAGTGCAACAGGTCGGACCTATGAAGCCCTCTTACATTTCTTACAGTTTATTGTAGAGATGAGAAGTATGCCATGGGGAGTTCATGGGTACTGTAGCTTGGCTGCCCCAAGAAGTGTGTGCTGTGGAGGGGAGCCAGTGGGGTTAAGCTACTAGTCATCTACCTTGAATATGCGTAGTTGGGGAAACCCAAGTAAGAACTTAGTAAATGTTGTCTATCACAACCTAGGATTGTAATTGTCTTCTGGTTCTAACAGATTCATACACATCGAAACTGAAAAAACTTTGTCTTCTGTGATTGTATTTTTTTATTTGTCAAAACTTGATCATAAAATTGAGTCAGTCGTAACATTTTCATCAGAACACTGAAACTAAACAGTGAGTCACAACTGTCAAATTCAAAACTGCATGTGTCATTATGAGTCGCAACTGTTAAACAAAAAACCGCATGTGTTTGTCAACAAGCTTAGTTTTCACAGGGTTTAGATTCTGGGTTGCATCTAATTACTGAGTCACATCTGATGAGTGAGTCACATCTGTTATAGGTTAAACCACATCTGTTTGCAAAAGTTGCATTTTCCTGTCAACAACCGAGATTAGATTTCAATAGTTAGCCGCATCTAAAACTTGCAACGCATCTGTCGATTTTAGAAACGCATCTGCAAACAGAACAACAATTGACTGTCAACAAAAATATTGAAATTTGCAATCTCAGTCTGAAAACAAATTGTCATTTTCACCTCTATTTCTTATGGTCAACCTTGGATAGAAACTGAAAAATTGCTCAAAAACCCTGCATTGTTTAAGTTTCATTTATGTTTTAGAGATAGTTGTATTAGTTGTAAAACTTAGCTACCTCATAGCAGTTTGCATATCTTAGAACATGACAACTTTTCACATCATTGGATAAGTTCATGCTTTGATTTTTAGTATCATTGAACCTAGTCACTTTTGTCTCACTAGTGAATCTTTTCCAACTCATTAGTCTAGTTTGGGAAATTCACCTTATCAGTTTGTCTTTTTCCTACATAAGGTTCCTTGGTAAAGTTAAGTCATAGCTTTAAATTATTCCATAGGTGGTAGGTAATACCCGCTTAAAATAATTTACCATCATATTGTACTCAAAATTTTGCATCTTAGTATACATCATTGTAGAAATCCTTAATTTTAGTGATATCATTTATATTCAGAAAAACCCAAAAACATAGAAATAGAACATATCAGTTTCTAGACATAGTTTTTCATTTCCCTTTTGGGCAACATTTTCATGGTCGAAACAAGGTCTAAGAAGAAACAAAGAGAGATGTCAGACCCAGAGGAATTCATCAATCCTTTTAGAAATCAACCATCAGGGAAAGAGAGACCACACAAAGTTTTGCTTGAAAAACATGTCACTAGAGACACACATGGAAAAATTTATGTAGAAGACATAGATGCTGTAGTGCAAGATCTTGAGTTTGCATCCTTTATGGATGAGTGTTTGTAAAGTGATCCCCAAAGATATCTATCAAAGCTTCTAGTAGAAGGTGCCACACTACCCCTAAGATTTCACATTCATACTTTGAAGACATCTACTCAACCAACAAAAACTATGACATCAAGTGTCTCCATTCCTCAAATTACCCTAGTGATACCAACTAGCATACCTACTCAAACATCATCCATTATAAACACAACCCCATTCAATATAACACAAGATTTACAATTCACTGCGGGAACATTTTCATCAAACCCCTTTGGCACCAACACCACTGGTAAAAGACCCAAAGTTTGCACGAATAGAACTATACCTCGTATCAGCATTAGTACTGCCATTCTGCAAATAGGGGCTACACAAGTAGGAAATATTCCTATACCAAATTAAAATATTCAAACAGTGAATATTCCTATACCAAATTAGAACATTTAGATAGGGAATATTCCTATACCAAATCAAAACATTCAGACAGGATATATCCCTAGACTGAATTAGAACATTCAAATAGGATATATACCATCGCCAAATCACAATCCATCATAGAATATTCTATTTCAAAACACGTACATTTATCCTAATAACATAAACAACATGTAATTGACATAGGTAGATGTTCTGCAAAATCAAATGCAAATTCTCCAACACCAAATGGACAATATGTCAATGTTTGGAATACTAACTATCTCAGTGCAAGATTTATGTCCATGTCCCTTTGACAAAGCGCTAGACATGACACCCTTCCCACATAGATACATTATACCGAATTTACCTAAGTATAATGGGAAGATGAATCCTTTGGAACACATCAAAGAATTTTCTACAACATGCATGGACATCTTGTATGACCCCATGTATCTAATGAGACTATTTCCGCGAACCCTTATTAGGATAGCATTGGAATGGTTCTCTAAACTACCATATGACAAAATCATGGGGTGAATTAGTTGAGAAGTTTTTTGAACTTTTCCTTCAACAAAGACAATGAAATCACGATAGCTACTTTATGTCACACCACACAAGAAGAAGGCGGAAATTCCACCACTTTCTTTCAGAGATGGAGAAGCTTAGCTAGTCGATGTCCATTTGAAATACCAGAAAAACAAAAAGTCATGATATTCCTTGAAAATATTCATCCAAAACTGAGAAGTGACTTAAGAGTACATTGTTGTACCTCATTCCTAGACTTGGTTCAAAAGGGCATTATACTTGAAAAGGGCCTTAATGACAAAGGAGACATTAAAGTACCAGGCAGGAACCTAGTTGTTCAACATCAAAATGCTCCCAACGATAGAAACAAGTTTTGGTCTAGAAACAAAAATGTAACAAATGATGGTATTGTTAATGTTAAGACCCTACATGCGAGACCTGTCATCACACTTAGAGGTTACAAATCCAACTAGGACATCACGAGTAATCCAGATCAAACAACCAACTTTGTCCAAAATTCACAACAACAACAACCACAAAGGAGATTTCCAAAATGTGAGTTTACACCCTTAGGGGAACCAATTGAAACAATTTACAAGGAACTGATCAAACATAAACTCATACAACAGGTTTAGAACCCAAACAGTACGATCCTAGAAAATTTAAACCTTCATGGTGGGATGATAACGCCTATTGTGAATACCATCAAACAAAGGGACATAACCTACAACAGTGCCGACAATGAAAAATATCATACAAGATTTTTTTGAAGACATAACCATAGAAGTCAATGGGGAAAAACATACCAAAAACAGTGATCATAAGGTCTTCACAGATCCATTATATGACCATGGGAAAGAAAATGTCTCCAGTTTGAGAACTAAGAATAATACCTCAACCAATTATACCAATGCTAAGTATGATTATAAACCATGTACCATCATCAATCATATCCAAACGGCTAATTAAAATATCTATACCATTACTGTAGACATGGAAAATATACAATTCGATCTGACACACTGGATCCTGATTTACTAACACCATTTCATCCCGAATCATCTCCTTTGCTAGTCATTTAATCGAATAATTTGTATTTGATTAAAGTCATCACTCTTCATCTCTTAATTAAATTAAGTCATCATCTCCTGTTAATTAAATAAATCAATTTTATTTAATTAATTCTATAATACCCCGTTTAATTAAATAAATCATTTTATTTAATTAATCCCTAAAGTCATCTCATTTAAATTAAGTAAATCTTTATTTGGTTTAAATCCAATATCATCCCTCTTTAATTAAATAAATCAAATCTTTATTTAATTAAGTCTTTAATCATTTTCCTCTCATTTTGATCAATCCTAAAATCTAAGTCAAAATGGTCAAATCAACTAATCTCTACTTAAATTGACCAAATCTTGATTAATTTAATCCCTATCACTAAAATCCTCTAGAGAATGCAACTTGCACAATAAATCAATTACTTTGATTTATTTAATTGCCTATTTTCTCTCAACATGGAATAAGGGAAGAATATTCGCTCAAATTTGAATTCAAAATTCAAGTGGGCTTGGTCCTTCCAACAAGGCATTTAATGCCTCTTACATGTCCTTGTGCGTTGAGCCAAGTGACATTAACTCCATTTCCTTCTCCCTCCAACATGCCACATTCAAATTTCAAATTTGAATCTCATAGCATTTATCATGCATATTGATCGAAATGTGGACAAACTTCGACCATTCACATCTTGACAAGTGGAACTTGACCATTAGATGTTGAATGATCCCGCATTGATCAATTTCACTCTCTTTTCCATTTTGGAAGTCTATAAATGAGAGACTCTTCCTCTCATTCGATCATCCACAATTTGAGTAAACTTATTATACTCAATTTCATCTCCAAGCATAGCCATTCTTATCTATTTTTATCAAGTTCTTAGCTAGGTTATGTAGGAATCCAACCATCAAATGGATCAAATCATCAAGCTTACAAAGGAGTTGGGAAAAAGGGCTAATTTCGACATATCAATTGGCACCAACTCCCCCATGGGGTCAAGAGTTTGCATTTACTTAATTTAGGATTTCATCTATATTTCATGTTTGTTTTTTGTTTTTCCTATTTTGAGTAGTTGTGAATGGATTTCATGGGGAATCCTTGTTTTATCTTGCATATGAATTCACTAATGTGTTTGTTTTTCATGTCTATGCAGGAATAGGATTGGGGTTGACATTTTGGCACTAGAAAGAGGGTAAATCTCAAGTTCTAATCACGTTTTTTTGGAAAATTTCGTGCTTTTATGTTTTTTTTTGTAGGTCCGAAGAAACCGTGCCGCACACAGTCCTGTGACGCTATATTGCACCGCTTTCAGAGGTGCGGCGCTATATTGTGCCGCTGAGTTTCCAAACTACGTCGCAGTTGTTTTCCCACTCAAGAATTTTGAAATTTTAAACTTCGTCGTAGATTTTCAAGTTGCAAACTGCGCCACATGTCAAAAATCCTTTGTATTTGAGCTCTTTGTTTTCTACAGAGCACCGCTTTTAGTCTGGGTACGATGGTATTTCCAAACTGCGCCGCACCTGTGGATTTCTGAGTTTTTTAACATTTTTTTTTGTGATGCATTAACTTCTCGAGGTCATAACTTTTGACTCGAATGTGGGTTTTGGTTGAAAGTTTACAAACGGTTTTGTTATGAGGTGGCATGTGGTTTGATAACCAATCTTAGATGGGTGGGGGGCCATTTTGGCACATTTTTGGGCTTGAAACTTTCATCTTGGCCCTCAAAATGACATTTTAGTGTTTTTTCCTAGTTTTTTTTAATTTATTTTTGTTAATAACTCAAAACCCATGTTTCCAATTTCGGATGTTAGTTGGCAATTCATCCTATCTTAGTCTTAGAAATTTTTTGGAAAAAAAATAGGACTCTCAAAGTCATGCATGCAAATTTACCAAAAATGGAAAAATCTAAAAATTGTTGAAATTTGCCAAAAAAGGAAATTTCTTATTCAAAAGTGAAGGAAGGAAATCAAAGGCCAAGGGTTCTTTATGAATTTATCATATCATTGTATCAAGTGTTTTTAAACTTTTGAGAGAACTTATAATCGCTTTCTAAGGATTTGATTACTTTCATGCTCTTAGGACACTAAAATTTCTTTTGGGCTCTAAAAAGAACAATACAAATTTTCTTTCAAATTTTGCAAACAAAGGGCTTAAAAAGAACTTTAGAACAACTCACTAGATTTGGTTTAAGGATTATAAATTGAACAAGGAAAATCTCATACTTTCTTTGGTGCTTAAAATGAATTCATTATTGCTTTGAAGGATTTAAAATGAACATGTGCTTTTGTGTCTTGTAATCTTTTTTGCAAAGTAATTTCATTTAAAAAGGCGTATGCACTTCTCTCATGCCTCACAGAGATCTTGACAATCAAAAGTCTTTTTGGTGACATTAAGTTGCATAAAATAATTGCCTCCACATTTCATTTTTTGGAGTGAAAATTGAACCAATGTTGCAAGTGTGAGTGTGGCATATTGCGAGTGTTCTCCCTTTGTTTTTCAATGAAGGTTGATTGAACTACGGGATATGCTAGCTTAATTTTGTTTATTTTAGCGATCCTGCCTTGTGGGAAAAAGTAATCACCCAAGGAAACAACCCAACCGGGAACACGCTAAAGCCAAGTGACTTCCAACCGGTATATAAGTGTGGATTCTTGAGGAAAGTTCAAGAATCAAGAGGATTATTCTGACGAGAAGAACAACAATGGTCTCTTTCCACATGGATAGTCCCCCACAAACGGAATGCTCACATTAAAACCTCTTGTTTAGCAAAGACCAAAATCCTATCTATTTGTTGGTACAAAAGGTCATGTTCTTTGAAGCCTCCCCATGTTATACATGCGGTTTTGTTGTAGAGATGAAAAGTATGCCATGGGAGATTCATGGGTATTGATGCTTGATTGACCCAAGAAGTGAGTGATCTGTAAGGGGGAGCCTATGTGGTCAAACATCTAATCATCCACACTGAATATGCGTAGTTGGATTCATCCAAGTGGGAACCCAACAAATATTGTCTCTTCATCCTAGAATTGTGAATGTGCTTGAAATAAAAAACACTTTGCTTGGATCTCAAAACAAATTGGAAACAAACATTCATAAATCATCCAAATTTAAAACCCTTTAGGAGGGGCAAACACCTTTGAACAAATCCAAGTGTTATTGCTTTCCCTAGGGATTCTATCCTTAGAGGTCTCTAAGCATTTGGATTTACATCATTATTTGCTCATACTAAAGTCAACCTAGGAAACTATGTTCTTGAAACCTTGATTTTCACATAATGGACATTGTGGAATGAAAAATAATTGAGACATAGACATTCAGTTTGAAAAACATAATCAAGAAAGTGTTTGTGGTGAAAAGAACCAAACCTAAGCAAGATAACAGATAATTTAATCACACATGTGCTTGGTCCCTTTTGAGTTATTTAGTTTTCATGCAAACATTGGTCTTTTGGTTTGAACCACTCTTAGGAAAAAACATGTTCTTCATTACCTTGGTCTTGTAAGTAGGTCCTCTTAGGCTCATCTAGGATCAAGTCAAACACTTCACCCCAACCAAACATCAATCGAAAATCATCTCACCAACAAATTCTTGTGAACTTTGAAAACATCACTTATGCTAGACTTTTAGGAAAAATCCAATCATCTTATTTGACTTAACACACTTAGTCAAATTATCCAATTCAACATCACCTTATTTGGCTTAACAAACCTAGCCAATTTATCCTCTTGTGTACGCGTTTACCCTAGGATAACACAACTTCCTAGACTTTACAAGTGCATTATCACTTTGTTTGACTTAACACACTTAGTCAAACTATCCACAATAAAAAAACAAGTCCTAAATTCTAGCATCAATCCAAAGTTCTAAAAGTTTAAACGGCCATATCATTCACCCCTTTCATCCTCCATATCATCATTGGTCCTAAACCCTTCAAAGGCCAGTAAGGTCAAAACACAAGAGGAACATGGAATATTAATTTGATTCCTCCAACATGAGTAATCCAATTCAACCAAACTGTCCAAGCTTTACGATGCCAATTGATTTTCAAAACTTGCATTTGTACAATCCATACACGGGATCATTATCTCCTACACACCTGAATGGTACAACAATGTGAGTTTTCCCAATCTAAATTTTGGAGTGTCTTTTCCTATGGTATATTTAAATCAAAGTCAAAACTTACAAATCTATCAACCAAACAATCAAGGCATGAACCTTCCGAGCAACACTCCAATCATAAGTCAAAGCATCATACCAAATCCTATCATCTTGCCACCAATATCACAACAATAGATGGAAACCATCCAAGCAACCCCAAAGGTCAACACAACCACTATCCTCAAATGTCGCGAGGACCAAGAATCTCAATCACACTATTCACCACTCAAACCCTGGCAATCAATGCAACTGTTCCACTCATCACAACAATCAACACCATTCCCAATCCACCACCACCATCGCCACCACCGCCAAAACACAACATGGCAAATTCATCCAGCATCACGTTGCAAGAAGTCCAACAAATTCATGCTCAAGCCCATGCTCAATACCATGCACAATTGCAAGCAACTCGACAACAAAATTTTTAACAAGGTCTACAATAGTATCAAGCACAACAGGAAGCATCCCATTTACTAGCCCAACAACAAGCTTTGTTGGCACATCAACAACAAGACCAACAACAAGCGTTGTTGGCACAACAAATGCAGGCATATCAAAAATCCCCACTTACTCAGCAAAGCTTGAAATAGATTCCCGCAACAATCATTGAAAATGATGATCAAGATGCTTTGACCAATGATCATGTTGAAAATGTCTCTACATCACCTATTGAATTAGAGGACATATCTCAATAATTGATTCCAAAGCATGATCAACATCTTTCACCAAAGTCTAGCAATGGACCTTTCCAAGACATATTGACATCCTTTGACCTCATGGTTACAGATATTGAAGAAATCCTCAACTCACCATTTGATCCAAGATCACTCAAAGATCAAGAGGCTATTAAACCACTTTCCATGCCTAATGAGGATATCCAAGAACCCTTTAGGGATTCTTCTAGCTATGTCTCTAGGGGTCATAGGTGGGTTGCAAGGATAGGAACCTTGCAACACACACACCTAGAACATGAGAAGAGTCTTTCAACACTACCAAACAAAACCAAAATAGTTCACATCAGGTTCACCAAAATGTAGAGGAAGGGGACCAAATTCTCAAGATCCCAAGTCATGGGAGGGTCTAGAACAATCAGCTACCCTAATCTACCTCAGATTAAAGGATTGTTTAAGATAGGTTTGATGTTCAGGGTGGTGAAAAGGATGGAAAACTGATCTATCACTATCCTTTTGTCAACCTGAGAGTTTAGGAAGTCAGGTGAGCAGGTTTTAGGGGTCTAGACGATGACTTAGGAAACTCTCCGCCAAGGGACTCCAATGGAGAAGACAAACGACATCACAAAATATTGTTTTCCCAGTCAGGTGCTGGCGTTCGTATGAACAAGGAACATAAAGTATAATCTAGGAACCTAGAAAATCCTACTATCAACCCGACTAGTGTAGTTTTACACTATGATAGAAAGCTGAAAATGACTAAATGACTAGAACAACAAGAAGAATACTTCAACTTGATAAATTAATGGATTAAGAACATAATAACGAGCAAGGGTGGTAGAAATTTAACTTACAGTCAGTCTAGCCTCTCGCAAGCTCCACACAAATGAAGTACCTACACAATAGAACGAGGAAAAATGTTGGGGATGTTTCAGGGCTTACTGTAGTCAAACCCTTGTTCAGTGTTCCGACATCCACATACAACTAGAATAGCCACAATAGAGAAAGTATTAAATAAAGTATTAAAGGGAATAATACCAAGCAATGCTAACAACAATATGCTATGAAAGTAATATAATGATGCTAAATTAATGAATATCACCTCCAAAAAAGATGCTCTCAAGGCATGTGAAGGAAGATGTGAGACCGCAAGCTTGTAAGTGCCAACATTGGTGCAACAACGAGAGGAGTAAAAACAACATAGTTCTAACTTGGAGCTTCAAAATGGTGAAAGTGTTGTGAAATGAAGTTTGTAGAAGTGAGTTTGATCAGGTGAGGTTGAAGAAGTTGAATGAGATGAATGCGATAGTGTTTTGAAGATGAAATGGGAGCCAAAAGAGTCATTTAAGGTTGATCAAAGGGGCAAAGGCGTTATGTTTCATCACCAATGGAGAAGTGTAACACCTTTACAGATTCTAGAGATGGGAATCCTATCAATATGGTAGCGTGTCGTGCAGACGTCTGTGCATCACACTAGTGTCCCTGACAGAAATTCCCCCATCGACACTACAAACAACCACCAAATGGATGGAGAGCGGAGGGAGGACATGGAATAGCATCATCGGGTTTGATTTTTCTAAGGTAAGGGGTGTAAATGGGGAATTTTTGAGGGGTACAAATTCATGCCATTATAGGTTGTCACAATTGTATGAGTTTTCATTTCATCTAGGGTTTTAAATTTGTATTTTTCATTGTTTAAAATCTAAATAATCCAAAAGAATTACATGCATATTACATTGATTTTGCATAATACTTGCATATTAGTGTATTTTTAGTCATTTACATTAATAAATTTATTCAAAATTTCATTAAAAAAGTGTCATCTTTGTTCACTTTTTGTCCTTTATTGCACTTGCATTTAGACACCAAAATCTGTAAAACATTGTCACTAGTTTACAACCTGGAATATACAACACAAATAATAACTCAGAGTTTGCATTTTTCATTTTTAAAAACCCTTTACAAGGACCCGTTCACCCTTGGGCGAATGAGTGCTTGAGGGCCCATCAAAGCCAACTTTTGTAGGTGTTTTTTCAGTCCTCTACACTTCCTAGATCCACTAGTAAACCATTGTTTCAGTCTTGAATTTTTTGGGAATTTTTGTTTTATGTATTAGGTCTAATCATCCATTTAGTTTAGGCATTGAAAATTAGGAAAAAATATTGCATTCAGATCTATAGAACAATTATCACATCATGTTTTCATTATAAAAGTCTTTTCATATCATACATCATGTTCTATTTTCAGACCTTGTTGAATACTCTAAGAAATTGTTGTTACAAGCATATGAATATGAAGTCATTTCTCCTCTTTTCTTGTTTTTCGTTGATCCCTCTCCTATGTGTGAAACTAAATTAGTGAAAGAGAATACAATCATGGACAATCATGAAAATCAATTTTGTTCTCCCAATATCTCTCATATTTGTGAATATATTTTGGTGTTAGAGGAACCCATCATTAAGAGTCCTATTTGTTTCTCTTCTCCTAGTTGGGAAGACATTATTGGAAAAGAGGATGAACTAATTGTTAAGAAAGAAAATCCAACCATTAACATCTCTCCTACTTGTGTTGAATATTTTAGAAGATCCAACCATTGAATGATGAAAATCTAGTTTGCTCCTCTCCTAAAAAATTGCCTTCTAAGGAAGATATCATGGTGCAGGAGGATGATAGCATTGATAAATGTATTTCAAAAATTAGTAATTTTTCCTCCTTAGATGAAGATGATGAGGTGACATTAGACTCTCCTTCGATAAAAGATCATCAAAATAAGGATGTCTAAATTGAGGCTCTGAACATTAGATCTCCCTTGATTATTAGACCTCTTGAGAGTCCTCTAATCATGGACCTTCTAAGAGTCCTCTAATCATTGGACCTCCTAAGAGTCCTGTAATCATTGGACCTCCTAAGACCCCTTTAATTATTGGACCTCCCAAGTAATCTCCTAAGCCACTTCTTATCATAGGACCACCACAACACCAACCACAACCTCTAGGAGCTATCTTAAACTTTTCAAGGCAAATCACTAGCAACAATATTTTGTAGTAACCGAGTTATAATTTTGTTTCTCATACATAAAACACAAGGAACAATAGGCAACCACACACCACACCTATTTAATTACCACTTCCTCAACCTATCTTTCCTAGTGCTAGACTCATTTCCATTTGCATAGTGGAAATGATTATGATCTTGGAGAACAACTTTAAAACACTCTTGCTAAGATATCCTTGTGGGTTTTGATTCAATATTTTCCTAATTACCATAACATGCTTCAAAATTCTTTAAAAAAATTTGTTATCCCTCCTAGTGTGCAACTAAATGATGTAGCAACCCTAATTCAAGGCATGAACTTGATCAACTTAGACATTACATTCCATCAAGATGAGTTACCTCAATTAGAAGTACAAAAACAAAATGAGGCTTTCATGGTAATGGATGCCATTAATAACTGTGGGATAAAATAAACTCTCATTGACAATGATTCAACTCTTAATGTGTGTAGTGTAAATCTCTTAAAAATATTGGAGTGGACAAGACTATGATTAAACCTGATTATTTATCTATTCATGGATTTGATAATGTGGGAAAATAACCACTTGGTGTGGTAACATTTCCTATTAGAGTTGGAAAGGTCACATTGTAAACTCCTATTCATGTCATGCCTAATAATATTTCATTCAATATTCTCTTGGTTAGACCTTGGATTCATGAAATGAATGACATAACTTCAACTCTTCATCATTTAATGAAATATTTCTACAACAACAAGGTCTAAACAATCAATGTTGACGCTCACCCAAAAATTTGTTTACACATTGAGAAAGACAAGGAAAGTCCTTTGAAAACACTGATACCAACTTCAAAAGTAGAACCCATGCAGGAAGAAGAAAAATAGAATAATATTGAAGAGGTCACAAAGATATTGGATGATGATTGGGGTTCATTGGACTTCACACCTACATTCATGGGAGAATAAAATATTAGACACAAACCAAGAAAAGAGAAAGAAGATGAAATAATATCATCATAAGTTGAGTCATCATAAGCATGTGAGTCCACAAATTTTAGAAAAGAAGAGGAAAATAATAATTATAAATCCACATATGATGAATGTGATCACGAGAAACCAAAAAATCCAAAAGAAATGGAAAAACTTTATGGAATAGGTTACAAATTTTTGAAACATCTTGGCTATAATGGAAAAGGATGTTGTGCTAGAGAAAAAGGTATCTGTGTCCCTATAGAGCCTAACACACAAGAAACAACTAGTGGTCTTGGTTATTGTCATTCGAAAGAAATGAAAGCATAAAAGAAACCTTTGCTAAATATCAATGCCATCACACAAAACACTCCTAGGATATCCTCAAACACATGTCTTAGTAATGATTGGGGTTAACTAAATTTTACACCCTCCTTTATAGGAGAGTACAAAATCTCACAATCTAAAGAGTCTTGTGTATGTATGAAACCTTTTACTAAGAAAGAGATACCCTTGTCACAAAAGAAAGGAAAATATTATACTATTGATCAATAGAGTACCTTCTGAAGGCTTCTCCAAGCCTACTTGATATCTCTCCCTCCAAGGACGTGAAAGAGGGGGAGATTTGAAAGTTGGGGGGAGAGAAAAGTGGAGTAAATGTCACTTGGCTCAATGCACAAGGACCTCTAAGAGGCCTTCAATGCCTTGTTGTAAGTACTCTTCCCACTCAAATTTGGGGGAATATTCCTTCTTTATTCCATGTTGAGAGAAAATAGAGATTTAATAAATCAATTAAATCTATTTTCATGTGCAAATTGCATTCTCTAGAGGATTTTAGTGATAGGGATTAACTTAATCAAAAATTTGATTAATTTAATGAGAGATTAGATGATTTGACAATTTTGACTCAAATAGATGAATTAATTTAAATCAGAATTGAGAGGAAATGATTAATTAAATAAATGATTTGATTTATTTAACTAAGGAGGAATATGTTAGATTAAATCAAATAAGGTTTAATTTATTTAATTTAATAAGAGGACTGTAGAGATTTTAATCAAATAAAATGATTTATTTAATTAAACAAAAATGTAAGGTTAATTAGATTAAATTGATTAATTTAATCACTAGAGGAGGACGACTTAATCAAATAAACAATGATTTATTTAATTAAAGGTGATGACAGGCCGAGAAGGTGATTTAGGATGAAATGATGTTAGTAAATCGGGATCCAGTGTGCCGAACCGAAAATGTACATTTTCCATGTCTACATTTTGCCCCTCTTTGAAGCAATGTAGTTGTTGCATTGATTCAAAGAATAAACTGCTATGATAAAAAGTTCAAAATATTTTCTAATTTTTTAGATGCCCCACTATTGCCCCATCAAGAAGGATTATGCTGGTATACTGCCCCCTCGAGAGATCGAGTGGAAATGTATGATTTTCCGATCGAGATCACGATAAAATGTGAGGAGTGGTTCTATTGATCAGAGGACAAAAGATAATTCCTTGATGTAGACAATTCTGATGATGTATAGACAGTCATCGGCCATGGGTAGCCTTGTGTATATCTTGATACAACACACCAATTTTAGATAGAAATGTTAGTAAAGATAGGAGAATAAGAAGAATAAGATGGATGGAAGGAGGATCTAAACAAGGCTATGCTATTAATGATGATGATGATGATGATTTTCATTGCTAGGAATCGGGATTTTCAAAGGGTCAATTGCATTATGTTTGATAACACACATAGGTACGATGCATCAAGGTATAAAGGACCAGGATGGTGTTGTACCTAGTGTGATGGAATTTGACTCGACAATCATATAGGAGTGCTCTTGTTCACATTTAACATACATACTTCATTCAGGATGTAGTTCAGGCATTCTAAACATCTCGGACCAAAACACAGAAAAGCAAGCTTTCCTATGTGGTCAACAAGATATCTAAAACATCCTCTCTACAAACCAAACAAAACATATATGACTAAGTTATTTTACAGGTGTATCCCACAAGTGCAATAGATAAAAAAGATATTGATCATTGCCCCATTTCTTTCTCTCTAAACCTATTTTGTTTAGGCATCATTGAGAGGTCCTTGGAATGAGCGCAAAATAAGATAAGTCCAAAAAAAGATCAAGACAAAGTAAACAAACAAGCTAATGTTCTTCGTACCGCTAGCCAAGACTAACTACTGTGAGGGGTACCTGATGCTTATGTCCATCACAGGAAAGCTTTATCCTAGGACATGCTGTGATCAGGGTTTTGGTGGGACTGATTGGGTGATACGCTATTGATACTCCGAGTTGATCAACTTGCTTGCTTACTGACTTAGAGCTTCAAGACTCTGATGATTAGGTGTTCACTTTGGAACCTGCTACACTTGCTTCCGATTGACTCACCAAAGGGTGAAGGCGACGATTGACTTTATTATGAGTGATAACAATCACAGGTAAAAGCGAGATGAAATGGATCCACCATTTTGGGTTTTCAGAATATTTTGAGGCAATTTTTTGGATTTTGAAGATGTTTTACAAATGTTTTTGGTATTTTCAAACAGACTAACTTAAAGACCTATCCTAGGGGTCTTGGGAGTTGATCCATAGATTAGCCTTGCCTATGTTATACATGCAAAGACCACATAGTTTGACTGACGACAAACTTGACTCGATGATAAGATGGACAAACGGATTGCCATTTTATTGCTTAAAGGACTAACTTAAGATGCAGACTAGATGGGCAAATGGATTGCCAATGCGACAGACGCCTAAGGATTGACCCTAACTGTCTCAGGGGATGATCAAAGATCAACCTTGCCTATGTTCAAGCTCAGAGACGACGTAGTTCGACAAGGTGAAAGACTGACAAGACTAAATGATGAATTTTTTGAAGATTTTGCGATATTTAGACATGTTTTTGGATTTTTGATGAATTTTCACATGATTTTGACAATTTGAATTTGGACATGTGATGATATCAGTGCTCTGTTTTGAGATTTTGTTGAAAACCAAGCTTAAAGTTGATCAATCAGATTGATGGATTGATAGTTTGACTAAGTGTGTTAAGTCAAAAAAAAAGAAGAAAAAAAGAAGTGGTAATGCACTTGTAAACTATAGGAAGTTGTGTTATCCTAGAGTAAATTCGTACAAAAGAGGATGGTTTGACTAAGTGTGTTAAGTCAAATGAGGTGATTATGGATTTGATAATTTGGCTAAGTGTGTTAAGCCAAACAAGATGATAATGGATTTGTAAACCCAAGGAAGCTGTGTTATCCTAGAGTAAACCCGTGCACAAGATGATAGTTTGACTAATTGTGTTAAGTCAAACAAGGTGCTAGTTGATTGGATTCGCTTGATCAAGATTGATGAAGCTTGATTTGGAACAAAATAGCTTTGATGATTTTGATGTGACGCTGACGCACAAGTTAGATGCAACTGATATGAATTGTTTAGATCGATGTTCGATGAAAGATAAAGCTTGATAAGGAACGTCTTCCTATCAAAATATGCCATGGGCTAGGGATTTGGATTTGGTGCTCACAATTTTTTTTACCAATTTGATTTCATGTTTTGCAATGTTCGGATCACCACATAAGTGTGAAGATATAGATCAAGATTTATTCCCGAAGCGAGATGTAAATATCTGCCCCCAGTGTCTAGCAATGTTTGAATGACCATGGGCGGATTCTTGGATGAATGGATATGGATCATCTTGCAATAAGATAAGGGTGTTCAAAATAGAGGATTCTCATTCGGATAATGCTTCAAGTCTCATATAACATTAGGTAGGATAGGATCAATGAAAATGACCCATGTCAAGATGTCTGCCATAAACAAGTGTAAAGTGTGCACCAAAATTTCATCATGATCTAGATAAGGTAGATAGATGGAAATGGGTTGGATAAATGGTTCATGGATGAACGGATTTATGTTGGCTTTATTATGGATGCGATAAGATGCTTTCTTCTGAACTGGCGCACGTAGATGCTCGATTCTACACATGACGCCTATTTGCCAGGTTTTCATCATGGTACCTATCCAAAGCACCATCGAAATGGTTTTCGCTAGAGGATGATTTTTTTCTTTACTGTTTTCAATCCTTTTGTGATTTTTTTATTTTTTATTTTTTAATTATTATTATTATTATTATTATTTTTTTATATTTTATATTTTTTGAGAGATTTTAAGCTGATGTTGAACCACTTGGTGGTGCTGATGTTGATGCTTCTATCATAATGTGCCATTGATATCTTGTTTGAAGAAGTTGCTTTGCCAAGATACATGCACATGAATGCAACTTTTGAGATCCCTGATATGTTTTGATGATACCGGAGTTAACTCTGTCTTTATGCGCACATCGTGATAGAGTGCCTTTTGAATCCTTATGATGAAGGGTCGCTGCCAGTACATGGTCAATGTGAGAATTGGATATCATGCACGAAGGCATGGATGGAGTGTGTTTAGGTATAAAAGATGGATTGGTTGATAGTTTGGAACCTTTGACTCTCCAAACTTGGGAAGATGAGCAGTAATGGATGGATATGGAAGTGTGCATGGAATTAGGACCAACTGCTTGATACACTTTGTATGTTGCTTGAGAAGCATGCTTTTTCTTTTGTGGACATCTTTGATGGATACTTTTCCCTTTTTTATTTTTCCCCATAGTTTCTTTGACCAATGGAGTTTGATAGGGATAATCTTTCTTTGTATTCTTTGGTATCCAAATGTATTTGATTTGTCCTTCGTGCTTCTTAACTTCTTTCACTTTGATAATGTTCTTCATGCTTTGATTCAAGTCTTTCTTTTGATGTTGGTCCCAATTCGTGGATGGGGTGATGGGTGGATGAAGATTCATGGTGTGGCGGGTTGTAGTATTGGCATTGGTTTCATTATAAGGATCCTTCATGCCCCCTATGTTGAAGTTTTCTTGAGACAAAGTTGCCCCCAGTTTTGTGGAAGTATCGCCGATTTGTTTATATCCCTTGATTGTCGAATAACCAAGACCTTGATGTTTAGGATTGCGAAAAATCTGCACTGGCTCCAGGATACCCTGTTCGTGTAGGCCTAATCCCCTACCTTGATAATTCATCTGCTCAAAATTTTTATCTACAATAGGATATGATTTACCTTGGAAACAAGGTGCTAATCCTTCTCTTCTCTGTGGCGAATCTTCAAATGTCATAGCTCTTTCATTGATAAGATGATTTTCGCTTACAAAGGTGAGTGATCCAAGTTTATAAGTGATAGGAT
Source organism: Sequoiadendron giganteum (assembly GCA_007115665.2). NCBI lineage: Eukaryota > Viridiplantae > Streptophyta > Pinopsida > Cupressales > Cupressaceae > Sequoiadendron > Sequoiadendron giganteum. Next base: position 479,747,461 of record CM021107.1, on the reverse strand, counting down.
CTTCCATAAGTGGGATGAATTCCTAATTGATATCTTTAGCTTGATCTTGTGAGATATCAGATTGTAGTTCTTCTTCAAGAGGTGTTGATGCTTCACTGTCCTTGTAAAAGTCTTCCTCATGATTAATTCTTGATATGCTTTTACATGATGTTTTTGATTCACAACTTCTGTAGAAGCCTTCTTCATGATCTATTTCTGGTATGTATCTATAGGATGTTTCTAATTCACAACTTCTGTATATGTCTCCAATTTTTTCCATATTTTGATCATGTGTACCAATGTTAAGAGTAGGAGACTCTTGTTTCTCAGTAATGATTTCAAGAGTATGAGACTCTTGTTTTGAATGAAGATCATCTACGTTTCCATTCAAACAAAGCATCTTGTGGGTGGATGGAGGAATATGTGCTATATGGATATGATTGTCATTTGTGACATCTTGTAGGAGAGTGGCCATCACCTCATTGTAGTATCTTGCATATAAAAATTCTTGATCTTGATTAATGTCAGAATTGCTTTCAACATGCTTTGGATCAAGTTCTTGACATGGGTCAATTTCAAAGGATGGATTGCTTTCAAAGGGTTCTTGGACATCGTCATAAGGCATTGGAAGTGGGTCAATATCATCTTGATCTTTGAGTGGACTTGGATCAAATGGTGAGTTGAGGATTCTTTCACTATTCACAACCGTGAGGTCGAAGGATGTCAATATGCCTTGGGAGGGACCATTGCTAGACCTTGGTGATAGTTGTTGATCATGCTTTGGAATAAGCTCTTGAGATATTCCCCCTAACTCGTTAGGTGGTGTAGAGACATTGTCAACACGACCATTGGTGGATGGATCTTGGTTTATGTTGATAGGATCAAATAACATCAACACTCCTTGAAATAGATCTTTGTAGGAGGGGTCTTGATCATGACTAAAAAATGGCTCTTGATGTATGTTGATTTGATCATCAGATGAGGTGGATGTATCTTCAAGGTGTTCCTCGATGGCTAGATCTTGATTATTGTTTTTGAAAATTGTGGTGTGAATCTTTTGCAAGCTCTGTTGTGGGAGTAAGGCCTGCATTTGTTGCTGAGCCAACAATGCTTGTTGTTGGTCATGTTGTTGTTGTGCCAACAATGCTTGTTGTTGGTTTTGTTGCTGCTGTGCCAACAAAGCTTTTTGTTGGGCTAGTTGTTGTTGTGCCAACAAAGCTTTTTGTTGGGCTCCTTGTTGTGCTACTTGTTGATGGACTGCTTACAATAGTGCCCGGAATTGTGCTTGCGCTTGTCGAACCTGGTGTTGGGCTTGAGCTTATTGGGCTACTTGAGCCGCTTGTGCTTGCTGAGCAGCTAGTTGTGCAACTTGTTGTTTTTGGAGTGACTTTTGGTGGGCAGCTTGTTGTGCGGATTGCAACATGATGGAGAATGAATTGGTCATGTTGTGTTTTGGTGGTGGTGGCGGCGGCGGTGGTGGTGGTGGGTTGGGGATGGTGTTGATTGTTGGGATTGCTTGGATGGCTGCCACCTGTTGTTGCGATATCGATGGCAAGATGGGATGATTTGGTATGATGTTTTGATTTGGCATGATAGATTGAAATTGAACATTGTTGTGTTTGGGAATCATATTACTTTTATTTTGCATGGTGTTACCTTCACTTGGATCAATACCTAGAGTCGTCAACATATTGCTTGGATTTTGAACAACATTAATGGGATTTGCAAACATGTTCACCCCAAAGTTTACCAAGTGTGGATTTGAAATGGTCATGTTTTAAAAACTTGTCTTTGGCATGTATGGATTTGGTGGGATAATGTTGTTTGGAAAAATCATGCATCCAGCATTTGGTTGATAGATTTGCAAATTTGGAATTGAATTTAAATCTACCATTGGGAAAGGTGTTCCAAACTTTGGATTGGCCATACACACATTCGTTGTACTTTTGAGGTTTGGAGGAGATAATGATGCCATGTATAAATGTGATTTTCGATAATCAATTGGCATTGTGAGACTTGGATAGTTTGGTTGACTTGGATTACTCGTGATAGATGGATCAAGTTTATATTGCATGTTCCTCTTGTGTTTTGACCTTGTTGCGAGAGTGAACCTCTAAGGTGTTTAGGACCAATGATGAGATGGAGGATGAAAGGGGTGAATGATACAGATGTTTGAACTTTTTGGAACTTTGGATCAATGCTAGATTTTAGGAATGGGTTTGATTTGGTTTTGATTGGTTGATAGTTTGACTAAGTGTGTTAAGTCAAAAAAAGTGATAATGCACTTGTAAACCCTAGGAAGTTGTGTTATCCTAGGGAAAACATGTACACAAGATGATAATTTGGCTAGGTGTATTAAGCCAAATAGGATGACGGTAAACTTGTAAACCCTAGAAAGTTGTGTTATCCTAGGGAAAAATCGCATAAGAGAATGAATTGGCTAAGTGTATTAAGCCAATCAAAGTGATCATGAACTAGTTTACCTCAGGAAGTTGTGTTATCCTAGAGGCAAATTTTTTCAAGAAGATTGATAATTTGACTAGGTGCATTAAGTCAAACAAGGTGATGCTAATTTTCCAAAATTCTACCATAAGTGATGTTGTAAAGTTCCAAAAGTTGTTGGTGAGATGGGATTTGATTGATTTTTGGATGGATGAAGTGATGATTTTGATCCTAGATGACCTTATGAGGACTTACAAGACCAACATGATGAAGAACATGCTTTTCCCTAAGAGTAATTTAAACCAAAAGACCAATGTTTGCATGAAAACCAAATGAATCAAAAGGGCCCAAGCACATGTGTGGTTCAATTGTCTTTTATCTTGCTTAGGTTCGATTCTTTTTACCACAAGCACTTGCTTGATTATGTTTTCAAACTGAATGTCTAATGTCTTGCTTTCTTCTTCATCCCACAAGGTCCATTATGTGGAAATTGAGGAGAGTAAGGCAAAAGTCTCTTATGTTTAACCTTGTTGAAAACAAATGACGATAGAATCCAAGCATTTAGAAACCTCTAGGGATAGAATCCCTAGGGAAAGAAAGAGTGCTTTTATTCGTCAAAGGTATTTGTCTCCTCAAAGGGGTTTGAAATTTGAAGGTCTTGTGAATGTTTGTTTTCCAATGTTTTGAGGACCAAGCAATGTGTTATTTTATTCAAGCACTTTTACACTTCTAGGATGATGAGGCAATATCTTGTTGGGTTCCCACTTGGATAAATCCAGTTGTGCATATCTTGTGTGAATGGCTAAATTCTTGACCACACTGGCTCCCCTCCATGACACTCACTTATTCCGGTCAGCCAAGCATTAGTACCCATGAATCTCCCATGACATACTTTCCATTTCTACAACAAGACCGCATGTATAATGTGGGGTGACTTCAAAGGACATGAAATTTTGCACCAACAAGATAGACAAGGTTTTGGCCTTTTTCTAAACAAAGGGTTTTAATTTGGGCATTCCGTTCATGGGGGATTATCCAACATCGGTGAGAGTCCATTGCTGTCCATCTCGTTGGAATAATCCTTGTGATTCTTGAACTTTCCTCAAGAATCCACACTTATATACCGGTTGGAAGTCGCTTGGCTTTAGCGTGTTCCCGGTTGGGTCGTTCCCTTGGGTGATTACTTTTTCCCACAAGGCAGGCCCTCTAAGATAAACAAAAGTGAGCTAACATATCCCGTCGTTCACACAACCTTTGTTGAAAAACAAAGGGGAAAACCTCCACAATATGTCGTGCTCACACTCGCATGTTTTGTTCAATTTTAAGTGCCCAAATTGAAATGTGGAGGCAATCTTTTTAACAACCTAATATCACTAAAATGTTTTTGATTCTCAAGATCGCAATGAAGCGCGAGAGAAGAACATACACATTTTGAATGATATTAACTTGTAAAAAAGATTGCAAAACATGGAAAACATTTGTTCATTTTAAACCTCAAAGCAATGATGACTTCTTTTTATGCACCAAATGAAGTGTGAGTTTGCCTTAGTCAATTGTTACCTTTTAAACAAAATCTAGTGTGTTTGCCTAAAGTTCTTTTTAGCCCCTTGGCATCTTTCAAAAAGAAATTTGATTGTTCTTTTTAGAGCTCAATGGAAATTTAGTGTCCTAAGATCAAAGATTTTTAACAAATTTCTTAAAGAGTGTTGAAGAACACTTTAGTGTTTAAAAACACTTTGTACAAAATAAGCATGGTGTCATGAAAAATTTGATTGTTCTTTTTTAAAACCCAAAGTAAAGTAAGTGTTCCTAAGGTCAAAGATTTCTAACAAATTTCTTAAAAAATGTTAAAGAACACTTTTAGTGTTTAAAAACACTTTGGTTTGGTGCACATGATATCATGATGACTTCTTCCTTTGCTCCAACCTGCAAAATGACAGAAAAATAGAGAGCAATAAAGACAGGAAATCAGATTAAAGGTTAAAAATCCTAAATTTAAAAAGCACATGCCAATTTAAAACTTTATTGTCTTCCTGCGGCGGAGTTTGAAAAAGCAGTGGAGTTTGGAAGAAAGGTGGTGCTATATAGCGCCACACGAGTGACTTTGGGCGGTGCTCTGCAGAGGCACAAAGCGCAAAAGCGGTGCGACAAAGGCCCGCGGTGTAGTTTGGAAGTGGCCTAGTTTGAGAATTTAAAATTTTTCAGTGGGAAAGGTGACAAGGTGGAGTTTGGAGAAGGTGCAGCGCAATATAGCGCCGTGGTGATGAAAGTGGCGGAGTTAGGACCTACGCGGTGGACTTAGGAATTTTTAAAAAAATGACAGGTGGGAATCCGCGACAGTGTTTGGAGGATTCAATCATTGGTGAATATGGCGCCGCGGTGCTGGAGGCGGCGAAGTATTGCGCTGTGGAGCTGAAAGCGGTGTGATATAGTGCCTCGCGGGCTAGTTTGCCTATATCTGCAAGAAAATGTTAGAAACCGCAAAATTTTAAAAACGTGATTGAATTTTTTGATTGCTGCCCTCCTTCTAGCGCCAAAATGTGAACCCCTAAACCTGCAAATGCACAAAGACAACAAACATGGTTAGATGTTAGATCAAAATGCATACAAGAGTGAGAGATTCCCCATGAAATCCACCTATTCAAACTAAAATTAGGAAAATGAAGAACATAAAATAAGAAATTAAACTAAATCCTAATTAAGCCAATAGATTGATGATCTTATGGGGGAATTGGTGCCAATGGAGTGTTGCAATTGGTCCTTTCCCAATTCCTAAGTAGCAATGGTATGTGATGGAGAAATGGTCAAATCTCCAAAGAGATTTGAGCATAACCTTGTTGCAAATCTTGAAAAGTGGTGAGTGATTGGTTGAAATGGGCAAAATTGGCTCTCAATGTGAGGAGAGTAACTTTGCATATGATTGTGGATGATGATGGATTTGAGTATAGTAAGTCTACTCAAATTGTGGATGATAGAATGAGAGGAAGAGTCTCTCATTTATAGATTCCAATCTTGGAAGAATGAGTGAAAATAAGCAATGTGGGATCATTCAACATCCAATGGCCAAGTACCACTTGTAAAGATGTAAATGGTTGAGGAATGAGCACATTTTGGTCAATGTGCATGATAAATGCCAAAGAGGGGGAGATTTAAAATTTGAATTTGAAAGTTGGGGGGAGAGAAGAGTGGAGTAAATGTCACTTGGCTCAATGCACAAGGACATGTAAGAGGCCTTCAATGCCTTGTTGGAAGTACTCTTCCCACTCAAATTTGAATTCAAATTTGGGGGAATATTCCTTCTTTATTCCATGTTGAGAGAAAATAGAGATTTAATAAATCAATTAAATCTATTTTTTATGTGCAAGTTGCATTCTCTACAGGATTTTAGTGATAGGGATTAGCTTAATCAAGAATTTGATTAATTTAATGAGAGATTAGATGATTTGACAATTTTGACTCAAATAGATGAATTAATTTAAATCAGAATTGAGAGGAAATGATTAATTAAATAAATGATTTGATTTATTTAACTAAGGAGGAATATGTTAGATTAAATCAAATAAGGTTTAATTTATTTAATTTAATAAGAGGACTATAGAGATTTTAATCAAATAAAATGATTTATTTAATTAAACAAAAATGTAAGGTTAATTAGATTAAATTGATTAATTTAATCACTAGAGGAGGAAGACTTAATCAAATAAACAATGATTTATTTAATTAAAGGTGATGACAGGCCGAGAAGGTGATTCAGGATGAAACAATGTTAGTAAATTGGGATCCAATGTGCCGAACTGAAAATGTACATTTTCCATGTCTACAATAAGGTGTGTGTCGTTGGTCTCCTTGTGCTATGTAGTGCAACTCTTGAGTTTGTGACATGAATTAACTGCCTCCCATGGATTCATTAACTCTGGCAATTGTAATAGGCATTAACAGGTCGATATTTTTGTGCAACATCAACTGTCTATGCAATAATTGGTATTAGAGTCTAGGTCACAGGTTCAAACCCCTCACTTGCGTTGGGGGATTGTTGCAAGGTGTGCACCCTTGGTTTCCTTGTGCTGCACAATGCAACACTCAGGTTCATGACATGGCTTAACCACCTCCCATGAATTCATTAACTCTAGTGGTTGTATCAGGCATTAACATATTGATATTTTGGTGCAACGACAACCGTCTATGCAACAAATTTAACATCTTAAGGATTGTGGTTCTTTTCCTTGTGTTGGTACACCTATTACCTCTAATCGATAATGATTGTAATCCTATCTTGTTTCTCATCACTATGTGGCATTAGTATCTTTATGTGTCTTTGTCATTGCCATTCATGGTGGTACAACACTAGGCGCAACCATATTTCTATTGGCAACAACATGATAGTTCTTGGTGGTTTTATTTGTATCTATGATTAGGGGGTAAGGATAAATAATTTTGGGAGGTGTGCATTCTTTACAAGGATCCTTTCATTCTCTCTTTCTACTTAAAATACCAACATAGCAAGTGTGTTGAAATTTTAAGTGGGGGGCATATTTTCCCTCGTTCATTGTTTGCATGTTCCCTTCCTAGTGATGATATCATACACCTCCTAGAAAGTATGAAATTTTTATTCAAAGTTTGGTCTTTTACTTCAGGTGACGAGTCTTCTTGGTTGTGACATTGGGTTTGATGTCCTTCAAGAGTGTGACCTTTCTTGTCATATGACATTCCTATTACTGGTGATGCTACAACTTGCATTCCCTAAATTGTGAATCTTTTATCCTTGACTAGTCCTCTCTTGGTGACATTGAGCATGATGTTCTCTAAGGTGATACCTTTCATGAACTAAGAAAAAAACCTTTGACCATCCTATCCTATTGTATTTAAATAACCACCAAGCATATCACAACTTGCTTGCTAGTGGATCCTTTATGTTTTTCATGAGTGCCTAGCATAATGCAACTTGCTAGCCTTGTGACCATTTATGTGGTTCCTTATCAAAGATATCAAGATGCATAACTTTTAGTATGGTTGATATATGGGGGCTTTTAGACTAGAAATGACTTTCCCATTAGCCACTTTTTTGTAAGTACATACCAACCTAGTGTGTGTTTCTCACTGTCTTGGGGGCTCACCTAGTGTATATTAGGTTGCACTAGCCCTTGTGAGCATATTTTACATCGACCCCAACAATAAAATAACTTGATTTCCTATGGATCCATGTGTTTCATGAGTGATTTTACATATTTATGAGTGTATTTGATGAACGTGGCATAATGGAACTTGCTATTTCATTTTTATTTCCTCTTTTGACATTGTATGTTTGTATATCTTGTCTTGTTGCTTATGTTGGTTTTCCATGGGATCTTAGATTCTGGGGGCTTGATCTCCCTCCTTGATCTTTGATATCCTATCCCATCACTAAAGTGGGGGCTAAATTTAGTGTAGAAAAATGTACACCTTTAAATTTTTTTTAGACTACAGGAATTGGTTGGGTATCCATCCCCCTATAAACTGCAATGCACCTGGTAAAAAAAAATTCACGTGACCAGTGGCACTAGCACAACATGCCCTCTGGTACCACAAGTTTTGGGGGGAGATAGACCTCGTGACCTCTTGTCTGTAATAAGATGCTTTAGCTAATCGAGCTAGGCTCCCCGCCCCTACACCTTTACATTTTCACTATTATTGGGTCCCTTAATTTAATTAGACTTAATTAAGCCTCTCATTGGCCTAATTATGCATTTAAAATCCTAATTAATCTTTTTTTTTTCAAAAGGTAAACTTGTATTAAACAATTACAAACATTAATTAAATTTCCTTGGAGATTGAGTGTCTTGGATTTAGGTCCTAGGACCCATTTTCCCAAGGGCAAATGGGTCCTCCTTAACTTGAGGATCTCAAATTTTAATGTGTTTTTGGTGACATTTTTGTGATTCAAATTAAAATTGCAATTATCAACCTTCAATGTTTAATTTTTGGGAAATTAGAAAATTACCTATAAATACAAGGTCTTTTTATCATTTGAAACTAGATTTGAATTGGGAGAACTTCTTATGAGGAAAGATTATTGTCAAAAGTGTTCAAGAGCAGATTTATTAGTCTTCTACAACAAAATTTAAGATCTCAAGCATCCTTTCAAAGTTATTTGCATCCATGCATGTTTTTGGAGCTAACATTATGATGTAGGTTTCAAGCATTCAAGTCACTTAGTCAAGATTTGAGCTATCAAATCAAGAATCCAATCAATCCATTCATGAAAGATCAATACCTTGGAGAGATGTGTTATTATTTATTCCTCCAAGGGAATCCATTAAAGGGTTTGGTGAGTTGCAACAAGCATGTGTTAGTTCATCATTCCTTATTTTTATCATTATTTCATATTCGAGGTTTAATTACCAAGATGGGGTTTGACCAAGGAAAACCCCTATTCACCATAAACAAACAATTTTTTCCTCTCTTGTGTATGTGCAGATCTTAGGTTGAAGAAAGGATAGGAATTGAAGATCTCAAAAGTGAAAAATTACAAAGGTTGTTAAAGTTGCAAAGTTGTCACAAATGTTTTTCAAGGCCACGAAAACTCAGATCCTGAATTCATTTCTAACATTTTCATAGTGAAACCTATGGGAAAAGGCATCTCAGATCCACCACTAGAGGCTCCTAAAAATTGAGGAAAAGTTCTGTACAAGGACTCATTCACCATTTTCGGACACTTAGTAGCAATTTTTGGTGACAAGGTTTTAGTGTATTACCTTCTTCAAATATGTCAAAAGTTTGTTGTTTCTGATAGAGTTATGCTTCATCTACATGATTCAAGTCTTACATTGCATATTTGAGTTCATTTACTATTTTATTTTTATCTCCCAAAAGTGTTGTTCAGGAAGATCTTACCCCATCCTCAATCATAAGAAAATTTGCAAGATCTCCAATTGGGTTGACTCACCTAGGGTTGAAAGTCAATCCTATCATTGAGGGATCTCAATTCCTAATGAAATAGAAGAAAGATAGTTTCATTACATCCCATTTTTACCATTCTATTTTTAGTAAATTATTTGCGAACCCTCATTTTGAAAAGAACCTATTTTTCTATGTCTCAATTTATTATTTTATATGTTTATTAATGAAAATTTAAATGATATTCATTTGTAGTTTAATTTATATCTTGATTATTTCTATAGGGATTCACTACTCTAGTTCATGAATGTGCCCCTATTATAGATAAATAGAGGAAAAAAATGGTTCAAATTGATTATGAGTATGCAATAAGTTATTATTTTGTTATATGTGTTTCTATAATTCATTTTTTTATATATATTAATGTGTATATCTTTTATTGTATCAGGTTTATGTCTAGAATAACTTAGAGAGGATATCGAATCAATGAGTTGAAAATAAACCATCATCATATGCATCTCCATCCAATCAATAGTCAATGGAAGTTCATGCTCTTCCATTCCCTTAAGGGAAGTGATTATATTAGGGCCCTTTGTTGTATGACTTTATGATATTTTTGTACCTATTTTTGTATTACAAATATGTGACTCTATACACCTATATGGATGTTTTGTACATATATTTTACTTGTAGCAACATATAACATTGTACACCTATATGGATTTTTGGTTAATACAAATATGTTTCACCATTATTATCTAGATTTCTTATAAATTACTAATTGATTAAATGAATGGTTACACAAGAAAAATGAGGGAATATAGAGCACATGTTTGATAATAAGTAAAGTTGTTCATTTTAAATTTTAGTCAAGTATTGTGCATAATCTATCAACACTTCTCTTTTTATGGATTTTGGTGAGATTCTTCATGGTCTCATACATCACATTATTTACCTTTCTACTTGATTGTGCACAAGACTATAGACTATCACCTCAAACCTCTTTGATGAATATTCAAAGCCATATGATTGTCATGTTTTTCTTAGAGATATTTCACTATTATTTGGATCCCTTTTCCTTTTCAGTTGACAAGATGAGCCTACTTGTAGAATTTCTCTCATGAACATCTCTTATAAGGTTTATGGAAAATAAATTTACTATATTCTTCACTATCTTTCACGAGTCTTTTATTTTCAAACAATATCCTTGGCTCAGTCATTTAAGGTATGTAGGGTGTTTTTATTGTCCATGTAAAGTCACTTAGAGACATAGAGATCACTATCATTATGATTTTTAAATAACTTTATCCTATATATATTCCAATATATATCATGCTATTAAATCTTCTTTGTTCACAACTCAATCAACTCAACATACCACTATACTCTTTACAACATTATCTCCACTTATTTTTTTTCACCTATAATTTTTTTTGGAATGATTGTTCTTCGTCTCTTGATAGGAATTTCACTATCATTTAGTCTTTCATTCTACACCATCCTCTTGACTATCCATTTTCATGTGTTTTAAGATTTAGAGGCTTTCTATGGATTATGTCACTTGATTTGAAGACTAATATCATTTATTAGTTGATTGTGGATTGATTGCTTCTAATCAATATCATACATTTTAATACATTTTCACTTTTAGGATTGTATAACTATAAGGTGTTAGAAATATTGAATAAGATTAATAACCAAGAACACCTGCAAAAACAATGATAAATCTTCCACAAGAGGATATGCAAGAATGAGCTTGCTTGATATTAAGACCTCTCAAATGATGAGGTAAAAAGGATGTTTCAAATGATATAATAACCCTTCTTATATAGGAAACGGTGAGATACAAGATGCATTAAGATGTTGCCATGTGTCTTGATCTAACAACATGTGACAACAAGGAAACCCTAACAACATTATTAAAAGATTAAATGCAACCTAGGGTTAATATGACCTAAGTTAACTTATGCTAGTGTAATAAATAATATATTACACTAACATAAGGAACTGTAGTTTGGAAAAATATACTCCTTTACATTTTCACACTATGTTTGCATCCCCTTAATTAATTGGACTTAATTAAGCTTCTAATCTCCCAAATTATGCATTCCTAAGCCTTATTATTCCTATTTTTTGAAAGGGAAACTAACATTAAACAAATGCTAACATTATTTTAAACACCTTGGAAATTGTGCGTCCTGGATTTAGGTCCTAGGACCCATTCACCCAAGGGTGAATGAGTCCTCCTTAAGTACCAAGACCCAGTTTTTAATGTTTTTTGTGGAATTTTAATAATTCAAATTCAATTTTTGAATGTCATCTTATGGAATCTAATTTTCGGGAAATTAGATAAAAACTTATAAATACATAGTTATTTTATCAATTCAAAACTAGAGAGAAGCAAGAACACACTTTATGCAAGCATTCCTAGAGAAAATATTATTTTCAAGAGAATTCAAGAGTAGATTTATCAATCATCTATAGTGGCAATCAAGATCATATCATCATGTCAAAGTTATGTGTGTTCATATTATGTTTTGGAGCTAACATTGTGATGTAGGTTTCAAGCATTCAAGCAAGCATTCAAGAATCAAATCAAGCAATCATTCAAGAAAATTCAAGCAAGATCCAAGAATTAGAGAGATGTGTTAGACTTTAGTCCTCTAACCTTGGTAGCCATCAAGGGTTTGGCGAGTTGTGATATAGAATTGTTCATTCATCATTCCTTACATTTTGTCATGATTTGATAAAGGTTTAATTACCAAACTAGGGTTTGACTAAGGCAAACCCCTATTCACCCAAAAAAAAACATTTTTCCCTCTCTTCAAGTATGTTCAGATTTGCAAGTGAAGAAGGACTAAAATTGGATCAAAAGTGTAATTTTGTAAAGTTTTCAAAGTTGCCATCAAAGTTGTCAAGCCACAAAAACTCACCTACAAAATTTATTTCCAAATTTCCGACAGTGGAATTTGGAGGAATAGGAGCTAAGATTCGAGATCTGAGGACTATGAAATTAAATTTTGGATACCTGTACAAAGACCCATTTTCCCTAAAGTGAATCTATCGTGGTAGGACACTCAACAACCACTTTTGGTGATAGGTACACATCAGTTTTCCCTTCTTAGATCTCTTGGAAAATTCCTATTTTTGTCTGTGCTATCCTTTGTTTCAAAATTTCAAGTTTTACATCACATAATTGAGTTGATTATGTATTTGATTTTCATCTCCCAAAAGTGCATTTCAGTCATATTTGTCATTTTTTGTCATAAAGGAAATAATAGATCCTCTAATAGGGTCGAATCACCTAAAGGTTGAAAGTCAATCCTACCTTTGGAGATCTCTTTTCCTAATGAAATTAGAAGAAAGATAGGTGTATCACCCTCCTTTGTATTCTCACATATATCAACCCACCTACATTTTTCTTCATTTCATTTTGGTGAACCCGACATTCTTACACTATAAGCTTTCTAATCTGGAGATCATTCAAACCCTAGATCTAGGATTTTGCATTAGTTTGCATTGCATCTCATTTAGGGTTTTCAAAATTTCATTGGTTTTCATTTCATTTAGGGTTTTAAAATTATATTTTTCATCCTTTAAAATCTCAAAAAATTAAAAATTTACCTACATATTGTATTCATTTTTTATAATAGTTTGCATATTAGTATTTTTTATTTTTTTATATCAGAAAATTCAAACAAAATTGCATCTAGAAAGTCGTCATTTTTCTTATTGTCTTTCATCAAAATTTCATTTGCATTTCATCATAAAAATCTAGAAATTTGTAAGCGGAAGTATCTGTTTAAAACTTGAATCAAAGACCTTAAATATCAACTCATAAACCCAAATCTTTATTTTTTCAACCCCTATGCAAGGACCCATTCACCCTAGGGTGAATATGTCCTTATACAAGTCATTTTCTAAATTTTTGGGTATTAATTTGTCTTTGTCTGCTTTTCATATTACTATTTTAAAATCTTAGTTTTAGTTTCTAGACTTACAATTTTCTAATTTTTTTTGCATACAAGTTAATTGGTCAAAACAAGTGCATAATTTAAACATAAAATTTGTATTCAAAAGATAATAATAACATGAGTATGGCCAAACTCATTGACGTTCAACCTCGTAAGGTCAAAACCAAAATGTCTCTTGACATGGCTTTCTCACAAAATAACATAATTAAACATGCACCTGATGGTCCTCTTTACATAGCCAAAAGAATCAATGACAAGCCTACTAATGGGATATTAATTGATCCCATATGTGTAGAGAATGTGATCACCGAGGAATTATTTTTTGTGCATAAACTTTATCAAGATTCTTATGAACAATAAAAAGCATCGATCAGAACACATAATGGTTTTTCTTTCCCTATGATAGGTACGATCACTTTCCCCTTAAAAGTTGGATTAACGAAATTAAATGTCTCATTCTCCATCATCCCATTGTACGACCAATTCTATGTGAAGCTAGGCTATCCATGGCTATGCTCCATGGATGTCGTCCCATCAGTAGTGCATAAATGCTTAAAATTTCAATTTGGTAATGAAATTGATCCTATGCATCATAATGGTTTTAATCATGTGTCTTCCCATGAAAATTTCTCATTGGATTTATTTTGGGCCAAACCTATGGAAGCTATTAAACCTCATGAGGAATTCTTTTTCAAATCTTACCAAAAGTTCAAAGAAAACCACATAGCAGAACTATATCTTAGCAATATCACCCAACCCATTTTTGAGCCTCCTATCATTGATGAAACCATGATTGAAGCAAAATCTCTTCCGAGTAACTGAGATAAATCCATGAAAAATCCTTGACCTATTTCCTATAATAGACCAAGAGATAACTATACAAGTCCCATTATGCCTCCTAAGATTGAATAAGTTTATAAACCAAAAGAGAGTGGTTGACCAACCTTCCATGGTTCCTTGCGTTCCTCCCTTATGGGAAGAAAAGAAACCTATGGTTTCTAAACCTGCCCCTACACAATCACAACTTGAAAATTGTTCAAAAAGAAATTAAAATGCTAAAGAGTGTAGACGTAGGTGTCGTGCTATTGCTTGTAAGTTAAAATAAGAGAAAAAACAAACAAATCAAGATTAAAATTTAACTCAAACAAAGCATGATGATTGTATACCTTCGCCACAATAAAAAACACATGAAACCTCTATGGAAATTATCATTAGATCTCTTGTTGTGATTAACTTGGAAGATGATGATTAGAATAGGAAGATTGATGAGGAAGTGCATAATGAGCTGAATTTATTGTTTTTCTCTTCCATGATCTTAGATGACAACAACCATGATGATCCTCCTAACAAGAGCACATCATCATTTATTAAACCTAGTGATTAGTACGACCCTCATTTTTTCCCCTTTGGCTAGTAATCCACCTTTCATATATGATGAAAAAGATTGGGATGTAGATGACTTGATTTAGGTCATATCACATGTGTCATACTAGCTTTATGTCTATTTATGTTCTTTGTGTGATTGCATGTGCATAATGTGATCCCCCATACTATGCTAATTGACATGTATTTATGTTTGTGTGCCTACTTTGGATGACCCTTTTTAGTTTGTTGGTGCAACAATACAAAGGAAGCAAAACTGTCATGACATTCTCCTATTTGTATCTTCATTCTTCTATTTGTCGTAACCATTATCTTTTCATTTGTCTTGTGGGGATGATGTAAAGTGTGAAGACATTTAGGTCTCTTCCATGTTGACCCAAAAGGCTTCTCCTTTGTATTTTATCTCCATGTGTTATTCTTCATTTGTAATCATTGTTCCATTAGTTATTTGGGGAATGATGACAATTTCAAGCTCAATTATAACACTATAGAAAAGACATGCGTTGACCTTAAATCCATGGATGCATTGTGTGTTATCTTACGATTACATGGGGGGGGAACCTCCTTTTCATGACACATATTTATTTGGAAACATCTGATTGGAATAGGGCTTTCAAAATAAGCTCACATGCCTCTTTCATGTATTGACTTTTATCACATTCTACTTTAAAGTAATTTCTCACAACATGGTTTTTAGCAATTTATTTATAGTGGGTGGAATTACGCCTCCCGCTTGTTTCTTGCTTGATGTCATGACCTCTTGTTCAAAGTGTGGTATTCTTATTTCACATGATGTGTCTTCTTATTGGTGACATTGGGATTGATGTTCTTCAATAGTGTGACCTTTCTTGGCATATGACATTCCTCTTAGTGGTAATGTTTTGGTTTGAATTCCCTAAGGTGCAAATATTTTATCTTTGACTAGTTCGCTCTTGATGGTGATATCAAGAATGATGTTCCCAAAAGTGAAAACTCTCATGAAGTAAGAAAAAAACCTTCGAATGTCTTAAAACAAAAATTTTGGCCACTAAGAATAACACATCTTTCTTGGTGGTGCCTTTGTTTCATAAGTGTCTTAGCATAACTCAACTTTCTAGCCTTGTGATTTTCGTATATGACACCTTATCAAAGTTATTGGGAGTATAAATTTTGGTATGGTTGACATATGGGATCTTGTAGACTTGGCATGAATTTCCCATCACCACTTGTTTTGTGGGTACACACCTAGTGTATATCAGACTTTACTAGGCCTTGTATGTTTCTCACTTGTTTAGGCTCATTAAGTGTATATCGGGCTGCACTTGTGAGCGTGTTCTCATGGCCAGCTTTCATAACACAAATTTATTACTTGTGGTGCCATGTGAGCATGTTTGATGGACTTGGCATAAATCAACTTGATAGTTCATCTTTTCTTTGCATTAATTTTGATATTGTATGATTTTGTATCTTGTGTCACTGCTGAATTCATATGTATGTTTGTGCCTTTGTTGGTTTTCCATGGGATATTTAATCCTAGGGGCTTGATCATCCTCCTTGATCCCTGTCATCTCACATTTCTAACATTTATACAATTATACCTCTCTTGACTTATTTGTCTACTTTAGTGTGAGTTTGAGCGTAGGGCTCATACTCTCACTAAAGTGGGGGCTAAATGTAGTGTGTAAAAACTTACTCCTTTGAATTTTCACACTATGTTTGCATCCCCTTAATTAATTGGACTTAATTAAGCTTATAATTTAATAAATTATGTATTCCCAAGCCTTATTATTCATGTTTTCCAAAAGGGAAACTGACATTAAATAAATGTTAACATTATTTTAAACACCTTTAAAATTGTGTGTCCTGGACTTAGGTCCTAAAACCCATTCACCCAATGAAAAATGGGTCCTCCTCAAGTGCTAAGAACCAATTTTTAATATGTTTTTGGTGACATTTTAATAATTCATGTTCAAGTTTAAAATGTTGGCTTGTGGAATCTAATTTTTGAGAAATTAGATAAACACTTATAAATCCATTGTTATTTTATCAATTCAAACCTGGAGAGAAGAAATAACACACTTTATGCAAGCATTCCTAGAGAAAATATTATTTTCAAGAGCATTGAAGAGCAGATTTATCAGTCATCTACAACGACAATCAAGATTATATCATCATGTCAAAGTTATGTGTGTTCATATTACGTTTTGGAGCTAACATTGTGATGTAGGTTTCAAGCATTCAAGCATCAAATCAAGCAATCATTCACTCTAATTCAAGCAAGATCCAAGCCTTAGAGAGATGTGTTAGACTTTAGTTCTCTAAGGGTAGCCATCAAGGGTTTGGTGAGTTGTGATATAGAAATTTTCATCATCATTTCTTACATTTTGTCATTATTTCGTCAAGGTTTAATTACCCAACCATGGTTTGACCAAGGCAAACCCCTATTCACCCAAAAAAAAAAAAAAATTCTCTCTTTGTATGTGCAGATTTGTAAGTGAAGAATGACTGAAATTGGATCAAAAGTGCAATTTTGCAAAGTTTTCAAAATTGTCATCAAAGTTTTTAAGCCACAAAAACTCACCTACATAATTTATATCCAACTTTCTGACAGTGGAATCTAGAGGAATCAAGAGTTAAGATCCGGGATCAAAGGACCACAGAATCAAATTTTGGATCCTTGTACAGAGACCCATTCGCCCTAGAGAGAATATGTCCTGGTAGGACAATGAACAACCACTTTAGGTGATATGTACACATCAATTTTCCCTTCTCAGATATGTTGGAAAATTATTGTGGTGAACCCTTTATTCCCCCTCTTCCATTTTCTGATGTTTCAAGAACTATCTTACAACTCCTTGTCATTATTGACCTCTATAAGTCATGTTGACTATCATTTTTTCCATTTTTCCATCTTAGAAAATTATTTTACCTACAAGCCTATTGAATCACTATCATTCACTATCCTTTCAGTGCTTATTTACTTTGCAAACATTACTTTAATGACTTATTCATTTGAAAGTTCACTTATTTGATTTCCTTTTCAAAGTCATTTTTATACTAGGTCATTAAGATTGTCCATTATGACTATGTTTAGATGAAATCTAAATGGATATTCTTGTAGTAAAATAATTCAAGATGAAACCCACATATATGTCTTCTAATCACACCTTGAATAAGGTATGTTATCCTCTAGTCTGTCTCTCTATACTAACATTACTGTCATTGGTCACCTATAGGTGTGTAGTGGTTTAAATAGTTTTTTTGGACTCTCATCTACATAGTTTCCATCATATTAGTATTTATATCATCAATTCTAGATTTTAGATATGTCATATTTTCATGATACCATTTTGACTATCATATGGGACTATTGTCATACCATTTGGAACCCTATTACTCATGAAATCATAATGAAAGAAGATTGAAATTTTTCCTTAAGGTTTATAGAAGATTAATAAAATAGGTAATAATGTATATCTTCATGAAAAAGGATAGTTTTTAAGAGTTTACAACTATCATAATCCAAAAAATTATCCACTTTCAAGATAGGAAAGTCATAAAAACCCACAACATCATCAAATATAATGAATACATGCCATATAAATGAGGTATTTTGATTTCTTAGGATAGTACACACCAATATCTAGTGATGTTTTATCATTATGTCCACAAAATTGAGAAAAATCAAGTAATTATGTTTGTCATAGAGTCAGAAAGAGGAGTGTTATATAATAGTCATAAGTAGGAAAAACCTATGTTTTCCATGATAAAATAAGAATCTAGGTGTTTTGATTGATTGAACCATCCATATTGACATGCTTGTGTAGTTAGTTGGGCCCCACAAAACACAAAATGCAAAAAATGACTATTTCCACAATTACACTACTCTCAATAAATGCTTTTTGTAAGAATGAATTCATTTTTGGAATGGTAAAATGGTGTCCAATTGACTAGAATTGAGATAAGTTAATATAGAGGGAACCCATATCCACATATAGGTTGAAGAAAAACATTTATAGGTGTCATGGATACTGAGGACCGGTCCATCATAGTTTGAATTTTTTTAGAATTAGGTCTCTTAAGAGACTGCACCAAAATAGTGTAGCTCACAATGATCAAGATAAATGTGGTGAAAAAAAAGGCTTTCCATAGTGTTCATGTACTTACCCTGATGTTTTTATGCAACCAATTGATCTCAATGAGATGAAGAACATAAAATATGGCTCCCGACAAGTTTTTGTTGAATACAAATGATGCTTTTTATAACTTTTCATACATCATTGCCACATTCAAATGGATTAAAGATATAAAAATATAAGAAATTTTATTATGGAGGGACCCCTAAGTGTATCTTTAGATTCAAATAAAACATTTATAAGCTCCACAAATTTTGAGAACCAATCTGTCACAGTTTGGCTATTTTTTGCACTTAGGGATCTTAAGAGATTGCATCAAAATAATATAGCCCAAAATAATTGGGATATTTGGGGTGTAAGAAATTTCTCCCCTATCATTCATCCACCCAACCCAACATGTTCATGTAGTCAGTTGAGCTCCACAAGATGAAGAATGTAAAATATGGTTCTTGACAAGTTTTTGTTTAATGCAAATGATACTTTTAAAAAAAAAATCATAAATTGTTTCCATGGTAAAATATTTTGGAGATAAAAAATTATTAGAGGGGTTATTGTGAAGGGAACCTACATGAATTTTTAGGTTTAGATGAAACATTTGTAGGTGCCATGGATTAAAAAAATTGTTCTATCATAGTTTGGAAGCTTTTGCACTTAGGGCTCTTAAGAGACTGCATTGAAATAGTGTAGCCCAAAAAAATTGGGATAATTGAGGTGTGAAAAAATTCCTCCCCTAATGTTCAACCACCCACCTCAACATGTTCATGTAGCTGGTTGATCCCTACGAAATGAAGAATGCAAAATATGGCTATTAGCAAGTTTTCATTGAATACAAATGACACGTTTATAACTTTTCATACATCATTGCCACCATCAAATGGTTTGGAGATATAAAAATATGAGAGGTTATTGTGGAGTTACACTACATGAAATTGTAGGTTAAAACAAAATCATTTATAGGTGACACAAATCCTAAGAACCAGTCTATCATAGTTTGGCAGTTTTTTGCACTTAGGGAAATTAAGAGACTACACTAGGATAATGTAGCTCTGAACAATTTGGAATGATGGGGTGAAGAAAAATTCCTTCATAGTGTTCACTATCCCATTTAAATATTTTTGCGTAGTCTATTTTGGCTCATGACATACTAAACACAAAATATGGCTCTTGACAAATTTTAGTTGAATTCAAATGACACATTTTAAAGCTTTACATACATCATCACCAAGGTCAAATGGTTTAGAGATATAAAAATAAGAGATTTTATTCTGAATGGACTCCACATGAAGTTGTAGGTTCAAATAGAACATTCATAGGTGCCACATATTTCAAGAACTAGTCTACCATAGTTTGGATTTTTTTTGTGCTTAGGGATCTTAAGAGACTATGCTAGAATAATGTAGCTTGGAACAATTGAGAAAGTTGGAGTGTGAAATAGGGTCTTCTCTAGTGTTTACGTATCCACTCAAACATGTTGGAATATTAATTTTTTCCTCATGATGTACAAAATACAAAATATGAATCTCGAAAAGTTTTGGTTGAATACAAATGACACTTTTGTAAGTATCCATACATCATCACCATGATCAAATGGTTTGGAGATATAAAAATTTGAGAGAGACTAATGTGAAGGGACCCTATATTAAGCTATAGGTTTAGAAAATACATTTTTAGATGCCATGGATTTTGAGAATCATTTTTTCATAGTTTGGAAATATTTTGCACTTAGGGCTTTTAGGAGACTACATCAAAATAATGTACCTCAAAATTATTGAGATAGATGGGGTCCAAACCAAGTTCTTCAATAGTGTTCACCCACCCAATAAAACATGTTTATGTAGTTGTTTTTTCCTCATGATGCATAAAACACAAAATATAGTTCCCAACAAGTTCTTGTTGAACACGAATGACACTTTTTTGCAACTTTTTATACATTGCTTCCATTGTCAAATGGTTTGGAGATATAAAAATATGAGAGAGGTTATTATGAAGGGAACTTAAATGAAGTTGGAAGTTCAAATATAATATTCATAGGTGCCATGAATTCAAAGAATTAGTCCATCATAGTTTGGAAGTTTTTTGCACTCAGGGCTCTTGAGAGATTGCACCAAAATAATGCAGTTTATAAAGATTGAGATAGTCGGGGTGCAAATAAGGGCCTTCCCTATCATTCAATCACCCACTTGGATGTTTTGATGCAATTTTTTTCTTCATGATGTATGAAACACAAAATATGCCTCCTGATAAGTTTTTGTTGAACACAAATGATGCATTTTGTAACTTTTCATACATCGCCAACATGGTCAAATGGTTTGGAGATATAAAAATCTAAGAGGCTATTATAAAGGGACTCTATATTTAGTTGTAGGTTTAGGTAGAACATACATAGGTACCATAGATTTTGTGAACCATTTTGTCATAGTTTGGCAGTATTTTGCACTTAGTGCTCTTAAGAAACTAAACCAAAATAAAGTAGTTCTAAATGATCAAATGTTCTAGGAAATGAAAATAGGTCTTTGCTATAATTCACCTACACACCCAAACATTTTTTCATAGTAAATTCTACCCCACTATGTACAAAACACAAAATATACTTCTTGTCATTTTGACACTACTATCAACTGATACTTTTTCGAAGAATGCATTGATTGTTTTCTCTAAGATCTATTTTCATTAGTTTTAATTATTTTTTATAAAGACCCAGGAAACACAAGTAATTATTTATTATTTTTCTTTCATTAAAGTTTACATTGGTGCAATGAATGTTGTCCTCAAATTCCAACTCTTTCAATAATCCTTTTTTTTGAAGAAGAAAATATTACAAAATCACTTCACATCCATAGCAAAGAAAAAAAACTAAAGGTAGTCTCTAAATGGAGACCGAAGTAGTCAAACAGCTACAACTAGGAAAAAATGGAACAAACCTACAAAGTTATCAAAAATATTAGATTCTCTAAGAGGAAACATAACATATTTAACATAGAATATGGATAGCACATGTGTACATTGAATAGGAATAGTTGTAGAAGAGAAATATAGTTAAAAAAAATTGTAATGGAAAATTCTATTTGCAACAAGAACAAGCCTCAAAACTGAAAGGCTAATTTCTAATTTCAAGAGTATCAATATTCTAAATTCTCAAGCCAAATATAAGACCTTCGATTGTGTTGTCTTTCACCAAATAGGAATGTAACACCATCATTGTTGTACAATATAATCTTTGACTCACATATCCAAACATGATCCAGAGAAGTCAGCCTCTCCATATTACTTGCATTGTTTCCTATATGGGCCATTGTTTGGAGGTAGTAGATTTAGATCTCCAATAAATGGTGCCTCCTATTTACCAATCCCCAAAAAAGAGATGAAGAATAGATGACCGAAACTAACAAAATAATGCTCCTATTATTGGCTAATCTTTGTTGTCATCATTCATGTTAAGATACATGTATGCATATAAAAAAAATTCTAACAACATTCAAGGCCAATGTAGTTCAAATAAAGGAAGTGCAATTTCCACTTCTTCATGAATTTTCTCTCCTAGTCCATGACGAGTTACTTCCTAATCCAAAGAGAAATATCATCTTCATGATTTTTCTCATGGTAGGGGGGATCCAAAACCACGGGTAGAAATACATTACTCTCCTATCAATCCCCCTTATGATCATTCATCCAAACAATGAAGATCAAAATTATCCATGTAGATTCCACCACTAATGTCAGTTGTAACATTAAGGTGAGTAAGTTGAATTTTGGCTTCAAATCATTGGATTTGAGTTTGCAGATCAACAAGAGTTATTTTAAGATAAAAATTATCCTAGAGAATAGATTGCAAGTTGATGATATGCAGGGAGAAGTTTGCACAAAAAAATAGAGTTTCAATTTATACGGGAAAAATGCAAGAGAAGGTATCAAGGAATTGAACTCTCAAGATGAAGCTAAGGATAATCTGTCTAAAGGTATAGGTATTGACATTGTAGTGGGAGGAATGATAAAGAGAAAAAATATCCAAGACCTTGAGCCTATGAGAAAAGAGAAAGGAGAGTGGAGAAAAGAGAGCACCATAGGTTGTGGGCATGGGGGAATAGCCAAAAAATGTGTTTAATAGACTCCCTTTTAGTAAAGAAGGGGCAAGAAGGGGCAGATGAAGGAATTTTGATCACCAATAGGTACTTTAATGCAAATAATATTCAAGGACATCAATTGGGACTGAGCGTTGGATTTGGACATCCAAATTTGAGATCTTAGCTTGATCCATCTATACTAATTGAAATTACATTTTCATTTAAAGTTAAGTTGGGGCATCAAGGAGATTAGGGGAACAAGTTTCTTATAAATAGTTTTAAGAGGGAAGAATTGGATGATTCACATGTTTCTCTAATTTCAATCTTTTAGAAAGTTATCATGACAAGGGGTGGAAAACAAATAAGAAAGTTAAGGAGTAACAAGTTTTTTGATTTTCAAAGAGGAAAATTATTAAATAGGGAAATATCAAACTATGATTTGAGTTGTTTCCAAGATTTCCATTTAAAATTGATGGGTCCCACAAATCACAAAAAACTTAAATACCCTTTTTAAAAATATGTTTACCTTGAAGGTTTTTCATATTTGCAAGAGACATGTTATCTTGTTGAATTAAGAAATTCCACAAAATGGAAGAGGAGGAAAATCTTAGGCCATGGCTTAGAGTTTGATCATACCATGATAACCTTTTTGAAGTAATCTGACAAGTCATTCAAATGGAGAAAAGGGTATATCCATGGGTTTTTAGAAAAGGGGTAAGAAGAAGCTTGTCCTTCCAATTGATCAAGTCCCAAGAGCATCCAACAATAGTAGATTGAATATGATGATGAACCTAATTTTTACAAGGATATTCTCCTTCCAGGACCCTTACAATCCATTTAGCATAAATATAGATACCTTGATTATGAGGATCACTAATTCCCAATCCATCTCTTTCTTTTGGCTTAATGCAACATGAACCCATGAGGTAGTGGAAAATTTGTTTCTTATTTCACCAATTAGCCCAAAGGAAACTCTTGATTAGTTGGGTTGTTTGATTATAGGAATTTTTAGTGGGAAGATAATAGGAAGAGATGTAAACATGGTTGGCTAGGAGGATTTTATTGGCAACTTGTATTCATCTAGCCATGGATAAAAAGGAGTTGGATTCCAACCTTGTTTCTTTGGACCTCTTAGCAACTCTTTCTAACTACCTTCCCAATTTTCTTAATAATATTGATGTCATTGAAATGATATTAATTTGGTCATAGTGGGGGAATTCAAAAATGTGTAAGGTACAAATTGATTTGAAGGTTGACATGCAACATGGTACTTATAACTGGAAAATTCAGTTCTAAGTGAGTTGAATTATTTGAATTGTAATTAAAAATTTAAATTTTTAAGAGCTATATATTTATAAATTGGTAAGAGAATTGAGGTATAGTTTAATCTATCTATAGATTAATTATCCGACATTCAAGAATATATAACATAGAAATAAATGAAGAAATTCATTTTGATATATTCTAATCTCTGTTTGGATCATTTGTGGATAGTGTCCAAGCCATTGATGATCAATATATCACATTTTAATTAAAACTTTTTACTCTCTCATGTCACAATTCCTCATACTATTTATAATTGTTATTTTCAAATTAAGGACGCTATTCACTTCTTGCCCATTAAAAATCTTGGGAGGTGTTCTGAATGTTTATAACAATAATTTATTCTTTAGTACTCTTTTACCTATTATTGATTATGATTGTATGGTAATGGATCTAGAGTGATATAATGAATCTCTTTACATTATTATGAGCTCTCCAATAGAGAAAATATCTAGAAAAAAAAATGAACAACCAAAGTAAACAAGCCACTTGCTACTTACCTCCTAATGTGATTTTGTAGGTTCCACCAAAGGCTTACATGTGCATGTTTGGAGATATTGATCCATCAAAACAAAAATAAATCATAATGCATCATCCTTATCCTATACCATTGAATCAATTTTCTTATTTGATTTATTGATTCCATAATTTTACCATAAATGATTCATATAGTTTATATTCATGCCAAAGTGAAGGAAAAATATAAAGGAAAAATTTCATGAGTTGTCCTTTTACTTCATTATATACTCACTTTAGATAATTTTATAAATACTTTTTTCTTATTCTTGTAGATATGGAAAACATACAAACTGGTCGACACACTTGATCTTGATTACTAACATCGTTTCATCCTGAATCATACTCTCAACTTATCATCACCTTTCATTCTTTAATTAAATAAATCATTATTTATTTAATTAGGTTTTTCTCCTCTGTTGATTAAATTAATCAATTTAATTTAATTAATCCTCTATCTCTTTTCATTTAAATAGTTCATTTTATTTAAATTAAGTCTCTAAAGTCTTTTTATTAAATTGAATAAATTAAACCTTATTTGATTTAATCTAACATTTTCCCCTTTAGTTAAATAAATTAAATCATTTATTTAATTAAATCTTTCTTCTCAATTCTTGATTTAAATTCTCATAAATTCAAGTCAAAATTGTCACATCCCCTAATCTCCCATTAAATTAACAAACATTTGGTTAATTTAATCCTAATCTATGTCCCATCCTCTAGCTTTTACCACTTGCACATGAAAATAGATTTAATTCATTTATTAAATATCTATTTTCCCTCACATGGCAGAAAAGGGGAATATTCCCTCAAATTTGAATTCAAATCCAAGTGGACTTAGTCCTTCCAACAAGGCATTTATTTCACCTTACAAGTCCTTTTTCCTTGAGCCAAGTGGCCATAACTACATTTTCTTCCCTCTCCAACAAGTCATTTCACTAATTTGAAATTCCACCTAATATCATTTATTGGCACTTTCATTAAAATGTGCACAACTTTCACCCATTCACATCTTGACAAGTGGCACTTGGCCTTTGGATGTTGAATGATCCCGCATTGCTAAGATATTTCTCATTCTTCTAATTTGAAATCTATAAATGAGAGACTCTTCTTCTCATTCATCATCCACCTTTTGAATACAAAGTTATTATCTTCACATTAGAGAAATTTCATATCATTTCTTAAGCATTTGCCATCACCATAGCTAGGTTATTGTAGGTTTTCTCAAGGAGCTCATCATTGTTCTTCACCATCAAGTGGATCAAATCATAAAATCTTACAAAGGAGTTGGGAAAGGGCCAACTTCTACACATAATTGGCATCAATTCCCCCATGGGATTGATAGTTTGTTCATAAAAATAGGATTCATTTACTTTCATTTGTATTGTTCTTCATTTTCTTCCTATGTTAATGTTTCAATATAATTTCATGGGGAATCCTTGTTCTTACTTGCATATGAATCTAATATTGTGTTTGTTTCTCATGTTTGTGTAGGTGTAGGATTGGGGTTCAAATTTTGGAGCTAGAAGGAGGGCAGAATCAAAGATTTCAACATATTTTTTTTCAAAAATTCTATGGTTTTTTGTTAAATTTTGTGTCTACAAGAAACTACACCGTTATTAGTCTAGCAAAACCATACAACTATGCTAGCTTTTTAAACTCCAAACTCCACCGCTAGAGTTGACCTACCCACAAAATTCAAATTTCCAAACTCAGCCTCTGGTTTCTAAACTCCAAACATCATTGGGCTAAATAGCATCGTAATTGCACTCTCTGTCTTGCTGCAGAACACCGCTCTCAGTCATCAATGATGCTATATTGTGTCATTGGATTTTATAAACTCTGTCGCATTTGCTAACTGCGCTGCTGGGTGACAGTAAAAAGTTCAAAATTGATTTTTTTATGACATGTGCCTTTTTCTTTTCAGCTTTTTGAGCCTCTAACCTATTTTTTGTCTTTGTATCTTCTAGTTTTAATCACTTTATAGGTTAGGGAAAGGAGGAAAATGAAGAGGAAGGTTACATTATGACATCATTCTCACCTTATACCAAGTGCTTTTAAACACTTTAGTTTTTTTAAACTCTCTTAAAGAATTATCAATCTCTCTTAAAGAATTTGTTATCTTTCATGCTTTAGGGAATAGTAAATTTATTTTGGGCTCTAAAAAGAACACTACAAATTTTCTTTCAATTTTGCAAACAAAGGGCTTAAAAATAACTTTAGAACAACTTACTAGATCTGGTTTAAGGATTAACAATTGAACAAGGAAAATCCCACATTTGATTTGGTGCTATAAAAAGAATTCACTTTTGCTTTGTGGACTTAAAATGAACAAGTGTTATTTTTGTTTTGTAATTGCTTACTCAAAGTAATACCATTGAAAGTACATATGCGCTTCTCTCGCACCTCAAGTCGATCTTGAGAAATGAAAGGCCTTTTAGTGATCTTAAGTTTAGTAAAGTAATTACCTCCACATTTCATTTTGGGATTAAAATTGAACCAATCTTGCAATGTGAGCATGGTATATTGTGAGTGTTCTCCCGTTTTTTTCAATGAAGGTCAATTGAACTACGATATATGCTTGCTCACTTTTTTTAAATCTTAGCGGGCCTGCCTTGTGGGAAAAAGTAATCACCCAAGGGAATGACCCAACCGGGAACACGCTAAAGCCAAGTGGATTCCACCCACGATATAAGTGTGGATATTGGAACAAAGGCCAATATCACGAGGATTATTCTGATAAGAAGGGTAGCAATGGTCTCTTGCTGCATGGATGGTCCCCCATGAATGGATGGTTCTATTGTAGAGATGAAATGTATGCCATAGGAGATTCATGGGTACTGATGCTTGATTGACCCGAGAAGTGAGTGCACTATAAGGGGGAGCCTGTGTGGTCAAGCATCTAATCATCCGCATTGAATATGCGTAGTTGGATTCGTCCAAGTGGGAACCGAACAAATATTATCTTTTCAGCCTAGGGATGTGCATGTCATTGAAATCAAAACACATTGCTTTGATTGGAAACATTCAAAAATAAACATCCATAAAATCTTCAAATTTCAAACCCTTTAGGAGGGGCAAATACCTTTGACCAAATCCAAGTGTTGTTGCTTTCCCTGGGGATTTTATCCTTAGAGGTCTCTAAGCATTTGGATTTACATCATAATTTGCTCATACTAAAGTCAACCTAGGAAACTATGCTCTTGAAACCTTGATTTTCACATAATGGACATTGTGGAATGAAAAGGAATTGAGACATATACATTCAATTTGAAAAGCATAATAAAGAAAGTGTTTGTGGAAAAACAAAACCGAACCTAAGCAAGATAACAGATAATTGAACCCCACACATGTGCTTGGTATCTTTTGGTCATTTGGTTTTCATACAAACATTGGTATTTTGGTTTGAACCACTTTTAGGGAAAAACATGTTCTTCATTACCTTGGTCTTGTAAGCAGGTCCTCGTAGGATCATTTAGGATAAAAATAAATAAATAAAATAAAAAATCAAACACTTCATCCATCCAAACATTTATCAAAATCCCATCTCACCAACAAACTCTTGGAAACTTTGAAAACATCACTTATGCTAGAATTTTAGGAAAAATCAACATCACCTTGTTTGACTTAACACACTTAGTCAAACTATCCTCTCATGTGCGAGTTTACTCTAGGATAACACAACTTCCTAGGGTTTACAAGTGCATTATCTAAAATCATCTTGTTTGAATTAACACACTTAGTCAAACTATCCTCTCGTGTGCGAGTTTACCCTAGGATAAAAAAACTTCCTAGAGTCTACAAGTTCATTATCAATCAATCAAAATCAAATCAAATCAAGTCCTAAAGTCTAGCATTGATCCAAAGTTCCTAAAAGTTTAAACACCCATATCATTCACCCCTTTCATCCTCCATCTCATCATTGGTCCTAAACCCCTCAGAGGTCAACAAGGTCAAAACAAAAGAGGAACATGGAATATAAACTTGATTCATCCATCATGAGTAATCCAATTCAACCAAACTATCCAAGCCTTATGATGCCAATTTATTTGCAAAACTTGTATTTGTACAAACCATACATGGGATAATTATCTCCTCCAAACCTCAATGGTACAAAAAAAGTGAGCATGCCCAATCTAAATTTTGGAACACCTTTCCCTTTGGTAGATTTAAATCAATGTCAAAACTTACAAATCTATTAACCAAACAATCAAGGCATGAGCCTTCCCCCTTTACCAACTATGAATCAACCGAATCCGAGCAACACCCCCTTCATAAGTCAAAGCATCATATCAAATCCTCTTATTTTTCCATCGATATCAGAACAAAAAATGGGAACCATCCAAGCAACCCGAATGGTCAACACAACCACCATCCTTCAAGTGTCTCAAGGATCAAGCATCTCAATCACACCATTCACCACTCAAACCTTGAAAATTAATGCGACCATTCCACTCATCACAACGGTCAACACCATTCCCAATCCACCACCACCACCACCAAAACACAACATGGAAAATCCATTCTCCATCGTGTTGCAAGCCACTCAACAAGCTACTCACCAAAAGGAACTCCAAAACCAACAAGCTGCACAACTAGCTGCTCAACAAGCGCAAGCGCAATTAGCCTCTCAACAAGCTGCACAAGATGCACAAGACACACAAGTTACACAAGCTACACAAGTGGCACAAGCGGCACAAGCATCCCAACAAGCATAGGCTCAAGCTCAAGCCCAACACCAGGCTCGGCAGGCTCAAGCACAATACTGAGCACAATTGCAAGCAATCCATCAACAAGTGTATCAACAAGTCTTGCAAGATTTTTAGGCACAACAACAAGTAGCTCAACATGAAGCCCAACAAAAAGCATTGTTGGCTCAACAAAAAACACAAACATTACTCTCTCAACAAAGTTTTCAATAGATTCCCACCACAATTGTTGAAAATGATGATCAAGATCCTTCGACCAATGATCATGTTGAAAATGTCTCTACATCACCTAATGAGTTAGAGGACATATCTCAAGAATTTATTCCAAAGCATGATCAACATCTTTCGCCAAGGTCTAGCAATGATCCTTTCCAAAACATACAGACATCCTTTGACCTCATGACATTTGAGAAACTTTCTATGCCTAATGAAGATATCCAAGAACCCTTTATAAGAAATCTATTCTTTGAAATTGACCCATGTCAAGAACTTGATCCAAAGCATGTCGAAAGCAATTCCGAAATCATTTGAGATCAATAATTTGTATCTCCAAGATACTACAATGATATAATGGACACCCTCTTATCAATACAAGATGATTACATCCACATAGCACATACTCCTCCATCTACCAATGAGATTATTTCCTTGGATGGGCATAGAGATGATCTTCATTTAGAATAAGATTCCTTTACTCCTGAAATTATTACACAAAAAGAGAAAGATATTGATTCCTACAGTCAAACTCAGTTGTCAACATCTAGATCAGATATATCCCAAATTCAGATTGAGGACATCATGTATGAAGATATCTAGTATTATCCACTCAAGGGAACATATCAGACAAAACAAGATATTTCAGAGTTAGCAGAACAACAAATTGAAATGACATCATCTACAGTGGTCATTTGTCAGAGAATGCATTATGAGCAAGACATCTCAAAACAGGGAGAATCAAAGAACAAAGATGCTACTACCACCATACTAGGGGCAACTTCGTCTCAAACAAACATCAACATAGGGGGCATGGAGGATCCTTATGTCGAAACCAATGCCAATACCACAACTCTCCATGTCACGAATCTTCATCCAACCATCACCCCATCCACGAATTGGGACCGGCACCAAAAGGGATATTTGAATCAAAACATCAAGAAAATTATCAAAGAAAAAGAATCTAAGGAGAATATCAGATAAATCAAATACATATGGATGCCAAAAAATACAAAAAATGATGATCCCTATGAAACTCCCTTAGTCAAAGAAACTATGGGGAAAAATAAAAAAGGGAAAAGTATCCATCAAAGATGTCCACAAAGGAAAAATAAGGCTTCTCAAACAATGTACAAAGTATATCAAGTCGTTGGTCCTAATTCCATGCACACTTCCGTATCCACCCATCATTTCTCATCTTCCCAAGTTTGGAGAGTCAAAGGTTCAAAACTATCAACCAATCCATCTTTTAATCCTAAAAACACTCCACCATCCATGCCTCCACGCATAATATCCAATTCTCACATTGACCATGTGTTGGCAACAACCCTTCATCATAAGGATTCAGAAGGCACTCTATCATGATGTGCACACAAAGATGAAGTTAACTCCGGTTTCAGTAAAGCAAATCAGGAATCTCAAAAGTTGCATTCAAGTGCACGTATATTGGATAAGAAACTTCTTCAAGTAGGATATCAATGGAACATTATGACAGAAGAACCTACATCGACAAAACCAAGTGGTTCAACATGAGCTTAAAATCTTTCAGCCAAAAATGCAAAAAAATCAAAAAATCCAAAAAAAATCAGAAAAAGGATTAAAAAAAAGTAGAGAAAAATCATCCTCTAGTGAAAACAACTTCGGTTGTGCTTTGGACATGTACCATGATGAAAACCTGGCAAACAGGTGTCATGTGTAGAATCGAGCATTTGCGTGCACTAGTTCAGTTGCAAGCATCTCATCACTTCCATAATAAAGCCAACATTCCCTCCATCTTATCCATAATAAATCCATTCATCCATGAACCATTTATCCAATCCATGTTCATATATTTGCATCCATCTTCCAAATTATCTTGATCTTGACCAAGTTTGGTGCAGACTTCACACTTGATTATGGTAGACATCTTGACATGGGTCATTTTCATTGATCCTATCCTACCCAACGTTATCTGAACCATGAATCATTATACAAATGAGCATCCTATATTAAAAAACCCTATCACAAGATAATCCTTGGCAGGCTTTGCATGCTTACCATATCCATCTATCCACACACCTATCCAAGCATCCACCCATGGCATTCCATACATTGCTAGACACTATGGGCAGATATTTACATCTTGCTTCAGGAATAAATCTTGATCTATATCATCCAACTTATGTGGTGATCCAAACATTGGCCAACACAAAATCAAATTGGTCAAAGAATTTATGAGAAAAAAATCCAAAGCACTAGCCCATGGCACATTTTGACGAAAAGATGTTCCTTATCAAGCTTTATCTTTCATCGAACATTAATCCAAACAATCAATATCAGTCACATCTAATGTGTACTTCAGCGTCACATCAAATCATTGAAACAACTTTTGTTCTAAGGCAAGCTTCAAAATATTGATCAGTCAAATCCAATCATCATATTGGGATATCCTTCCCAATCTTTGTGTTGGTTAACACTATCCTTGCATTTTTGTGTATCCTCAACAATGTTATCATCATCAATCTTGAAATACTCGTGTTTCTTAACACTATCTTTGCATTGTTGTGCATCCTCGACAATGTTATCATCATCAATCCATTGATCCAATCAATCAACCTTAGCTTGGTTTTCAAAAAAATCCCAAAATAGAGCATTGATATCATATCCATACCTAAACATTAAAATCATGCGAAAAATAAAAAAACATCAGAAAATAAAAAATCCAAAAACATTCAGAAAACATCAAAAATCCAAAAAACATCCAAATCAATCAAAAATCCAAAACACGTCAAACATGTGAAAAATCAAAAATTAAATTCATCTGATCGAACTACATTGTCTCTGAGCTTGAACATAAGAAAGTTTGATCTTTGATCATCCCTCGAGACATTTTAGGTCAGTCCTATAGGCGTTTGTCGCATTGGCAATCCGTTTGCCCATCTATCTCATCATTGAGTCAATCAGTTGTTAGTCAAACTACGTGGTCTTTGCGTGTATAATGTAGGCAAGAATAATCTATGGATCAGCTCCCGAGACCCCTAGGATAGGTCTTTAAGTTAGTCTCTTGGTCATAAATTTTGAAAATACCAAAAACATTAAAAATCTAAAAATCAAAACAACCTTATAACATTTCAAAAATACCAAAAACATCCAAATATCTTAAAAAACCCAAAATGGTGCATCTGTCTCATTTCACTTTCACCCACAATAATCGTCATTCATAATAAATCATCATCGTTTTCATCCTTTAGTGAAGCAATCAGTAGCAAGTCTAGCAGGTTCAAAAGTGAACACCCTAATCGTCAAAGTCTCAAGTCTAGGTCAGTAAGCAAACAAGTTGATCAACTTAGAGTATCAATAGCTTATCATCTAATCAATCTCATCAAAACCCTGATCACAACATGTCCTAGGATGCATCGTTCCCATGATGGACATCAACATCAGGTATCACCTTATTTTAGCCTTGGCTAGCGGTATGAAGAACATTAGCTTGTTTGTTTACGTTATCTTGGTCTTTTTTGACTTATTTTATTTTGCGCTCATTCCAAGGACCCCTCGATGATGCCTAAACAAAACAGGTTTAGAGAGAAAGGAATGGGGCAACGATCATTATCTTTTTTATCTACTGTGCTTGTGGGATGTTCTTGTAAAATAACTTGGTGAATACTTTATTTGTTAGGTGCATTCTAGCAAGGTTTTTGTATGTCAAGTGTGAACAAGAATACTCCTATTTGATTGTCGAGTCAAAGTCCATCACACTAGGTACAACACCATCCTAGTTATTTATACTTTGATGCATCGTACCTACGTGTGTTATCAAACATAAAGTAATTGGCCCTTTTAAAATCCCAACTCCTAGTAAGAAAATCATCATCATCATCATTAATAACGTAGGATTGTGTGGATCCTACTTCCATCCATCTTATTCTTCTTATTCTTCTATCTTTACTAACATTTATATCTAAAATTAGTGTGTTATATCAAAATATACAAGAGGCTACCCATGGACGATGATTGTCTATACATCATAAAAATTATCTACGTCAAATATTTGATCTTTTTGAAGAACTATCTTTTGTCCTCTATTCAATAGAACCACTCCTCACGCATTTTATCACGACCTCAATTGAAAAATTGAACATTTCCACTCAATCTATCAAGGGGGAAATATACCAACACAATTCTTCTCGCTGGGGCACCAGTGGGGCATCTGAAAAGAAAATCAAGAATTTGTTTGACTTTTGATCACAACAGTTTATTCTTTGAACCAATACAACAAGTGCATTGCTTCAAAGAGGGGCAAAATGTAGAAATGGAAAATATACAAATCGGCGAACACACTTGATCCTGATTACTAACATCGTTTCATCCTAAATCATACTCTCACCTTATCATCACCTTTCATCCCTTAATTAAATAAATCAATATTTATTTAATTAGGTCTTTCTCCTCTGTTGATTAAATTAATCAATTGAATTTAATTAATCATCTATCTCTGTTCATTTAAATAATTCATTTTATTTAAATAAAGTCTCTAAAGTATTTTTATTAAATTGAATAAATTAAACCTTATTTGATTTAATCTAACATTTTCCCCTTTAGTTAAATAAATCAAATCATTTATTTATTTAAATCTTTCTTCTCAATTCTTGATTTAAATTCTCATAAATTCAAGTCAAAATTGTCACATCCCCTAATCTCCCATTAAATTAACTAACATTTGGTTAATTTAATCCTAATATATGTCCCATCCTCTAGCTTTTACCACTTGCACATGAAAATAGATTTAATTCATTTATTAAATCTCTATTTTCCCTCACATGGCAGAAAAGGGGAATATTCCCTCAAATTTGAATTCAAGTCCAAGTGGACTTAGTCCTTCCAACAAGGCATTCATTTCACCTTACAAGTCCTTTTTCCTTGAGTCATGTGGCCATAACTCCATTTTCTTCCCTCTCCAACAATTCATTTCGCTAATTTAAAATTCCACCTAATATAATTTATTGGCACTTTCATCAAAATGTGTACAACCTTCACCCATTCACATCTTGACAAGTGGCACTTGGCCATTGGATGTTGAATGATCCCACATTGCTCAAATCTTGCTCATTCTTCTAATTTGAAATCTATAAATGAGAGACTCTTCCTCTCATTCATCATCCACCTTTTGAATGCAGAGTTATTATCTTCACATTAGAGAAATTTCATATCATTTCTTGATCATTTTCCATCACCATAGCTAGGTTATTGCAGGTTTTATCAATGAGCTCATCATTTTTCTTCACCATCAAGTGGATCAAATCATAAAATCTTACAAAGGAGTTGGGAAAGGGCCAATTTCTACACATAATTGACACCAATTCCCCCATGGGATTGATAGTTTGTTCATTAAAATATGATTCATTTACTTTCATTTGTATTGTTCTTCATTTTTTTCCTATGTTAATGTTTCAATATAATTTCATGGGGTATCCTTGTTCTTACTTGCATATGAATCTAATATTGTGTTTGTTTCTCATGTTTGTGTAGGTGTAGGATTGAGGTTCACAATTCTTAATTCTCTTTGCTTTGTACATATGCTAACTCTAATCTTAAACCTAGCCTCTATTACCCATAATCCATCATTTTTGACCAATACTAGTTCATCTCTATAGGTTTCTATCACCCTAGAATAAACCATGAGCACAAATTTATCCTTGAATAGGACTATACATGCAACCTAATCCTCTCAATTCAAAACAAATTTCTTTCTTTCCCAAGTTGACCCTATCAAAAAATAAAATTGTTAGTCATTGGCTTTCTTGTCAAAACTCTTTAAATTAAGCATTACATTGTAGATCTAATCATCCTTCATCAACTTCCTAAAATTGAGAAAATCAAACTAAAGTATTCTAACTATATCTCATTTTCATTTCTTTTACAATTTCAACACTTTTTAAAATTTAATTACTATTTACTAATTTATATCATTTTATTTAATCCAAATAAATATAAAATTACTTCAATCCCTACAATTCCCTATCCAAAAGTATCATTTTATTATTTAAAATTTTATAATTTAATATAATAATTATAATTACAAACTATATAATTAAATTGATATATAAATCTATATTAAGATTTTATATAATAATTTAAATTAAAAAGAAATATAATTATATTGATATAAATATCTATATTTTAATCTAAAATCCTATGAAAGTTCCAAAAGATACACAAAGTTTTTGTTCTTACTATATGCAAGGATTCAACACTTAAACGTAAATAAATATTTTTTTAAATAGATATATTTTACGCCGAAGGCGTATCCAATTTGAAAGAGAGCAACCTGACTTTTGAAATTCAATGGTGCACCTCTTTCCACATGACTTGGCCACCAATTGGAATGGACTGCACTGTCGATCATCCTCTGCTCAAAAGCAATGCATTTAAGAAAAAAAAAATATCTGCAGTATTTTGAACAAACCCTCCACTATTGCGTACTCTATAGGATATTTCAGGCCTCATAAATGAGGTAGATTTTTGCTTACCACCCATTTTCACACCCAACTTCTACAAGTTGTTGAATGGGATATTTTTACGCCATCACTACATCATAAGTGTTGCCATTTTCCATCGCCTCCCTTTTTTCTACAAATAGACTTGTCACTGTAAGAAAAAAATAGGAATAGTCTTCTACATTTACAAAAAACAACCATTACACAGAGCTTGTTAAAGAGAAGGTTTGAAGATCTTTTCATAGTCTATTTACTGTTATTTGTTTCCAATTTCTTTATTCCTATTACATAGCTTTTACAATCATTTGCAGTAGTTTGAGTCTTAGTTGGTGATTCGAAGATGATACTCATTGCCTGAGTTCTTTATATTCTCCTTTGAAAGATTTACATCTAGATGTTACCTTTCTTCTTTATTTCATTCTCTGTCTTCACCTGTATATTTATGCTGCAAATACAAGTAATTCTCTACTGAAGTAAGAGAAATACGTTGTTTAGATAAGAGGAAATAACTTGCAGAATTAATGTATTCTACTGTTATGTAAGAAAATTCTTGTGAAAAATAAAATATGTATTCTCAAACCCATATGAGGGCCCAAGGAGATCGTGATCTCCCTTCGCTGGTCTCAACCCAACATATATGTGCCCTTGCAGGCTAAACCCATGTATAAGGAAAACCATGATAAGCAGAACTAAAACTTAAGATTTCAAAACTCACATAAATATAAATAAAGGACTCTCTCCTTGCTTGAATGGTCATCTGGACATCATCATGGTAGGTAGATTAGGAACCAGTCAGCTCAAACATTTTGACCAAAACAAACCTCCTGCAATAAAATTTTGTGCGCCCCATCCTCACTTTTGTTCAGCTTCTTGAATTCACCCTACAAACCACACTATAGAGAATGAAGCATCGGCTATGGAGGCTCCACCAGAAGGCCACAATCTTCTGAGCTTTTGCATCCCTTCCTTAGGCCAGCTAAACCCAAGTCCTTGCCTCCATCTCGCTTAGTCAATCTCATGTTGTTTGGAGTAGCATTGGGCATTAGGGGACCAAGAAAAAAATTGACCCACCTCCTGCAACAACCTTAGAGCATCCCTATATCATTGCTACCATTTCATGGGATTCGTTTGAGTAGTCTCCCATGCGTAGGTGAAAAAAAGAAAGCCCCTATTTTAGAAATTTAGGGTCAGGGTTGTTGAAGCGACACGTAGGTTTTGGGAAGAGATAAAAGAAAGTTGTTAGTGCCACGTAGAGTGGAGGGGCGTTGTTTAAAGACAGGTGTTAATTAAATAAAAGTAGTTTTAATCATGCCATAAGTGTGAAATGAATGATTCGAGGGCATGAATAACACTAAATGAATAAAGACCAAACAAACTAAATGAAATCTGGTGCCACAGGTAACTTCCCTGTTTGTCAAGTTGCAGATTTCCTTGATTGGTGGAATGGTAGGAACGTGGGATTTGGGTGGACAAGCAACTTTACTCCCCTCACTAGTTGTAGCAGCAATATAGTAAAATTTATATTAGAAGAAACAAAATAATGGCATACAACTAATTGTTCAGTCGATAATTGATGCTGGAAATTATGCATATATTTGATTAAATGATTATTGTAAGATATTTTATGATTTTTTATGAATTAGTTATTATCATCATGTATTTGATTAATAAATAAATAAATAATTATTTCAATTGGCATGAAATGAAGCTAGAGGATAAATGTGTTCTTTTTCGCACTCCTGCTTTAAAATTTTCCTTGTTAAATAATTGAAGACGTTCTTTTGTACAACACCATACACAAGATTTAGAAATCAATTTATATTTCACAAGGCATAGACATGCTAGGATTTGAAATCAGGTTCACCCATCCTTTAATACATTTGCTTTACTTGGTTATATCCCCATTATTGAGCTGATTTAAATTCAAATAATCTCATCGCAATAGTAAATATTTTCCTTGAGTTGATATTCTATTCAATCAGCACAAAGGCACAACAAGGACTCCATGCGCAAGCTGGCATCCTCCCTTGATTTTCTAAAAATTGAAGGCAATTAATTGATCATTTGTAAAACCTTTGTAGTTTGAATATATAAAGGCATGTTATATTTGTTGCAAGACATTTGCTACAGCTGAAATTTGAACTCAAGAGTTCCAATAACTATTAGTTAGTGTTTGAGATATGAGCTTTACCAATCAGGTTAAAACAAAATAAGGAATCTATTTAGTACTTTAGATTATTGCCTCTGAGTTATGTGTGCTAAGCTTTGTAAAGTGGTGAAATCATGAATTGATTTGTGAGTCTTTTGTCTAGTTATAATTGCTCTAAATTGAGACTAGGGATCTGTAATTTTTGTGTCAACGTGTATGGTAGAAATTGATTGATCTTCTATATCAGTTTAGTTTAAAAATATGCGAGTAATTTCTTTCCTATCAACAATATAGCAACTATTATCTAATTTATTTGTTAAAAGATTTAGTAATCAGCTCATAGGTACCTCACTGCTTATAATTGCTTGAAAAAAATGGACATACAAATAGTCCTTTGGTATCTATTCAATAGATCATGACAAATCTGACCTCCTTTAATTTCAGCCAGTTATTTCAATGAGTACATATCAGAAAGATCTGTTGTTATTTAAGGTTACTTCATTGTTAAAATTCTTTATTTTGGAATTTCAATTTCAACATTTTGTTTTCTATTAGTTGCTTTTCAAATACTAACTAGATCTTTTGTTTATTACAGATATTTGGAGTTCAATATGACCGTTCAACATTTTTGCTATATCATTGTATTCAACTGCATCCATTCTTGTAATGTGAATTAAAAAATCCATAAAAAACACATGAATTTCATCATTGTATATATTTCTTTTTTCTACATTTTTATATGGCATAAATTTAAGTTTCATTTATTTATTTTCATATATATGTTGTTCTAATATATTACTTACATACAATATGGCTCATAATTGTTTGCATTATCAACCAATATGACTACACAAAATCAAATATAGCCATACAATTTTTTGGCGTACCCATTGCACACCAAAAGTGCAATAGCTAGTTTTATATTGAATCAAAGCAGTTTAAAATAATAAGAGTTACCAATAGGTAGCTAAAGGATAGACACATTAATAGATCATAAGTAAAATTCAACCAAAAGAACGCTGAAACATTAGTAGACCATAAGTAAAATTCAGCCAAGGATTCAACAATTGGGCTTCCTATTTTTTAAATATTTTTTATATTTGATGTAGTTTTCAAAGCATGCCACTTCTATAAATTTGGTTGTTATAAATGAAAAGAAGGTGATGTTTTTTATTATTGAATTGATAAAAGTCAATAGAAAATATCATTTCATTAACATCATTTTTGATCTTTGAAAAAAGATGATGTTTTTATTATTTAATTGATAAAAGTCAATAGAAAATATCTTTTCATTAACATCATTTTTAGTCTTTGAAAAATGATGATTTTTTTATTATTTAATCTATATAAATCAATAAAAAAATGTAATTTGTAGTCTTTCTCCATATTAATGAAAAGGGTGATGTTTTTATTATTTAATTCATAACAGTCAATACAAAATATCATTTCATCATTTTAATGTTTCTTTATTTAAATATTTTTTTTATCCAAATTGGGGTCTCTTAGATTATCAAGGTGTGATTTTATATCTACTCATTTTTTTTGAATATGTGTACTATTATTTCTATAATGTTGACACTTATTCATAAAAAAGAAGTGATTTTTTCTATTTAATTGATAAAATTCAATTGTAAGTTACTTTGATAGTGAACATCATTTTAAAAAAGTTTAGATATTTTGGAAGAATTGATAGGAACAAATATTTAGACAAATAAAGGAATCTTTAAGAAAATAAATAATGATATTATAATTAATTTTGTATAATTTTGAATATAATTGTGTAATAGGAAAGTTATATAATGTAGTTTAAACTATTGATAAAAAATGATAGATTATGAAGTGTAATTTAAAATGTTGATTTAAGAATTATTGTATAGTTAAATTTATAAACTTAAAAATTATTATTATGGATTACGAAAATACCGTGTCTTTTTTAATAATATGACATTTAAAAAAAATAATAATTAAATTTAAAAACAAAATATCTTCAAGCTGGTCAAACTTTAGCAAATTTTCTCCACTGGATCTTGCCATCTCTTTTGTTTGAGTGACCAATGTGTAGACACTGAAAATTGGTCTAGGCCTGTGAGTTCCATTTTCGACATAATTTTCTAATATCCATGGTCATGATTAAATAATGTTAATTATTTAATTATTTCCTATGCACATCTTTCTTCTATTAATTAAATAACTTTAGTTATTTAATTAATTCATTATGGCCTTTATTCAACCTTGATTAATTAAATAAATCTTATTTATTTGATTACGTCACTAATTAATTAATTCTCTTTCTAAATTAAATAATTTAGTATTTAATTTACCCTTTTATCGTATTTTGACTATAATTAAATATTCAATTAACCTTTTCGACAGTCAATTAAATAAATCATTATTTATTTAATTAAATCCTTATATTTTAAATGTTGAATTAAATAAACATTTAATCCATAAAAATAGTTATTCCTGTCACATTCTTCTATCACCTACTTATCTAATTATTCACTCAACATTTGACTCAAGATCTATTTGAATCCATCAGTTGTCTTCTGATTCGATATCTGATCGTCTCTGCGAAGAGACTCTCTGTCATAACCAGTCAGTTATCTAGTTAAGAATCTTATGCATGAACATATTTAGTAATTAAATGTCTTAATTGAATTAATCAATTCATGTGTGCATTCAAACAAATCGTTTTCCAAATTCTATCTTTATCCTTTTCATTCAATTCTTATTCTTCTAATTTTTGAAGACTTTCAACTAGAGATTAAATCATTTATTTAATCTTGATCTCTTATTCAGTCTATTTTCGAACAGTCTTAACACCAGATTAAATTATTATTTAATTTAATCTTCATCCTACAAAATTTTCTAACTCACGTTCTAACTAATAAAAATCTCACATCGCATGGTATTCATCAATCTCAACCGTTGATCTCTCTTTCAAATCCGAGTCGATCGTTTGAAAAACAACTTTCTATAAATTGACTGACTTTTGTCATTATTTATTCTCCCGAAATCAATATAATTTGGAAGCATAACTCGTAATATTCAATATTTTGCTATTATCACATACACATTAAGGCTATACTTGCACACTTATGAAAATCTAAGGGCAATTATACTAAAGAAGACAAAATGGAGAAGGATAATGGAGATAATTCGAAGAAGTGGACAAATATTCGGTGAGATTGTTTTATATTATTGCTATTATTGCTTTTATTTATTTTCTTTGTACTTTGTTGTTTGATGTAGGTTAGATTAATGTTAAAATGCTTTAACTAGTTTCTTTCCAATAGTTTTCCTACGTTACATTTGGTGAACCTAATGTGAGGACATCCATCTTTGCAATTCGTAGTTTTTTTTTTTTGCAGGTATTGTACAGAATGACGCATCTGACTGACGAAATGACACAACTATAATCGTGAACCACAATTGAAAAATCCTGAGACGCATCTAATGAAACTTGACGCATCTGTGGCTTTCTACGATGCAACTGATTGATGAAACCTACGATGCATCTGGCTGGTAATTTTATTCAAGTTTCAAATTTCCATTTTATGATTTTCTTATTTTCATTTTTATTTTCGTTGATATTTGGTCTGCTGTGTGTGATTTAGGAGGATAACATAGTTTTTGCAGGACGTAGCGCAGACAACATTAAAACAAAACCTTTTTCTGCAGGACAAATGCCGAAGGAAAATATGAAAACTACTAACAATTGCATGCAGGACCTATGTCAAAGTCTAAAATATTAAAAAGAACATTTGTGTTTGGTAGATTAGAAAATAATCATTTGGATTAAAATTAACCATTGTCTACTGTGATTGGTGTAAAAACACATTTTTTTATCACCCTCATGATTTTGTATATCGAAGTATCCTCTCCCCTTGCACATTCGTGTGATCCTGGGTGTAAGAGAACTGGTTACTGACTCTAGAACTTGGGCCTGTTTTGGTGGAAAAAGTTACTCACCCCAAGGTGACTCAGACCAGTAGCACGCTAGATGCCAAGTGACTTCCAACCGATATATAAAAGTGAATTTTTGGGGAAAGCCCAAAAATCATGCTCACTGTTCCAATGAGAAGGGCAACAATGGTATCTCACCACATGGATGGTGCCCCACGAATGAAATACCCTTAATAAAAACCTTGTTGTAGTTAAGCCAAAATCCCTATCTATTTACTAGTGCAGCAGGTCGGACCTGTGAAGCCATCTTAAATTTCTTATAGTTTATTGTAGAGATGAGAAGTATGCCATGGGGAGTTCATGGGTACTGTAGCTTGGCTGCCCCAAGAAGTGTGTGTTGTGGAGGGGAGCCAATGGGGTTAAGCTACTAGTCATCCGCCTTGAATATGCGTAGTTGGGGAAACCCAAGTAAGAACTCAGTAAATGTTGTCTACCACAACCTAGGATTGTAATTATCTTCTGGTTCTAACATATTCATACACATCGAAACTGAAAACACTTTGTCTTTTGTGATTGTATTTTTTTTATTTGTCAAAACTTAATCATAAAACTGAGCCAGTCGTAACATTTTCATCAAAACACCGCAACTGAATAGTGAGTCGTAACTATCAAATTCAAAACCGCATGTGTCATCATGAGTCACAATTGTTAAACAAAAAAATTCATGTGTTTGTCAACAAGCGTAGTTTTCATAGGGTTTAGATTCTGAGTCGCATCTAATTACCGAGTCACATCTGATGAGTGAGTCACATCTGTTATAGGTTAGACCACATCTGTCTCCAAAAGTTGCATTTTCCTATCAACAACAGAGATTAGATTTTCAATAGTTAGCCGCATCTAAAACTTGCAACACATCTGTCAATTTTAGAAACGCATCTGCAAACAAAACCACAATTGACTGTCAACAAAAATCTTGAAATTTGCAATCTTAGTCCGAAAACAAACTATCATTTTCACCTTTGTTTCTTATGGTTAACCTTGGATAGAAACTGAAAAATTGCTCAAAAACCTTGCATTGTTTAAGTTTCATTTATGTTTTAGAGATAGTTGTCTTAGTTATAAAACTTACTTACCTCATAGCAGTTTGCATATCTTAGAACATGACAACTTTCCACATCATTGGATAAGTTCATGCTTCGATTTTCAGTATCATTGAACCTAGTCACTTTTGTCTCACTAGTGAATCTTTTCCAGCTCATTAGTCTAGTTTGGGAAATTCACCTTATCAGTTTGTCTTTTTCCTACATCAGGCTCCTTGGTAAAGTTAAGTCAGAACTTTGAATTATTCCATAGGTGGTAGGTAATACCCGCTTAAAATCATTTACCATCATATTCTACTCAAAATTTTGCACCCTAGTATACATCATTGTAGAAATCCTTAATTTTAGTGATATCATTTATATTCAGAAAAACCCAAAAACATAGAAATAGAACAGATCAGTTTCTAGACATAGTTTTGCATTTTTCCTTTTGGGCAACATTTTCATGGTCGAAACAAGGTCTAAGAAGAAACAAAGAGAGATGTCATACCCATAGGAATTCATCAATCTTTTCGGAAATCAACCATCAGGGAAAGAGATACCACACAAATTTTTTCTTGAAAAACATGTCACTAGAGACACACATGGAAAAATTTATGTAAAAGATAGATTTTGTTGTGAAAGATCTTGAGTTTGCATCCTTTATGGATGAGTGTTTGGAAAATTATCCCCAAAGATATCTAGCAAAGTTTCTAGTAGAAGGTGCCACACTACCCCTAGGATTTGACGTTCATGCTTTGAAAACATCTACTCAACCAACACAAACTATGAAATCAAGTGTCTCCATTACTCAAATTACCCCATTGATACCAACTGACATACCTACTCAAACATCATCCATTGTAAACACAACCCCATTCAATATAACACAAGATTTACAATTCACTGCGGGAACATCTTCATCAAACCCCTTTGGCAGAAACACCACTAGTAAAAGACCCAAAGTTGGCA
Organism: Sequoiadendron giganteum; assembly: GCA_007115665.2. NCBI lineage: Eukaryota > Viridiplantae > Streptophyta > Pinopsida > Cupressales > Cupressaceae > Sequoiadendron > Sequoiadendron giganteum. Next base: position 479,703,291 of record CM021107.1, on the reverse strand, counting down.
CGAATACAACTATACCTCATATCAACACCAGTACTGCCATTCCACAAATATGGGCTACACAAGTAGGACATATTCCTATACCAAATCAGAATATTCAGATAGTGAATATTCCTATACCAAATCAGAACATTTAGACATAGAATATTCCTATACCAAATCAAAACATTCAGACGAGAAATATCCCTACACCGAATTAGAACATTCAAATAGGATATATACCATCGCCAAATCACAATCCATCATAGAATATTCCATTTCAAAACACGTACATTGATCCTAATAACACAAACAACATGTAATTGACATAGGTAGATGTTCTTCAAAATCATTTGCAAATCCTCCAACAACAAATGGAGAATATGTCAATGTCTGGAAAACGAACTATCTCAGCGCAAGATTTATGTCCATATCCTTTTGACAAAGTACTATACATGACACCCTTCCCACATAGATATATTATACCAAATTTACCTAAGTATAATGGGAATATGAATCATTTGGAACACATCAAATAATTTTCTGCAACATGCATGGACATCTCGTATGACCCCACATATCTAATGAGACTATTTCCACAAACCCTTATCGGGATAGCATTGGAATGGTTCTCTAAACTACCATATGACATAATCATGGGGCTAATTAGCTGAGAAGTTTTTTGAAAACTTTTCCTTCAACATAGACAATGAAATCACGATAGCTAGTTTGTGTCACACCACAGAAGAAGAAGGCGAAAGTTTCACCACTTTCTTTCAAAGATGGATAAGTTTAGCTAGTCGATGTCCATTTGAGATACCAGAAAAACAAAAAGTCATGATATTCCTTGAAAATATTCATCCAAAACTATGAAGTGACTTAAGAGTACATTGTTGTACCTCATTCCTAGACTTGGTGCAAAAGGAAATTATACTTGGAAAGGGCCTTATTGACAAAGGAGACATTAAAGTACCAAGCAGGAACCCAGTTGTTCAACATCAAAATGCTCCCAATGATAGAAACAATTTTTGGTCTAGAAACAAATATGTAACAAATGATGGTATCGTTAATGCTAAGACCCTACATGCGAGACGTGTCATCACACTTAGAGGTTACAAATCCAACTACGACATCACGAGTAATCCAGATCAAACGACCAACTTTGTCCAAAATTCACAACAACAACGACCACAAAGGAGATTTCCAAAACGTGAGTTTACACCCTTAGGGGAACCAATTGAAACAATTTACAAGGAACTAATCAAACATAAACTCATACAACCTCTAGAACCCAAATAGTATGATGCTAGACAATTTGAACCTTCATGGTGGGATGATAATGCCTATTGTGAATACCATCAAACAAAGGGACATAACCTACAATAGTGCTGACAATGAAAAATATCATACAAGATTTTGTTGAAGATGGAACCATAGAAGTCAATGGGCAAAAACATACCAAAAATAGTGATCACAAGGTCTTCATAGATCCATTATATGACCATGGGAAAGAAAAAGTCTCCAATTTGAGAACTAAGAATAATACCTCAACCAATTATACCAATGCTAAGTATGATTATAAACCGCGTACCATCATCAATCATATCCGAGCCGCTGATGAAAATATCTATACCATTACTGTAGACATGGAAAATATACAATTCGATTTGACACACTGGATCCTAATTTACTAACACCATTTCATCCTAAATCATCTCCTTTGCTAGTCATTTAATCCAGTAATCTGTATTTGATTAAAGTCATCACTCTTCATCTCTTAATTAAATTAAGTTATCATCTCCTGTTAATTAAATAAATCAATTTTATTTAATTAATTATGTAATCCCCCTTTTAATTAAATAAATTATTTTATTTAATTAATCCCTAAATTCATCTCATTTAAATTAAATAAATCTTTATTTGGTTTAAATCCAATATCATCCCTCTTTAATTAAATAAATCAAATCTTTATTTAATTAAGTCTTTAATCATTTTCCTCTCATTTTGATCAATCCTAAAATCTAAGTCAAAATGGTCAAATCAACTAATCTCTACTTAAATTGACCAAATCTTGATTAATTTAATCCCTATCACTAAAATCCTCTAGAAAATGCAACTTGCACAATAAATCAATTACTTTGATTTATTTAATTGCCTATTTTCTCTCAACATGGAATAAGGGAGGAATATTCTCTCAAATTTGAATTCAAAATTCAAGTGGTCTTGGTCCTTCCAACAAGGAATTTAATGCCTCTTACATTTCCTTGTGCATTGAGCCAAGTGACATTAACTCCACTTCCTTCTCCCTCCAACATGTCACATTCAAATTTCAAATTTGAATCTCATAGCATTTATCATGCACATTGATGAAAATGTGCACAAACTTCGACCATTCGCATCTTGACAAGTGGCACTTGGCCATTGGATGTTGAATGATCCCACATTGATCAATTTCACTCTCTTTTCCATTTTGGAAGTCTATAAATGAGAGACTCTTCCTCTCATTCGATCATCCACAATTTGAGTAAACTTATTATACTCAATTTCATCTCCAAGCATAGCCATTCTTATCTATTTTTATCGAGTTCTTAGCTAGGTTATGTAGGAATTCAACCATCAAGTGGATCAAATCATCAAGCTTACAAAGGATTTGGGAAAGGGATAATTTTGACATATCAATTGGCACCAACTCCCCCATGGGATCAAGAGTTTGCATTTGCTTAATTTAGGATTTCATCTATATTTCATGTTTGTTCTTGTTTTTCCTATTTTGAGTATTTGTGAATGGATTTCATGGGGAATCCTTGTTTTATCTTGCATATGAACTCACTAATGTGTTTTTTTGTCATGTTTATGCAGGAATAGGATTGGGGTTCACAATTGCCATAAAGGAGCATCTTGAGTGTGCTATAAATACATGCAAAACTAAGATAACCCTTCTAGGTCCTTCTTCAGAGCCACCAACATAGTCTTCCAAGTCTAAGTATAATTTGCTTGACTAGCTGGGCAAGACCCCAACACAGATATCCATCTTAGAACTCTTGACTATATCACTAGATCATCAAGCCATTCTCGACAAAGCCTTGTAGAGCACTATTGTTCCTACAAACTTAGATGTTAATCATTTCGAAGAAATGTTAGGATACTTAACCAATTCCCATCACGCTACATTCTCTCAACAAGATTATTCCACTGAGAAGACCCATCATAATGATCCATTACACCTTGAATTTCTTGTCCATCAAACCAAAGTCAGACGATTCTTGGTAGATGGAGGAGCAGGGTTGAACCTCTGTACCTTGAAATCGGTTAAGGCATTAGGATTCTCAGAGGAATGCATGGACACCACTAAGAGTATAGTCATTAAGGCATATGACCATGAGGAAAGATCATCCAAAGGAGTTGTTACACTCCCTATCAAGATTGGCCCTGCCGTTATGGACACTAACTTCTAAGTCTTGGATCTCACCCTGCCCTATAAAATTTTTTTTTGTGTAGACCTTGGATACACACAATGAAAGTTGTACCTTCCACTTATCACCAATGTCTTAAATTCTTGCACAATGGCACCAAGATCACAATTGATGGTGATCCAGATCCTTTTCAATATTGCACAAGTCTATGCAAAATACCACAATGATAGGTGCTCGTTAATCAAGAAGCTTCATCTTCCACCTTATCCCTGTACATTGATCCATCAACTCTTACCAAATCCAATACATCACAAACACCATCCACTCCTAAGGTCGAGATCCAAGACAAGGGTTGTGGAGAATATCACATGAAGGCATCCTATTGTATCAGTCAGTTGGTTCCACCTAAGTCATAGTGTTTACCCACAATGGATAAGAAATAGTCAGTTTTCACATTCCATGTCCCTCCTACAATGACATTGAAAAAATGGGGAGAGTTAAGTAAAGAAGCTATGGACCAAGAAGATGTCACCTCTTGGTTGTATAATGAAGACAATGAAAACCCTCCGCCGTCTATTCAAATATCTAAGGATCAAAATGGAAAAGGCTTTATGATAATGCAAAGCAAAGGCTATGATGGACACAGTGGGTTAAGACTACATCAGAATGGAAGGACTGAACCCATCATTGTGTCACAAAGACAAAAAGGCCTAGGGCTAGGGTTTCAACCGATCAGAATTGGTATTTTGGGTACTCCATTACTGGTACAAGAGGAAGCAAGTGCTTTTGAAGAAATCAAGATAACTCACGAACCATTTGACTCGTACTACTATGAATCCCTTGACCAAAATGAATATGAATGGGATTCCCTTTCCTCTACCAGCATGATGGACCTAGACAAGCTATTTGGCGAACTTGCTAAAATGCTACAATTCACACCAAATCCATCTATCCCCTATCCTAAAAAGTTCTTGTCAAAAGAAGAATGGCTTAAGCTTTATTATTGGGAAACCCTTGATCTTTAATCTTGGGCACCTGACGAACCATCTTCTAACGAACTAGCCCTTACAGTTGTACCACAACAAAGTTTACCTATCCCTAGGAAAAAGAACAAAAAGGAGTTAGTTCAAAAATTTTGTGACCATGTTAACCACTCTATATTCACCTTGTCAGCCTCCACATTTGGTAACTCGAATGATGAAATTCCCCTTGTATATCCCAAACTTATTGATTGGGATCAACAAGGTACACCTATCTTAGACATATTCGAGAATGACAAAGCTATTGCTGAGTTTATGGGACTTCAAGAAGGCATACCTAGAGGGGATCATAAATCTGGATTTACCATAGACTTGGATGACATGGCATATTTTGGGGAGTCTTTTCACACCTCCAGTTGGAAAAATGAAAAAAAAAACAATGAAAATGATGAAAGTGGCAAGTCCCTAGGTGAAAATTGAAAGGTGCCTTTAGATGATGAAATAGTAAAAATAAAGGACGTATCTGAGGGTGAAAACCTCTTTGAGGCACCCAAGGATGGAGGTTTGAACATTCTCCTAGTTTCTCAAGAAAAATCACCAATGTTAGTAGAAGAGTATGTCGAGATCAATATAAATACTAAAGAAAACCCTCGGGTCATATATTTTACATCTTTGACAAAGACAGAGCAACCTGAGTTTTGAGACTTCTTCACAAAGAGATAGATAAATTTTGCATGGTCATATGCTGACATGCCTAGGATAGATCCAAACTTTGTATTGCACCATCTACCATTACAACCAGGTGTTAAGCCCGTCAAGTAGAAGCCAAGGAAGATGCATCCACAAATTGCTCTACTAGTCAAAGCAAGACTTAAGAAACTATTGGATGTCAGATTCATTAGATTCATAGACTATGCAGATAGGATTTCAAATCTTCTGCCAGTAACCAAACCAACCAGGGGCATCCACATTTGTACAAACTTTAGAGATATCAACAAGGCATGTCCTAAAGATGACTTCCCTTTGCTGAACATTGACATGATAATGGACCTTACAACAGGATATGAGATGTTATCCCTCATGGATGGTTTCTCTGGGTATAATCAAATCAAAATTGCAGCTAAAGACCAACACAAGACAACCTTCACATGTCCATGGGGAACATATTGCTGGAATTTTATGCCTTTTGGGATCAAAAATGCAGGAGCTACATATCAACGTGCAATGACGACTATTTTCCATGACCTTGTACATACTCTCATGGAAGACTATGTCGATGATCTAATAGCTAATTAATTAACAAGGGCAGATCATTTGAAAGTCTTAGACAAGATATTCCAAAGACTAGAAAATTACAAAGTAAGGCTAAATCCAAAAATATGTGTCTTTGGCGTAAAATCAGGGAAACTTCTAGGATATATCATTTCTAAAAGAGGCATTGAAGTAGATCCAAAAAAGGTAAAAGCTATAATAGACATGTCTCCACCAACCAATATCGATCAACAAAGAACACTACAAGGGATACTACAGTCTATTAGTTGCTTCATAGTACAATTAGCAGACAAGATACATCTGTTTCAACATTTTCTCAAGAAAGGGGTACCATTTGCATGGACACCCAAATGTCAAGAATCTTTTCAAAAGATCAAGGACTATCTGCTTACACTGCCTATGTTAATGCCATCTATAAATGACAGATCTTTGATACTTTATATATTGGAAACATAGTTAGCATTAGGAGCCTTACTAACACAAAATGATGATGAAGGTCATGAAAGGGCAGTATACTACATCAACCACACTTTGGTGGGGTACAAACTAAACTACAGTAACATAGAACACGCCTATCTTGCAATAGTTTTTGCTACTCAAAAACTTAGGCACTATATGCTAAACCTCCAAACTATGTTGGTCTCTAAGATAGATCCTCTGAAATATCTCCTAAGTAAAGCAACATTAATAGGCTGATTGGCTAAATGAGTAATGATACTTAGTGAATATGACATCTAGTATGTGGAAAGAAAGGCTATAAAGGGGCAGGTAATTGCAGATCAATTAGAAGATGCACCGATTAAGGCAGACCATCCATTAGTGGCAGATTTTCCTGATGAGTTTATCTTCAAAGTTGACACTATAACCAAATGGAAATTATACTTTGACAGGTCACATATTAATCGTGGTTCACGAGCGTGCATACTATTTGTTACACCTCAAGGTAATACTATTCCTAGGTCATTCAAAATTGCTTTCCCTTGCACCAACAACATAGCAAAATATGAGGCCCTCATGAAAGGACTAAGAATGGCAGCCCAATGGAAGATCAAGAGTTTACATGTTTATGGAGATTCTCAACTAGTAGTCTGACAAGTCAATGATGAATATGAAACTAAAGATGAGAAACTTGCCCCCTACAAGCGCATGGCCAACAATTTTAAGTGGTACTTTGATAACACCACCTTTCAACAAATACCCTGCATTCAAAACAGGGTAGCAGATGCTATGGCAACCGTTGGTTCCTTATTGGATATTCCTAGCAACATGCCTAAATTTGAGTTTTTGGTCGAACAACTTTTGGTCCCTGTCTATGATGTCCTTGATTCTATGATGGTGTGTACAATTATTTCTCCTACTTCCCCATGGTACAAGGACATATATGACTACCTCCATGCCCAAAACCTACCCTTAGACCTATCAAATAACCAACATCAGACATTTATCCGTAAGTCAGCCAAATATACCATCATCAAAGATACCCTTTATAGACGTGCCTTAGATAATACTTTATTGAGATGTCTCGATGCTGAAGAAGCACAAACAACCTTACGTGCGGTACATGAAGGTGTCTGTGGATCCCATTCTATTGGTCCTACCTTCACCAAGAAGATTATGAGATTAGGTTATTATTGGCCTACAATGGAAAATGACTCATATTTCTTCGTCAAGAAATGTTGACAATGTCAGATACATGGAGACTTGATACATGCACCAACATAGGAGCTCCGACCAATAACTTCATCATGGTATTTTTCCCAATGGGGACTTGACCTCATAGGTAAGATACACCCTCCATCATCCAATGACCATAAGTTCATTATAATCGCCACTGAATACTTCACCAAATGGATTGAGGCTATTCAAATGACCTACATCACCGACACACAAATATCCAGGTTTATCCTAAACTACATAATCTATTGGTATGATGTTCCTCAATCCATCATCATGGATAATGGTTGTCCATTCAAAAACCAAGAATTTTGCCATCTTTGTGAAGAATTCCATATCCAACATTATTTTTCCACTCCATATTATTCACAAGGTAACGGCCAAGCAAAGGAATCTAATAAGACAATCCTCAAAATCCTCAAAAATACTATCAATGATGCTGGTGGTGACTGACATTTATAGCTAAATCTTACCCTATGGGCCTATCACACAAGCATCTGTACTCCCATTGGTGCCACTCGATACTCCCTAGTATTCAGTTATGAAGCTATCTTACCTATTGAGGTTGAAATTCCTTCTCTGAGGGTATCCTTGAAAGGTCATATTGATGATGAAGAATACCATGTATCCTGTCTACATGAATTATAATTCCTATATGAACGAAGAAAAAATGCATTAGATCATCTTCAAGCATATAAGAACCGTCTTTGTCGTAGCTATAATAGGAAAGTTCTAAACCGAAATTTTGACATTGGTGACTTGGTTTTAATGGAGAACCCAAAGAATCAATTTGAAAGAGAAAAACCAAGAAAGTTTGAACCAAACTGGTTAAGGCCTTATATTGTTACAGAAGCCTTTGGATCAGGATCATATCAACTCTCTACCCCTGAAGGAGATCCACTTTTATCACCAATCAAAAACCTTCATCTGAAGAGATTCTATGCATAGCTTCTGAGAACCGTGTCTTAATCTAGAAAATAAAAAAAATGGAAAAAACAAAAAATTGTTACCTTGATGAAAACCTGGCCAACAGGCATCTTTGTAACACCAAAAAAAAATTGAAATATCAATAAAATAGTAAAGAGAAATAATTCGCCGAATAGTGAAAACCACTTTGGTGGCGCTATGGATAAGTACCATGGTGAAAACTTGGAAAACAGGCGCCATATGTAGTCAACTTTGCTCCTTCATCTACCATCATTCCAATCAAAATTCTCACCATCACCCATAATAAATGGTTTTCTTATCCATTACTTAGAACGATTGACATCAAGTCCACTCCGTATTCCCACTCCATCCTATAGGTCTTGTTCCTCACTGGGGGAAAATCCTCGATTTGCGTCATTTGGACCTTGTACATAGCATCCCAACATTAGAAAATGTCCTGAAAAAAGCTCAAAAACATCATAAAATATCTTGAAAAAAATCCAAAACATAAATAAACTCCAGAAAGACAAAAAAATTGAAACATGTCAAAAATCCCAAAAATAGAGTTAGAGTCAGTTGTGTCAAGTCAATCGTAGACATAGTCAAACTACATTGCCTCTACGACTGAACGTAGGCAAGGCCATCTGTCGATGTGCCCCTGAGGCATTAGGTCCATTTGTCTAGGTTTGTCATGCATCACACATAAAATCATGAATCATTCTTTGTATATATCAAAGTCATTGGTCAGGTCAAACTACGAGGTCTCTGCATGTATAACGTAGGCAAGGTCATCAATCGATGAGACCTCGAGGCCGCACTAGGTCAGTCCATTAGGGTTTATCATACTCACTACCACACATGTCGCATAATCAATAGGTTAGGTTCATATTTGTCAATCATTCATGTCAATCAAAGTCTAAGTCAAACTACGAGGTCTTTGCGTGCACAACATAGGCAAGGCCATCAAACGATGAGCCCCTGAGGCCACACTAGGTCAATTCTTTAGGTTACATCATATCAAGTCCACGTAAGTCAACACACACACACACACTCAAAACAATCAAAGCATTAAGACAAGTCATGCATTAACAAGGCAAACATGTCAAAACTGTCATCAAGTCAAAATCAAACAAATTGTCAGAACAATCAACTTATGTCTTAAGCAAGATATGTCTTTCTTAAAAATATACATCATCAATTCTCATAGCCTTATGCAGCTTGTTGCATCAATGACATTAGGCTCAATTTCTTATATTACACGTTTCTTTTTGAAACCGGGCTTTGTCATGCCTTACATAGATAGTCACAAGGTCGAAACCAGACTTAACATCTTATATGGTATGTGCCATCCCTGCCATCAAGCTATGTCAAACAATCAAACAATCACACATGATCAAATTTTGGAAAATATTTTTGTTGGCTTTTTGACTTTATCACTTATTTTGTCTTATTTTTCTATGGATTTATATTTGAGTCCCGTTACTAGCTTTCTCAGGGATGTCCCATGAAGGATTTAGAGAAGCAAGGATGTCTCAGGACTCTTTTTCTTTGACTGTTGTCTGTCAAATATCTTTAAACTTTGGATTTTGAGTCATGTTACTAGTTTCCTTGAGGATTTCCCATGAAGGATTTAGAGGAGCAATGATGTCTCATGACCCATCTTTTATTTGTTTGTTGTCTATGGTTTGTTTGGACAAAAATATTGGGGAAATTGTACCCTTAGTATGAGTTAAGACACTCTTTGTCTACTACTGTCTATTTTTCGCAAGTGGATGTCTTTGTACACTATGGTTTATCTCATATCATGGTGTGTACTATCCATTTGTGTCATGTCCTGCCCAATGATGATTTAATGCAAGGCTTAGTATATGTATATCAAAGATTATATTACCATTCCATTTTTTTCATACTAACATTTTGATTTATCCACGCTAACATTTCTTCTATCCCGCATAATCACGAAGTCCTATGACACAAAAAAATAGATAATATACATATCCATACAATTTACAACCATTATGTAAACATTGTCATATGTTTATATATAGTACATCATATAGTTATGCTGCATTTTAAACAAATACAAACAAAGAGGCATATCCATCGCATTTAGATAATCATGACATACATCTATTTACTAAACACATCATATCTAGGAAATCATGACATAATAGGCATTCAATTATCATAAGGTACATAATGAAAACATTACATGTACATATAGCATCACATGTAGATAGCATTATATATATAAACATTACATTGCATCTCATTATCATAAAGTACATACAACCATTAGCATATAGAATCAACATCGCATCATAGACTACATGAACACATCATAATAATCATCCAAAGTATGTACATATTAGATAGAAATAACATCTCATATAGAACATAATCATATAGAAATAGACTACATAATCATAGAAATAAACATATAGAACATATGAAAATCATATAAACGCCACCAAAAATTATATATATATATATATATCGCTAAAAATACCATATGTCACAGTACAATGTCAGAATGTATCCATAAATAAAAAGAAGCTCACATGCTCTATGATCAAAGTACAAATGTCTACAACATAAAAATTTCACTGTGTGCAACTATCGCTACTCCTATGAGGTGAATGTGAAGGCATCTATCCATGGGGTACTCTTTGTGCGGTGGGAGGTCTGTCATATGGACCTGTACTCAATGGTCCTACCACACCCTCAGTACTCTGTGTCCTCATTCGAGTCTTGCTCTGAGACCTGCTACTATGTGCCTGTGAGTAGCTAGGAGCTCATCTCTTGGGAGGAACTTCTCTCTCATATAAATCCCTGTAATATCTCTCCCTATCACCATCTCAGACTAACTCCCAAGAAAATGTTGTAGATGGCGCAGTGCATAAAGCTCTCAACTCCACAAACTGACCCTCTGTCTCTTGTCTTCGGATCATTGTCTGATCTCTATTTAGGAGAGTGTTATCCCTCTCCATCTACATGGCATCTCGCTCTACAGTCAACACCCTGACCCTCTCCTCCAAGGCCTCTACTCGGGCTCGTAAATCTGTATCTCCATCTCGAGGAACCTCCTCATCCTATCCTCCCCTCCCCTCCACTATCCTATCACAAAGCTCCATCTCCCGATCCCCCATCACTACCTCCTCCTCATCATCATCAACTCCATATCCTACAAGGATCCCAATGACATCAATATCCATGTCCTCCCTCCCAACCTCTACCTCTGCATGCTCCTCTGCTCTTGCCTCCTCGACAACATGCTCCCCTCCTATCTTAGCCTCTACACCTCCGCCAAGATCTAGCATAGGTATATTATCAACCTCCACCTCTACCTCACAGATAGGTGATAATCCACCTAACTGAACACCTCTCCTCCCCCATCGGCCTTGATGATCACCTCTACCATCACCACCTCTCCCATCATCCCCACCTCCTTTGCCTCCAACCCTGCCACCACCCTTGCCTCTGTGTTGCCCTATGGGATCTATCCCCCGTTCTCTACTAGTGCTAGCTGATCAAGATCTGTGTAAGGCATAGGATGATGCTCTGCCCACCAGGTGTCATAAGCCACTATAGTATTGGGATCTGCTACCCCACTCCTCCATCCCCACTGAATAGGTTGTACTGTCTGAATATCTGTCTTCGTTGTCACCATAGGTATCCTTAGCCCCCACAAAGGAACCTCTCTAGAAGACTGAGCAAAATCTGCTCGACCTCGAGGCTCATCCTGAACTTCTCCAAATTGTCTTAACACATGTTCTGGAAGGTGCCTCTCAATAATATGCACACTCAAGATAGTCCTCCCAATCAGGTACTGTGTCTGCTGACAAAAAGGCAAATGTCTATCCTCATTGGACCATCATCTACAATCCATGTAGGGTCTCCATATGAACTGAACTAATGTATCTAAGGCATGTCTTCAATATCCAGTGTCTCCAACATGGATCTGTGTAATTTTTCCCACATAATAGAAAAAATACGGGGATCTAGCATCCCGCTCAACAGTCACTAGGGGACAAAACACAACATGTTCCCACACCCAGATCATCAAAAGAGTAGTACCGCAGCTCATTGACTATGCATCTCTATAGGCTATATCATGAAGGTTGAAATATAGCATGGCTAATAAATAAGGACCCCAAGCATAAACAACCTCCCTCTCAAGAATTCCCACTAACATCTCACCCCACCCAATAGGAAATATGTGACCTCGACGGTCAGGAGGAATTATGCTGACTATCAATGTACATAACATACAATCTATCCTCTCGTATCTATCTACCAAAACCTACATCTAATCTCATAGTGCTCTATTCCTAACCTCCTAATATCATCATATACATAGAATCTAGTAATCTCACTGAAGCCTCTCTGTCTATCATACGTAACTCTCTCTCCTCTAATCGACAATCTCAAAATCCTATATACATCCTCCAACGTAACAGTTGCCTCTCTAGTAGGCAAATGAAATGAGGAGGTCTCTGAATTCCATCTCTCGCATAAAGCAGTAAGCATACCTCTATTTTCCTGAATTGTGGGCATGGTGCATGCGTGGTGCAATCCTAATCTCCATAATAACCATGTATCTCCACTCTGTAACTAGTCTCTAAGCTCATAAGTCTCTGGCCATGACTCCTGGGTATAGATCGGATCTAATATAACCTACAAAAGGCATTCAAACCATGTATCAGACAATAAATCATTTCATCTTTCTATCAAAATTTTTCCAAAAGTTTGATAGACATATGTGTCGCTTCAAAGGCATATGCGGTGCACAATATCATATGCGTCATTCTCAAAGGAAAATGTGGTGCATAATAACACATGCATCGTAACAAAAAGCATATGTGTTTCACAATTCAAATGCGTCACAAAATCAGAACTTCCATATCAATAGCCATATTGATGAGGGTGCCAACCCGAGTCACAAAAATCCATGCACAAAACCAGAGAATCTTATTATATTCCAAATAATGAAATTCTTACATGCAGATGATCTCAAATCCTCGAGTTCTGCAATACATGCAAATTATAGAAAATTACAGAAATTCCCCTTCTTGCAATATGCGATCTTCTTCCCCCAAAAACTCCCCAAACAAATCAGAAACTAGCCCATAAATAGCCCCTCTCTCCGTTTGGAGCCAAAAACAACATTCTAATTATGCACCAACTTCCGGAAGCCCTAACTTAAGATTTGACTGTCAGATCTTCAATCATAATACCTTTGCGGAAATCTCTTGCAAAAATGAAGCACCAAAAAGTGGGGCCTGAAGGCTAACCACTTTCATTTTGCACCAATTTGCGGGTCCATTCGGAGCCTTTAAGTACCTCAAAATTAGCTTCGAAGATTATATAGGGCAAAAAGCAGAAACTGAAACTTGAATAACTTTTGAACCGGGAATGATCTTGACCTGATTCTTTCACCAAAGTGTTTATTTTTCTATCCTGAAGCTTCCCTTAAATTTTTGTCTCCTCACACCTTCAAATTCACACCTACTAAAAATAGCAGTTGAGCAGAAAAAGCAGAAAAGCAGTTCTGAAAGTTGGGAATTCTTCTTCGACGAAAAGGGTATCCAAAAATGCAAAAACATCTACGAAAGCTAAATGAAAGTAAAGATATTTTTGGGTGATGTAGGATTGCCCTTACACCACTGGATGCTCTTGCATCACATATGCATCCCATAAAATACAAATGCGGTGATGTTAATAGGCCTATCGATTATACAAATGTGATACACATAACAAATGTGACTCATAATCCTACATGCACCTATCCTAATCTCATATGCGATGTAATACCGCACATGTGGTGCATAAGTAATCATATGCGTTCAATGCCTAAAATGATCTAAAACAACCTAGACGTATTTTGACATATGCATCGTTCCATGAGCAAATGTATTGTGTACAAATGCATATGCATTGATCTAAAAATGATTCATGTGTAAATTAAAGTTTAAATTCCTAAAACTACATGCAAAACAAAATTTCAAGAGATCCTTCAAGGGTACGTATTGGGGGTCCTGCATCAGCAGGGCGTCCAAAGGTCTAGATCCTATAACCACGATGATTTTCATAGGGAATGAGAGACATTTTTGCCAAGTGCTTAGAGAAAAAAAATCTATTCTTCAAATCTTAAGGGTGCAAATGATTTGATTTTCACCCTAATTTCTATTTACACCTAGGGTTTGGGTGGAATTTCTTCTAACCTTGTCTATTGGCCGCATAAACTTCCATATTCAATAAACCCGTACATGTCCCTAACACTTCCAAATTCAATTCTGTCAACTCCACTGCATTTCTGGCTATGAAATTAACTTATCGAGACTATTTCCTAATTTTTTGAAATTTTTCAAAAATTTGTCAATTTTCCCGAGGAGGCATACCCTAACCTATTTCATACTGGGGCATGTTTTTAACAATTTTCTTTGACACAAAATCCGAAATGACATTGTATCAAAGAGGGGCAAACTGTAGACACTAAAAATTGGTCTAGGCCTGCGAGTACCATTTTCGACATAATTTTCTAATATCCATGGTCACGATTAAATAATGTTAATTATTTAATTATTTCCTATTCAAATATTTCTTCTATTAATAAAATAACTTTAATTATTTAATTAATTCATTATGACCTTTATTCAACCTTGATTAATTAAATAATTTTTTATTTAATTTACCCTTTTATCATATTTCGACTATAATTAAATATTTATTTCAAATTATTTAATTATCTAATTAACCTTTTCAACAGTCAATTAAATAAATCATTATTTATTTAATTAAATCCTTAAATTTTGAATGTTGAATTAAATAAACATTTAATTCATAAAAACAATTATTCCTGTCACATTCTTCTATCGCCTACTTATCTAACTATTCACTCATCATCTAACTCGAGATCTATTCGAATCCATCAATTGTCTCCTGATTCGATGTCTGATCATCTCTACGAAGAGACTCTCTATCATAACCAATCAGTTATCTAGTTAAGACTCTTATGCATGAACATATTTATTAATTAAATGTCTTAATTTAATTAATTAATTCATGTGTACATTCAAATAGATCATTGTCCAAATTATATCTTTATCCTTTTCATTCAATTCTTATTATTCTAATTTTCGAAGACTTTCATCTAGAGATTAAATCATTTATTTAATCTTGATCTCTTATTCAATCTATTTTCGAACAGTCTTAACACCAGATTAAATTATTATTTAATTTAATCTTCATCTTGCAAAATTTTCTAACTCAAGTTCTAACTGATACAAATCTCACATCGCATGGCATTCATCAATCTCGATTGTTGATCTCTCTTTTGAATCTGAGTCGATCATTCGAAAAAGAGCTTTCTATAAATTGACTGACTTTTGTCATTATTTCTTCTCCCGAAATCGATATACTTTGGAAGCATAACTCATAATCTTCGATATTTTGCTATTATCACATACACATTAAGGCTATACTTGCACACTTATTAAAATTTGAGGGCAATTATACTACAAAAGGAAAAATGAAGATAATTTGAAGAAGTGGACAAATATTCGGTGAGATTGTTTCATATTATTGATATTATTGCTTTTGTTTATTCACTTTGTACTTTGTTGTTTGATGTAGGTTAGATTAATGTTAACATGCTTTAACTAGTTTCTTTCCAACATTTTTCCTACATTACACAATGAAGTAAATTAAGACAATGTTGATGATAATGATGGATAAGGCCCTCTTTTGGTTATCCTGAACCTCATTATGTATGGGGTAAACTATGAAGAAAATTAAGAAGAAAATGTTGATGATAATGATGAATAAGGCCCTCTTTAGGTTACCCCAAACCTCATTATGTATGGGGTAAATCAAGTGATGATATCCTCCTCCTACTCCTACTAATACTTTATTTTCTTAACAATTTGTTTCATGTTTGATGCTATCTTGTTTTAGGCTAATACGCCGTATGGATTTTAGGTTGTGACTTATGTCACCCACCTCTTTTTATGAGTATGTGTAACACTATTTTTTAAATGGTAATATAGACACTATTCATTAAAAAATAATACTTTTAAGGATATTTAATAGGTGAAAGAAGTGGTATCTCTACCATTAGCAGCTCACATTGAAATGACAAGTCAATATATCAAAAGAAAAAATACAAATCTAAAATTTAATTTAATTGAAAAAGTAGACTTATAGTAAATGATTTGGACATTTGTTATTTTTATCATGATTTGTTAAAGATTCATAATCAATATTTGGATAGAATAACTTAAAATTTATAATAAGATCTCAAATTATTCAGCCAATATAAATTTCATTAAATTATTTTTATTAAAAATAGCATAACTATTTTTAATTATTTATAAAGTACACTAAATATTAATCAATTGGCTCTTCCAAGAATTTTAAGAAGAAAAAAATTATTTTTATCAAGAGGATTCTAACTACAAGAGGGGGATCTTTACCTTGTTTTCTATCCTCTAGACAAGGGTAAAGAGGTTCAAAAGGAAAAATGTGGGGTTTCTCTAATCGTCAAGAAAATTGAAAGGATTGAGAAAGATTTTATCTTTAACACATCATACCCTTCATCATTCATTGAAAATTTGGCTTTGGTAGTTACTATGCTTGGGGGAAATTTGTTTGAAATGCATAAGGAATTTTCCATCCAATAGAAAATTTTGAGATGGTTTCATGATGAATTCAATTAAATCAACTTTAAAACCTCATGTCACATCCCCATTGAACATGGATAGCACTCTATATGACAAAATATCAAATATATTTTATGAAAGGTGAAATTAATGATCAACTAACTTAAAATTATGGTTATGCTTAAATTGGAAGGAAGGGAATTTAAATAATATAAAATGGATACATAATGATTGCTTAAATATGGGTTGTAGGGACTTGAGAGAAGGAAGGGCATGCAACTCCCTTTGATATGGTATGGAATTGCATTCACAACCATTAAAATTGGAAGTCAAAGCATAAAAGATAAAGGAATTTATCAAGAGGAGAAGGAGACAATACCATGGAGGCATTCAAAGAGAGCAGGAAAAGAGAGTTCACCTATTGATGTTGCAACATCCCTCCCTACACGATGAAGAATTCATCTTCCACCAGACAATTATGATAAGAAATTTATCTAAACTGGTTTATTAGTTAATTATGTTACAATAGCTTATTATTAATATGTTTTGTTGGCAGCAATTTTATTTTATAGCAAGAGAAAATGGAGAATCTATAGTTGTATTTACAATGTGAGAAGGAAACCATTAGAATCCATTAAATAAGAAAGACTATGGAACTTGTTCATACATAAAAGGTATTTAACAAATGGAGACATGGATATTGGCTATCTAGAATATCCTTCTTAGAAATTATGTGTGAATCCCAAAAGAAAGGTACAAGAGTACGCTAGTGATGTCCTTTTAGGGTCATTAGAGAATAAATTATTAATTAAGCTTCATAATGTAAATATTTTTGAGTGACTTATATGCTCAAGTTTTGTTGGAAAATAATGAAATAGAGATTCTATCAACTTTATTTAAAATTGCTGCACAATCATCTATGTAACACATGTTCACATACACATACTCTAACACACACCCTTGATTATAGTGGGAAATATGTTCTTTCATTGTGCAATTTTTATTTTTTAACATGCTACAATTTTTTTGACATATTTGTTAATCCTAATTTCTATGAAACCCAAATTGTAGCTACTAGCTAATTATCATAAATGTATGAAGTGAAACTCATTGGTAGTTAAATAATATGCATAAATATAGGTTCTACTTAGGCTGAAAGAGTTATTGGCTTTTAATTTTGATGTTAATAATGGTTTAACAATTCATGGTAGTTTATATTGAGGAACTACTTTTATTTTTTATTTTATTTATTTGGGTAACAATCCCCTCCATACATATGTTCCATATTTCTTGATGACATTTTTTTAAATAGTTCATATGCATTTTTTAAGATTAGTTAATTATCTCATAAGAAGTCCAACATTTTTATGCTAGCTATAATAGGTAGCATTTTTCTTTTCTTTGTATAATGATTTCAAATATTAATATTCTACTAGATGTAACATGAAATTTGCATAATCTATGATGTTATCCTTGTGATAGTTATTGTTGTCATGATTATATTTTGTTAGTTTAAGATTTGAATTTGTTATATGAATAATATAGATACTTGTCTTAGATGTAGACTTGCCAAAATAAGGTTACCATTTCATAACATCATCTACACCCTAATACTAATACATTCATAATGAAGGGGTTTATAATGTATAATGATACATTTAAGTGCACCAAAGGTATGCTTATTGGGTGTAGTAAAGTACCAAACCATGTAACATTATTCCTAAAGGGTATTGTTCATTATTTTGAACTAGAAGGATAAAATTTACATGGCTTTGCATCAGGCTATAATTTTGGATGTGGTGATTATGATTGAATAGTGTATCTAATTATTTATATTTTGACTATGGTTTGAACTTTAAAATATTAGATAAGAATTCTTCCTTTTAGTGAAATAATGCACTATAGTTTACATTGTTTACTCATCTCAAGGAAGATGGTTTTGAGAACTAGGATATTAATTCATTACAATGTTTACAAGTAATAGTTACAAGACAATTAAACTTTAATTTTATTTGATAAAGATATGAACTAGGTATAAATGTCAATCAAGATAAATGTATAAAATATTCAACCAAGTATCTTATTAGCATTAGAATAGGATGATAGATAAATATCATAAATGTTTGCATTGATGAAAGTATACATTTCATACCTAGTGGGAAATCTAAAAGGGGTTGTAATGAACTAATATAACTCAATTATCCTAGTAGTTTTGGGAAAAGACTCAAACTGATGACTACTTTGTCTTTGTAATTATTAAGTGTTATACTTGATAATGGTCACATTATGACCATGTGAACAAAGAGAATTTATTTTTGGTAGGTAATCGACTAACTTTTCTATTATTCAGATAATCCTATAATGTTTCCAGGATGTTATGCTAAATTATGAATCATAATGGTGGAAAGGTATAAATTGAGATCTTGGTGTCCTTTGTTGGAATCTTCTTTAGCAAAATTTTGCTAAATTGTGAATATAGTTGGGTTTCCTTGGCTATTTTTAAGCATTGTTAATTAATGAGAATCATTATAAGGAATCATAATGGGGGTATGAAATAGTAATCCAAGAATTTGGAGTTTTGTTATTAATCAACAAAACATAGGAAAATAGGTCACCAAAATGAAACATAAGAGAATATGTGATTGGATGAATGTGATATGATGCACCTTTCTTCCTATTTTCATTACAAAAAAGAGAACCCCAAAGGGTAAGATTGACTTTTAACCCTTAGGTGAGTCAACCTTAGTGGAGATCTTGTTTTTTTCCTTATGCAAAGTTAGGGTAAAATCTACTTGAACAACACTTTGGGGAGAAAAACTAAAAATAGTAAATGAACTCAATTGTGCAATGTGAAACTTGAATCACCAATTTAAAGCATAAAAAAATCAAAAACAAAAAACTTCTGGCAGATTTGAGAAGGTTAAGTCACTTGTCACCTATCACCAAAGGTTGTTGTTGAGTGTCCTGGGATAGATTTTCCCTAGGGTGAATGGGTCTTGCTACATGGATCCAAAATTTGTTTTGGTAGTCCTCTACTCCTGGGTCTACAATCTTGATTCCTTTGGATCTCATAGTCATAAATTTGGAAATAAATTCTACAAGCGAGTTTTTGTGTCTTGACAACTTTGATGAAAACTTTGACAAATTTGTAAAATTGCACTTTTGATCAATCTTCAATCCCTCTTCACTTGTAAATATGCAAACAAAAAGAGAGGGAAAAACTGTTTATTTTTGTTGAATGGGGGTTTACCTTGGTCAAACCCCATTTTGGTAATTAAATTTTAAAATGAAATGAAACATGAATGGAAGGAATGATGAATGATCAATACTATGTTGCAACTCACCAAACCCTTGAATGGAGATCCTTAGAGGACTGAAGTCTAACACATCTCTCCAAATTCTTGATCTTGAATGAAATGGCTTGATTGGATGTCGATCTTGATGCTTGAATGCTTGAAACCTATATCATAATGTTAGCTCTAAAAATGTGCTTTAATGAAAATAGCTTTGATATGATGCTTGAGATCTTGAATGTTGATGTAGAAGACTGATAAATCTGCTCTTAAACACCTTTGACGATAATATTTTCTATAGGAATTCTCTCATAAAAATTCTAGCCTTCTTCTAGTATTTGAATTAATAAAATAACCTTATATTTATAGGTAATTTTCTAATTTCCCAATGATTGCAAATTGAATATGAATCATAAAAAATGTCGCCAAAAACATATTAAAATTTGTGATCCTCAACTTAAGGAGGACCCATTCACCCTTGGGCGAATGGGTCCTAGGACCTAAATCTAGGACACTTAATTTCCAAGGCAATTTAATTAATGTTTTCAATTGTTTACTATAAGTTTCCCTTTTAGAAAATAGGATTAATTAGGCTTTTAAATGCATAATTGGGCCAATTAGAGGCTTAATTAAGTGCAATGAATTAAGGGACCCAAACATAAAGTGAAAATGTAAAGATGTACCTTTTTTTACACTACAATAAATACAACTTTGTGAACTATGGATTTATTTTGAAATGGGTATTAGTAAATAGTGATTTGTTACACTACTTGGTCTTACTCCTCTTTATGATTTTCCTTCTATAGTATTCTTTCTATTTCACTTCCATGAGGAGAGTTACTTGAGTGGTTGTGAAACCATTTGGTATAGGAAGATCTATGTGTATGTTCCTAAAAAGACAAAGGTCAGGAGAAGTACATGGGAATTTGATCCTATATGGAAGTGACTATGTAGGCAGTCCTTGGGTGAAGGATTCCCCTTATGACCCAAGTCCAAAGGGAGGGTTTAGGGAATATCTCTAGGTGTTGGGGTTATTCCAAAACCTTATTATCTCTCCCACTTTTGTTGAGTAAATGTGTCTCAACCTTGTAATTATATAAGGTATTGTTGATACATAAAGTACTATTGATACGTCTACGACAGGGGGGTGCGGGGGGTTTCCCCCCATGAGGGGTCCAAGGGGATCATCCCTCGGCTAGGGGTCTAGGGTAGCATGCCCCGATGGAGGCTCAGGGGCAACACTCCCAAAAGGAAAATTTTATTTATATTATTATTATAAATCCGATATGTTCATCATTATTTTATTATTGTTACTTCCGTATAATAATCTAGTAAATTTGCAATTATAATTACTTTTCTCTTTACATAGTCATAAGAGGATGCAAATTAGAATAATATACTACTAAAGAATAAACTCCATTGATATTACACAAATCTCTCAATATAGAATATGCTTTCTATAAGAAATCATTAAATGTCATGATAAATTCACCTTCACCTCTCTTGATCTCGGTGAAGCGATGATATAAAGTAGTTGCATCAATGGGAACTTGAAACCATGCTAAGAATATTGATTCCATCCAGTCTCAACTATTGATAGAATTTTGGGGAAGATTTATGTACCAATCATAAGCATCTTCTCCCAAGGTGTATTTGAAAATCCTACAAACAACATCTTCATGTTGAATTATTGCATGAAAGAACATATCTTTGAATATTCATAAATAATTGTCTACATATCTATGTAGAGGATATTTTAAATATAACTTCTCAATATTTTCAATAAATCATGATATATAGAAAATTGGATAAGAGATTCAACTTTAAAGAATACCATATGAACTTGTGGAGGAAGAACTAAATCATGATTTCTCAATAGAGATCCAATTGAGTTGTCTCTATTTCATCAATTACTTTTGGAATATCACAGTTCAACTATTTTTCATCATGAATTAGTGCATCAAAACATCATCACTATTCTTTGTCGCTCCAATTTATAAAGATAATAGTGGAATATTAGGCCATTCGTCTATCACCACTTTTTTTTGTTTGGTTTGTAATCACACACAACACAGATGTAATTTCTACACATAGAAACTGTAAGTTCAACCCTTGAGTGCCTATCACCACTTGTTCCTTCCTTGTTGCATGTTTCACTTCATGAAATCAATTGATGCATAATGTGATTATTTCAGTATGTTATAACATCAATTACATTAGTAAGTTAGAAAGATTAACCCTTTTATTGTTCATAAATTTGAGAGGAACATGGTTATTACTATCAAAAGAGAATAATTCCCTTATGCATGTTCTAGTTGGAATGCTATTAATTGTATACCTTATTAAATGTTTTATATTTGATCATGTTGGGAAAATATGTCTCAATCTTGCATTTACAAAAGGTATTGTTGATATGTTTGCAAGAGGGGGACGCATGGGGGTTTTCCCCCCATGAGGGGGTCTGGGGGTAGCATGTAACACCCCACCACTAAACCCTAGAGGGCAACATAATAAACACCTAAAAATGGACAACCATTGTTTTTTGAAAGAAAGATAATTATAGGGTTATAAATTAAACATTAACTTAAATTCTAACCTAATTCCTCTAAGGTTCATGACTACGCTACAAGATTCACATCAACTAACTAGCTAGAACTGAAATTCATTACCTTAACCAATTTCATCAACAATACAAAAACACATCTAATCATCTCATTTATTGAACAAACGATATGAAACATTTATAACATGTAATAAATGGAGATCATTTAGAAGCAATCCTTTTAACTAACACATACATTAACATCTTTTACATTGTCCAAAACATAAGAGAGTTCAACATCTATTTACATCATTACATTAATACATCTGAACAACAATGTTTCCTCATATACAAGTGAGGAGAGTACATCAAAAGTATGATACATGTGATACAATAGAATTATAGTATAATACAAATACACGAAGGTACTCCACATGAACTAGAACAAGTGAAAAAGTATTCATAAATAGAAGTACTCACCACAAACATGAACAAAGTGAGGAAGCCCAATGGAGTGCATAACACATTCCACCCAACCATGTGGAACCCTAAGGTCTACCCCCCATGCTAGGAGATAACATTAAGTTCCCACCACAAATATCCAAGAGACAAAAGATGACACAAGGGCTAACATGAATCTAATGTACAAGTATGGTATGACTATAGATGATAGTAACACCACTTCTAGAGTTACACAATGTCGAAGGAAACAAGAGACAAGGGAATACTAGGTTGTCGTAAGAGGATTGTCATCACATAGTTTTCTATGGGTTACCCTAGTGTAACCTTCCTAGGCTATTGGATTACCTTGGCCACCTCTATCGACTGCTGTGTTGGAATATGGCTTGTAAGTGTTTTCATTGATGGCAACCTAAGTCAGGCATCCAATCCATAGTCTAGTTTTGGTCTCTATCGACAGGATAGAGCAAAGAACATGACATTCGGTTAAAGGCACAAATGTCGATCGGATTACCTCACCGGACTGGTATTTTGAGATGTGGATATCATAGAAAGGTTTTTTGATGTTTGGAATACCTTACTCAAGGAGAATCTTGATGTGCATTCTCTAGTACGTGATCTAGGAGATCCGGTACAATTAATTTGTTGGTTATTTGTTGTTAAAATACGACCTGTCAAGTATAGCAATCGTGGATGTATAAGAGGTTATTAATTAAATTTTTTTATGTACGAAATATGTTTACTTGGGTCCTCTCTATGTCCTAACTAACTTTGGAGGATACACATAAAGATTTAAATAAGGATCCAGCCGACAAGTTGAGAAGAACTTAATATTCTGTGAAGCCGACATATGAATGTTGAATGTTCAAATCCTTAATAGCGGATATATATATGAGATCGGTTCTATAATTTTGTATGTATGGTAGCGAAAATGTGTGTTGCAAATTATATCAGTGTGTGGTGTGAAATTCAATAGAGTGATAGTGCAAATTGATGTGAAGAGAAGATAAGAGCAGAGCAGAGCGAAGTGCAGAGTCAGACAGAGGACTTAGAATCCAATCTATGAGCTTCACTGGAACTGTACCTTGGCATGAATAGATGCTACTATCTCACTTCATCCTTTAGATGGTTTTAATCTAAACTTTTGTAAGGCAGTGAGCCTTTCCCTTTGAGTAGTGAGCTCTAGGCAGTGTTCCTGAATGCAAGTGCATTATTTTTTGTAAAAAACTTTATTTATGTACTCAAATTATGGATTAAATTCCACCATGGTTTTCCCCTAATAGGTTTTTCACACAAAAATATTTGTTTTATGGTGTTGTGGATGATTACTTTTCATGTTTGCATATTTCTTTGGTTTAATGCATAAATGATTTGAATATCGGATTAATAAAGTCAAGATTTGTTGAACACTGATTCACCCTCCCTCTCAGTGTTCCCTTGAGTCCAACAATTGGTATCCGAGCATCTGGTTCCTTAGAAGAATTTTAGTAGCTTGAGGTGGATCTTGGAATGTGATGGACTCTGGTAGTCTTCAACAACAAATTTTGGTGGCACTTGATGACCTTGATCAATCTAAAGTAGAAGTCTAGTAATTGAAAGCAAGTCCTAGGGATGTTGAGAAATTCATTCAGTCATTGAAGGATCAAATTATTAAATCTTGAGAAAAGAGAAAGGATCTTTGTGACCAGATTAAGAAACAAGAGAGTGAAAACATGGATGATGCTCACCTGAATTAGACCTTGAAAGAAATAACTGAAGAATGTGAAAAGCTTTCCAGAGACAATGCTACTTTGAAACATGAGATGGAATCTATGGTGATGAAGCTGACTAAAGAGATTAAAGAAAGGAAGAAGAATGAGGAGAACCTTGCTCAGTCCTTAAAGGAGAAATCTGATGAATGCATAAGAGTAAATGGAGAATTCATTCAAATGGAAAGTGAACTGCTACAATACAGAAACAATGAAGAAGAACTTGGTAAATAGATTGTCATTCTCAGGAATGAACTTACCACTACAAATAAATATAAGGAGAAGTTTAAGATGAGTTCTGCTAAGCTTGATGAGTTGACCTAAAGCCAGAAGAATACTAATGACAAGCGAGGTCTTAGATATGAAAAAGGAGAAAGTTCTGGATCTAGAAAAAAGAATTTCAGACAAGGTAATCAGATGAACAAAAGAGGAGGATATCCGGTAAGACAACCTAATGCTAAAAAATTTAATGGATATTGTTTTGTCTGCAATAAATTTGGACATATGGCTACTTAGTGTAGAAGTAATATGAAATCAAGAGAATCATCATTTTTTGGTCAATGCTTCAATTGCAAGAAGTTTGGTCATAAATCTGTTGAATGCAAAAATGTGTCAAAATATTATGTCAGTAGAAGGAATGTTGAATGTTACACATGTGGGAGATTTGGACATATTTCCAACCAATGTAGATGAAGGAGAAGTCAATGGAGTTATTGGTCTGGACAAGGAAGTACTATGTGCTACAATTTCAACAAATATGGCCACATTGCAAAATTTCGTAGAAACAAAAGGGTGGACAGAAGAGGTTTGGTATACAGAGGCAGAAACATACAAAAAGAAGACAAAGGAAAAGGAAAAGTGACTATAGATGAGATAAGAGATCAGATGAAGAAAACATGGGTAAGAAAGAGCGAGTCTGATGCTGAAAATGGTTCTACACCAAAACCTGCTTCCGGTAATTCCTTTGGTAATTGATTTCAGGCCACTAGCCTAGGGGGAGTTTTTCAAGAAAATATTTCCTCCCCTATCTATGGATGGTACCAGAGCGTGAAGGATAGTCAAGAAAGCGTGTTTATGGTGTGCAAAAGTTATGGATAACTTTCACAAGGAAAATCAAAGAATTCATAGGTTCATAGAATAATTTTTTCTCTCATTGTTTGTAAAAATAGAGTATCCAAAAAACTTAGGGAAAATGCATTTATTGCACGTGTGAAAACTATAAAATTCAAATTGGAACCATCATTTATCACTTTGCATCGAAGAAGAAAATAAGGAGAGCCCTTGGTAGAAGAATTTTGAAGTAGTAAAGTAAATTCGATAGTGAAACTCAAAATCTATCGGGTATTTTCAATTGTCTTCAGAATTCTCATACAATTTGGTGTGGGTTTTCAAACCTAAGTATGAAAGATAAATGGGGAAAATCAAAGGTTCAATCATTTTGGATGAATATAATAGTGAAAAAATTAGGTCCATGAGAAACTTGTTTTTTCCCAATGAATTGAAGAGGTTGAATGAAGCCAAATACAAGAATTTGGATATTTGGAATGAGTTTTCATACTTCGAGAATGCGAAATTTGTTAAATTCATATTGAGAAGATTTCATGATGATACTTTAACTTTGGACAAACCCTACATCATCGCGAAGGAAACAATTGAGAATTTGACCGAATTATGCAAATTCAGAGACATACCGAGGAAGAAATCCATCCAGAACAAAGAACTTGAAACCCTAACCAAAATAATTGGAGATCAGAGGGCACTGATAATTGTGACAATCAAGATTCCTATGACAAAGTACATTGCACACAAAATTTCATATAAAGTCTTTTTTAGGAACTGAGAAGGAGCGACATTGGCTGGTGCAGTTTACGTTTCTCACAAGATGATAATCAAAGGACAAGACTTTAACCTATGTAGATTGATAAAGGATCGGCTAATGGAGAATGTGTAACTGACAAAATAAATAGGTTACCCTTTTAGGTTTGGTACTTTGATCATATGTTTAGTAATGTATTTCTTGAATTATTTTCCAAAAGTCGACAATGTGGTGTGAAAAGAAAATGAACCAGTATACAAACAAATATACTCATATTCTAGGAGCTTGGCTGATTGGGATCTAGAATTTGAAAATTTCTTTAAGAATGTGCTTGGAAAGTGTGGTTCAGTCAATATTTTGGGTGATCCCACAATGCTGGTTTACAATTTTTGGGAGATTTTGATTTTTGCTGAAATTTGGGTTTGATCAAACCCCCTTGGATAGAACCCTGCTAGTTTTAAACCATACCTACAACAGAGTCTCCTTTACACCTATCAAAATGCTAATAAAAAAACACTTTTGATTTACCTTTTGGGGGATCAAATGAATTCATTTAAAATTTATTTCAAATGATCATGGTAGTCCTCAAAATGAGCCATCCAATGAATACAATTTTAATATGTTTTGGCTTTATTATGTATGTATTTTTTTAGTTTTATTAAACATAGGGTTTTCACCAAAAATCAAGCTCTTTGTTCTGCACATGTGGAAAAATAGCATATTATCAAAATAAAATTTTAAAAAATATGTCTAGGCTGGGTATTGATGTCCTTGATCAATTAAAAAAATAAAAATTGAATTTCGATACATACAAAAAAATTTATGTTGTATACAATCCGCCTGTGTTTCAATTGTAATTGGTGTGACTTTGAAACTTGATTAAGGAAAAAATATTTAATAAAACACTATGAAACCAAATTAAAGTGCTAGATATTGTAGTTACAACTCTAAATTCAAAAAAAAAAACAAGTTATGTTATATACGGTGAGCGTCACTCCTTAAAAAAAAAATTTCTTAAGCTATTTCTTGAAGGAGATGGAAAAAGAAGTGCAATCTGATTCCAAAAATTTTGAAAAAAATATATTTAGAATCTATAGAAAAAATTTCACTAATCACTAGTTTGTATCATCTTCAAATTCCTCATGGTTTAGCCACTATAGGAGCCCGAAAGTGAAGATTTAGTTTACAAAAATTAGTTTAGTGTCCAATTTGCCCAAAAATTATAAACTAGTATTGTGGTATCACCCTTTCCCTTCCGGTAAGAAAAATTGAAGTTGGTTCGTCTTTCGGTAGCATGGAGAGAAAGCATAAAAGAGAAACAAAAATTATGGAATATAGCCCTCCGAAATGTAAAGTTCCCAGAATTGAAGGGAAAGGAAAGGAAAAGGAAATTGTGGACATTCCAAATGAAGAATCTGATGAAGAAGCTGAGGATCCACAAAAAATGAATCAGAAACAGAAAAATCTAGTGAAGAAGAAGATGACCTGACAAAGGAAAAACTACAACAACTTATTCAAGAAGGTGGAATGCAGAAAATCGCTAAGTTATGGTCTATTAGACCATCATATGATCAAGATATGATTCTGAGTGTACTAAATGCTCATGTTGAGCACTGCAAGATTAAATTGGAAAGTTTGCATAACATCCTACCTAAGGAAATGATTGAGTGCAATAAAGAAACAATGAACTCTAAGGATAAAGACAAAGAATAAGGTGAAGTTATCTCTCATTTGAAGGAGAAGTTTAGAGTATCACTTACGAAACTAAAGAAGAAAATGAATGAGTTGAGGCAATGCATAAAATCAAATAATAACATCTATAGCTATTTCATCTATTTGCCTCATGCTATTAGTAATTACAAAGAGAAATTGGAATAGATTGAAACAAAGTTGAATGGAATTGGAAAAAGCCTTGACATATTTCAGGATCAGGATCGCACCATCAGGAAAAGAATTTGGGAGCTATAGTCTGAGCACTCAAAAGTTCAATTCACCAAGAACACTCTTGTGGATACCTTTTTGAAGGTGAAGGATCTAACCGAATGCATATTGGAACAGATGGTGGATATACTAAGGAAAGGTGAGAAACTTGAAGAAGCAATTACAATTCTAGAATCTTTAACTAAAATTGTCAACAAAACATCCAAGAACAATAGTTTGATCATTATCATTGGGATCACAATATATGCTTGCAATAAATTCCTTCTAGAAATGAAGAAAAATCATAATTTGATAATTTTCTAAAGTAGCAGTCAATTGTTCTCAAATTTTTGAAATTTTGGTCTAAGGGGTAGAATTGTCAGCATATATGTTTTGAATTTTTCGAAGATTTTGAACACATGTTTTGTCTTTTTTAAATATGGTTTCTATTATTTTTCATTGATGTCAAAGGGGGAGAGAATGCAGTGAAAAATGCCTTATAAATCTTGGGGGGAGAGAGTGCAGTAAAAGTTTGGCAGCAAACTAATAATGATTCTGACACTTAGTCATTTTCACTTAGTGTTTCCATCAATTCCAAAGGGGGAGATTTTTGGCATATGGCTTGTAAGTGTTTTCATTGATGACAACCTAAGTGAGGCATCTGATCTATAGTCTAGCTTTGGTCTCTACCAGTAGGACAAAGCAAAGAACAGGGCATCCGGTTAAAGGCACAAATGTCAATCTGATTACCTCACCAAACTGGTATTTTGAGTTGTGGATCTCATAGAAAGTGTTTTTGATGTTTGGAATACCTTACTCAAGGAGCATCTTGATGTGCATTCTCTGGTATGTGATCTAGGGGATCCAATACAATTAATCTATTGGTTATATGTGGTTAAAAGTTGACCCGTCAAGTATAGCAATCACGGATGTATAAGGGGTTATTAATTAAATGTTTTGATGCTCAAAATATGTTTACTTGGGTCCTCTTTATGTCCTAACTGACTTTGGAGGATACACATAAAGACTTAAATAAGGATCTAGCCGACAATTTGAGAAGAACTTAATATTCTGTGAAGCCAACATATGAATGCTGAATGTTCAAATCCTTAATAGCAGATATATATATGAGATTAGTTCTATCATTTTGTATGCATGGTAGAAAATATGTGTGTTGTTAATTATATCAATGTGGTGCAAAATTCAGTAGAGTGATAGTGTGAATTGATGCGAAGATCTGATAAGAGTAGAACAGAGCAAAGTGCAGAGTCAGACAAAGGACTCATAATCCAATCTATGAGCTTCACCAAAACTATAATCTAGCATGAATAGATGCTACTATCTCAGTTCATCCTTCAAATGGTTTTAATCTAGACTTTTGTAGGGCATGAGCCTTTTCCTTTGAGCAATGAGCTCTAGGTAGTGTGCTTGAATGCAAGTGCATTCTCTTTTGTAAAAACTTTATTTAAGTACTCAAATTGTGGATTAACCTCCACCGTGGTTTTTCCCCTAACAGGTTTTCCATGCAAAAATCTTTGTGTTGTGGTGTTGTGGATGATTACTTTCTATGTTTACATCTTTCTTTGGCTTAATGCTGAAATGATTTGAATATCGAATTAATAAAGTCAAGATTTTCTAAACACTTATTCACCCCTCTCTCAGTGTTCCCTTGAGTCCAACACGCCGAACCCCATACAAACCATGCAAGATCAACATACCTTCCAATCAAACCAGGTAGTTGATATTGCCATTTCGGGCCTTCCCACTCATCCCAAGCCTAAACAAGCACTTGAGCCAAGAGTGAGGCGTTATCTTGATTAATGTGAACTACCCAATCCCCTAATTCCTTTTAGATTATCACTTGATTAAAATCTCAATGAGTTACCCTTGACCTACCACTTTGTGCATCGGATCCCCATTAAGAGCCACTCCCCCTACTAACAACTAGGAGACCCAATGAAATACAAAGAGCAAAGCCAACCTGCACAATCACAAAATCTCAAAAATGTAAACAACAAGGTGAGGCATATCCCTTCCCGCTCACATATTCCAACCACAATGGTGAATATACCTTGCAAGGCTAATGATCATCAATTACTCATTTAATAGAAAATAATCATCTCAAAATATTATCAAAGAATTCCATCAATAAGACAATTTTGCCTAGCCTTTGGAAGACTCTAATGATCACCTCACAATTTGACTTAAAAAATTGCACAGTTAACCAATCATTTCCAAGCAACATATCATACAAGAAACCAAACCCATAATAACCACATAATGCATGGTTCCACAAACACCTTGGCTCACAAAAATATTTGACATGATAGAGTGATAATTTAGCTATAAAATCATTATCAGAGAAACAAAATCCTCAATTCCAAAATACGAACTCATTATATAATACAACTCATCAACAAAATGAACACTTTACTCATTTGTTAAAACAATTTCCTTTCATTTCTAAATTATGTGTAAATCAATTTCTTCTATTTAATTATAAGAACTGAAGTAATCTTTTACTCCCTACATATTATATACACCCATGTGTGTATACATATATATATATATATATATACTTATATATATATATATTCATATATGTACATATTTAACTGTTGTTTAAACAACTACCATGTTTCATATTTAACTAAATGAGATTTATATACTCATACAAACTTGCATACATATATATGTGTGTGTATCATAAAAAATGTTATGTCAACAATAATGCATACCCATCGGCACACACACAGAACCGATGCCATTAACAATGCAAATTGAAACACATATACAATTTAATATAATCGCAAACTCAAGAATTCAAAAGACAAGATATAACTATAGGGTCTCAAACATACTCAGGAATTTGACTTTCTATAATAAGTATCCAACGCAATAAGTAATTTTGAGTTCCAGTGCATACCATGGGAATTCTAATACCTATCTAATCTTCAAATCAAATCTTTGAATTTCACCTTCAATATGTAGAATGCAATTTAGAAAATAAACTCAAAACAAGAAATTTGTCATAGAGATATCAAGATGACCCATCAAATAATCAATATTTCATAAGGGGGATAGATCAACAACATTATATAGGATATCAAGTATCGACGGGTCCATAGACGAAAGGAAAGGAGGACACATAAGTGAATATTTATAAAACTCAACAAAATTGTCTATAATGCCCCACCACGTAACCCTAGAGGAAGTTGCAATTAACTACTCAAACGTACTAATTTTTTTTTTATTAAGTACAATTAACATGCAAATTCACTACCCATTGCCAACAACCTCTAAGGTTATGAGATTGAGTTTACTTATTAAAACCCAAACAAAAAACATGAATTGAATCCATAACATTTATCTACTTAAGAATAAATAACACATACATTCCATACAAGATAAATTACATCAACAATAAGAGTTACAATATGATTTCAAATAACAATAATTTAATACAGAGATTATATCACTCATTCCTCGAATGAGGTAAATCCAATAAGCATGATTACATATTACATCTTCCACCTCGAATACAAAGAGGGGTAATAACAAGATTCAACTGAAATGAACAAAACATGAAATGTAACTGGATCCCATGAGCTCTCCAACTGGAAATCTTGTCAACACAAACAAGAAGATAACCCAATAGAGTAAGGTGCACGTTCCACCCAACCAAGTGGTACCTGAAAGCCCACCCCCCATGCTAGGAGATAGTAACAAGGATTGCTAGACAAGACCATCTACCTCTAGACATAGGCTAAAACATACTGAACTTATACTGACACAACCAATCATACATACAACACAATGGTATAACTCTAACATGGTCACATTGCTTCCAGATATAAAACAAATCCAGTATGTTAAAAAAACCATACACACAAAATCATGTATCGACTGTTGTCATAGAAAGAGTGTCATCACACAACTCGACATGGGATATCCTTTGGGAATCTTCATGGGCTCTGGTCCCCATTATGGGTTATCCTGGTGGCCTCAACCAAATCCCGGCTCCCATACTCACTCATGTGGAATCAAATGCCTTTCGTAAAGACAAGATAGATGACCTTGCCATTCGAGGCCTACCCACTCATCCCAAGCCTAAACGAGCACTTGTGTCTATGAGTGAAGCTAAATTATCTTGATTAGTGTGAAATACTACCTAATCTTCTAAGTACATTGCTTTAGTTATCACTTAATTAAACCACCTCCGAAGGTTACCCAGTTTACCTCTTTGGGCTCTGGTGCCTGACATAAGTCACTCTTCTACTTGACAACATACCAAACAAAACCAATCACCAAGGGTTCCAAAGTGCACACAAACTAGATAGAAAATCACTCCAACTCTAGGAGGAAACATATAATGAAACTCACTCCAAACCTTGGAGGCAACAATTTCACATAATCCACTCCTTCCAAAGGAGGCACAAAACATCCCCGTTCGTGGAAACCGAGTAATAACATGATACATCTCTACACACTACCCAAGGCAATTCGAAGGTTGACTAACATAATATGACAACCCCAACTAAATGAAAACCCCATCTGGAAGACTTAACAACCCTTCAGATCAATTTCCCCCAAATTGATAACATAAGAAATTACATTTAAAAGAGCAATTTAACAGGAATTAAATCTACTTTGAATTTCCTAAATCTATTTCCTTTAGTAAAATTCAATAGTTTATTGCCTCAATAAAACTAATGAAATTATGTCTCTTTCAGACAAAGGATAAAAATTAACCAGATATTTAATTCCCTAATTGCTCTTAAATAATAATAAAAATTTACTTCTATGAATCATAATATATCATTTTAAAATAAATTACTGTTTCTTCTTTTCAACATAAATCATTTAAATTTTTTTTAACTCATCTATTAAATATATTCATTAAAAAAATCAAATATACTATTCTATCAAACTATATTATTTTAAAATAAATCCATTAACTTAACTATAGCATATTACTTTAAAATTTCCTCGTTACCTTTAAATCATGCCATCAATTAAATCAACATTTTAATATAAACTCAACTATATATATATAAATATACATATATATTTTAATTGATAATATATATTAATATTTTAATATTATATGAATATAATATAAAATATTAATAAATATACTTTATTAAACATATATATTAATATAATATTAAATATTAATTATATATATATTTATAAAAAAATGTCAAACTCATAATTTTAGGGCACATTTTTATGGGGATGTGCGTGCCACAGATTAGGGCAGCCGGTTGTGTTTACACACATCCAACCCCATTACTGGGGCTGACTGTGTGTAAACACAGTCGACATCCCCAAAGGGGGCGGCGGTTGTGTTTATACACAGTCGTCCCCTGGGCGGTGGCGGTGAGGGTGTGGGGGTCATGTTGGGTGCAGCTCCCCCACAGTGCCTCCCATGGGGGGCGTAGTGGGGTGAGCCCCCAGCGTCCCTCCCCCAAATTCAATTTAAATTTTTTTTCTTTCCACAAAAAAAATAATCATAAACCTCTACGGTTTTTTTAATCCGCCCTTTTGACAGGGGTCAAAATATTTATTTTTAAGAGCATATAAAAACTATGAGAAATAAATATATATAAAATACATATATTTATATATATATATATATATGTGTGTATGTATATATATATATATATATATATATATATATATCTATATATATATATATATTTAAATATCCACACAAGGAATTTACAAAATTAATTGAAGAAATAATACTTAAAATGATCATTTATAGTCAAGAACACAAATTTTCTTGAGAAATTCCATTTCCAAACCAAGGTTTTCAAAGTTTTAAAACAAGATTTAACATGGGTTTATTTTGCAAATCAAAGAGAGTTTAAATATTTTCAAACAACATAATAAAAATTGTGAAACCTTTCAAAAAGAAAACTAATTTAAAGGCAAGAAAACCTGGTTTTCCAAAAGCTTGAAAGGTTGTCAATGGTGCTCTGAATTCTTCTTCCGTTTCTAGCTCCTCCAAGAAATTCAACTTGCTTCGCCAAATCCAAAAGCTA
This sequence comes from Sequoiadendron giganteum, assembly GCA_007115665.2. Lineage (NCBI taxonomy): Eukaryota > Viridiplantae > Streptophyta > Pinopsida > Cupressales > Cupressaceae > Sequoiadendron > Sequoiadendron giganteum. The sequence continues at coordinate 479,668,561 of CM021107.1, read as the reverse complement.
AACTAGAAATTCCTTTCCTCTCTTGTTTTTTCAATTTTTCATCCTCTCTCAAAACTCCATGAAAAATCCCAATAATGGAAAAAAATGAAATATCTATTCAACCACCCTCATAAATTTTTGAAAATAGAAAACATAAAATATCTTCCAATTTCATTTTTGCATTTAAAATTTTCAAAAATGCAATTAAAAACCTTTTTCACTTTTCAAACTTAATTTCAATCAAAATATCTATTAATTTCCAAAATGAATAACTTAATTCAATTCAACACAATTAATTTAATTAATCAATAAAATACATCTAATTCAAGATTAAATTATTTTATTAATTAAATTAAATTAATTAATAAATTAAATAACATTTCTCAAATTATAGCTAGATTAATTTAATCAACAACTTAAATACATAAAGCCATGTATTTACCTTTTTCTAACTTGCAATTTAAATAAAATCAAAGCAAATTGAACAATATTAAAGCAACTGAACCAGACTTAAACTGACGACACACTATGACCAGGGTGATGACTTGACACGAAAAACCTAGCTACTATCTCCCAATCGAATACCGTTGGCAATGGACATGCTCAAACCTGTGAAACCAGGTGGAGTCGATGTCCTGTACCTGTCAACCTACAACAAAGAATATATCAAACATGTACATATATATCACATAATAAAACACATTGTAAAGAGGAAGTCGCGGAGTCGCAGGGTGCTCGCAAGCGAGTGGTGCAATACTGTCCCCTTCACCAATACAATGTTACCAACTAGCGAATCTAACATCAATAATTTAGTCAAAAGCATTAAACAACATTAATTCAAATATAATCTAGGCTAATCTAAAGCATGACATAATGATAACATCAAAATAAAATACCATCACATCAAAATATAGCATTCACATTGCTTTATAGATAGCGATCAAATAGTAACCAAGTACCATAGTCAAAGTACTAACAGAAAAATAAGGTATAACAAAATAGAACACTGCTCGATCAAAATAGAAAAATGGAGGGGTATTACATCCTCCCCCCTAGGGTCAGGCTTACTCCTGGAAGCCTGCAAAAAAGTAGGGATATAACTCCCTCATACAAACTGCATCCAAATCAAAACCTCGACCCCTGAGGATGAATATTCTGCACTGAGCGACCAACTCCAGAAGTCTCAACTACAGCTCCCTGATACCAAGGCCGACGGGTATCAACCACAGCATAAGATAGATGAGATCTACTTGTATCCCCTACTATCAGCTCTGAAACTGCTAGGACCTGACCAAATCCAGAAGTGTTCTGATGCGGACAGTTCCTAGCAAGGTGGCCCTATTGGCCACAAGAGTAACACCCCGTGTTACGACCAAACCCTTTGTCTCCTAAAGGTGTAGTAGACTGTTGTATACTACCCCAGTCAGCTACAGACTGTGAACTATGGGTTGGTTGCTCCTGTCGATTGTGCTTGTTGCGCCACCAGTTTTTGTTCCTTCTAGGCGAAGAACCAACATAATCTTGATATGACTAAGAGTCCTTACACTTTCCAAGTGCACTCTATTGCTGCCCACTCTGAGTAGGCCCTTGCTGAGTCATCGGTGATCCAACTCCCTAAGTCTGACCCCATTGTGCACTAGTCCCAGTTGATGAACCACTATCGTTCTGAACATCAATGTGGTCTCCTAGTGCCATGGCTAATTTTTCTTCCAACAATGCCATCTGGCTCAAGGTGTGATACTCATCGCTTTGGTGCTGACGCCAGTGGTTGAATAAGAAAGAGGCTCTAAATCGCTCTAAAAACATATCCCAAGACACCAAATTAATATCTATGTGGAGGTTCTGCTCCTCCAACCTCCACCATGTGGGCGTGAATCCTCGCATATGCACAATAGCGCACCACGCTTTGGTATTACTACTATATGGGTGCATATCAAAGCATCGGTTGAGGTCAATGAGCCAAGTCTTAGCCTCTAAGCCAATCCCTGCTCCATAAAATAAAGGTGGACATGCCCTGAGCAAATCCATCATAAGTGCTAAGCCTACTATCTCTGCCTGTGTTGGAACTAATCTCACACTAGGATTACCCTGTGCATCTACCTGTCTCAGACCAAGGAGTGTTAATGCCTCCTCAAATGCTCTATGCACAACCTCAATCCCTGGAGGATTCTGTTGTCGATCACTACCCCCTAGAGCATTCTGTGATGCTTGATGTTCTTCCTGATCTAGAATAAGTGGAACATGAGGAGGAGAGTCATGCTAACTCCCATCATGACCACCTACATGGCCACATCCACGCCCTCTACCTCTTTCGCATCTGGGAGGCATAATCCAGAACAAACACATCAAGGCATTAGGAAAGGTACACAACTTAAAAACCTACACAACTGAAAGCTTAATGGGTTCATCATAATCCCAGAGTACCTAGTGTTTAAAGCTAGGATCTGATACAATGTGTAACGCCTCGCCACGTAACCCTAGAGGAAGTTTCAATTAACTAATCAAACGTACTAATTTTTTTTTATTAAGTACAATTAACATGCAAGTTCACTACCCATTGCCAACAACCTCTAAGGTTACGAGACTGAGTTTACTTATTAAAACCCAAACAAAAAACATGAATTGAATAGATAACATTTATCTACTTAAGAATAAATAACACATATTGTAATAGTAGATTAAAATAGATGTATCTTCGAATGATGATGATATGGATAATCTGCAACTAGAATAACAATGTTAATCCTAATCTGAATAATAATCTAAAATCAAACAACAAAGAACGAGGAAATAAACTAAACAAACTAAACAAATTAATGGAAAGCTCTCACTGAATATGCGTTCACCCCTTTGAATTATCTTGATTGTTCTTCTCCATTTTTCCTTTTCAGTATTCTTTCAATCAGATTTCTGTGTTTGAATGCAAGTATAACTTTGTTGAGTGTCTAAGCAAAATATCGAAGATAAGTCTCTTCTCAAGAGTGTATGATTTCGGGAGGAGGAATAATGATAATGACAGGCCATTTTATAGATTTTGGGTTTTCGAATGATCGGCTCAGATTGAAAGAGAGATCGATGGATGAGATTGATGAATGCCATGTGATGTGAGTTCCATCTTAGATAGAACGTGAGTTAGAACGCGAGTTAGAACATGAGTTCAGAAAAGACTGAAGATAGAGATTAAGTTAGAACATGAGTTAGAACATGAGTTCAGGATCTTAATCTCCAAAAATAGAAGAAATAGACTTTGTATGCAAAAGCCAAAGTTGGAACTCGAAGACTAATGTATTCAAATGCAAACAGGAGTTAGAACTAGTTAATCAACTAGTTGTGACGGAGAGTCTTCTCGCAAAGATAAACAGGTGTTGAATTCAAAGATAATTGGAGAACTAAAAATAGATCTCGAGTTAGAAAGTGAGTGAATGACTTAGATATCTAAATGATAGAGAAATGTGACATAAATAATTAAATATTAATTTAATTCAACATTCGAAAATGAAAGACTTTAATTAAATAAATAAAGTAATTTATTTAATTTGATTGTTTGAAAAGGATAATATAAATAATTAAATAATAAATATTTAATAATAGATAAAGGGGTTTAAATGAATAATTAAATAAAGATATTTAATTATAGTTGGAAAAGTATGATAAAAGGGGTAATTAAATAATAAATTATTTAATTGATAGATAAAGGGGGAAGAATTAATTAGCTCGCAACATAATTAAATAAATATGATTTATTTAATTAATCAAGTTGAATAAAGATTAATAATGAATTAATTAAAAAGGGGTATTTAATTAATAGATGAAATATGTGTTAGAAAGGTTAATTAAATAATAAAAATTATTTAATCAAGACCACGGACTATAGAAAATTATGTCGAATGTGTACTCACAGGCCTAGACCAATTTTTGGTATCTACAGTTTGCCCCTCTTTGATACAATGTTGGTACAGTGTTGTGTCAAAGAAACTATGCCCTGATCGTGCCCCAGCATGAAACAGGTTAAGGTATGCCCCTTTGGGAAAATTGACAAATTTTTGAAAGTTTCAACAAAAATCAGGAAATATTCCCGATAAGTCAATTTGATAGTCAGAAATGCTATGGAGTTGATATGGACGAATACAGGTCATTTGAAGTTGAAAGGTTAAGCAACCAATAGATTAGGTCAGAATCAATGCCATTTCAAACCCACCTATAAATAGGAATTAGGGCTAAACCTAATTCATTTGCACCCGGAAGAGTTAGAAAAAGAGGATATTTTCTCAGACTAGCTGACGAAAATGGCACCCATTCCATACGTTGCGCATCGAGGTTATCGGATCCGGACATTTAGGAGGCCAGCCAACGCAAGACCACCAATATGTACCCAAAAATGAACTCTTGAAAATTATTTGTGCACGTAGTTTTAGGCATTTGAAAAGTAATAAAGCAAATGCGGTGTATCGTAAACGACGCATATGTCGTCGTATTTGCCGCATCTGACTACGAAACGATGCATGTGCAAAAACACATCTAGAATAGATTAGGCTGTTTAGGGAATGATCACATTTGAAGTATAATGCACCGCATGTGTAGTTATGCAACACATTTGCATTAGGAATAGACGCATGTGTGGTTCTGAACATCATATGCATTTGTGAAATGCATATGTTGTAGAGAGGTAGGCTTGATGAGACCGCACCACATTTGTTAAAAATGCACCGCATGTGGTTTAGTGAACCACATGTGTAGTAGGTTGACATGAGTTGTGGAAAATATGTGATGCATATGTAATATGCACCGCATGTGAGGATTTATGCAACGCATTTGTTAAAGTGAGCCGCATTTGACTAGTGAAATTTTTGAAAAAAAATTCTAAGGAAAAACTTGAAAATTATTAACATCATTGTTTAAATGTAGGTGGTTCTAGATCCTATTTATATGCGGGAGTCACGACCAGATACAATTGATCTAAGATATCATTTGACGACTGCAGAGATTCGATTATTATGGAGACTAGGTCTACGTCACCGTTTTTTGATGCCCACTATTCGGGCAAACAGGGGTATGTTGACGGCACTATGCGAGCAATGGCATTCTGAGACATCATCATTTCATTTGTCGATTGGGGAGGCCACTGTCACATTGGAGGATGTGTATAGGATCTTGAGACTTCCTATTAGAGGAGAGTGGGTCATGTATGATACCTAGCGAGGATTGACCGAGTTGGCGAGGTTTTATTAGGTAGATGACATCAGTAGGCTCGGGATCGGGCACTATGAGATTAGATGGCCAATATTTGCAAACAGATATGATAGGATTGACTGTATTTTATGTACATTGATTGGGGGGATAGTTCTTCCTGAAAGACAGGGTCATGGATTTCTAGTGGGATGGGAAGCTATGTTGGTTGGCATGTTAGAGAGTGAGATGAGGTATGCATGGGGTCCATGTCTTCTTGGGATGTTATACTTTCATTTACACAACATTGCTTACAGAGATGCACAGTCATTGAGCTATGGGACTACACTGCTAATGGTATGGGGTTGGGAGAGGATAGTTGTTTTTCATCCTCCAGTTATTGTAGAGAGACCAGAGAGATACCCTTATGTTTTCTGGTATACATGACACATTACTCAGACACATGTTGGAGACATAGGGTATTGGCGACATGCATTGGATATTCTTGATTAGTTCACATGGAGACCTTACATGGATTGTGAGGAGTGGGTGGATGAGGAGGTACATTTGGTATTCTGTAGACAGACACAGTATCTCATTGGGAGGACTGTTTCTAGTGTACACATCATTGAGCGACACTTGCCAGACAGAGTTCTGAGACAGTTCGGTGAGGTTCAAGATGAGCCTCGGAGCAGAGCAGAGTTTGCTCGTTCATCCAGAGAGGTTTCGTATTGGGGACTTATGGTACCAGTAGCTATAGTTGAGGCAGAAATATAGGCATTACAGCTAGTACAGTGGGGGTGGAGAGATGGATTAGTAGACCTAGGAACTACAGCTACGTATGACGCATGGTGGATAGAGCATTGACCTGTTCCTTACATGGATCCAGATCAGCTGGCACCTATTAAGAGACAAGGGACAGGACCTAGAGGATGGCAGAGAGGTGGAGGTTCTAAAGTGGGGAGAGTTGGTGGGAGAGATGGTGATGGTAGAGGTGGCAGACGAGGTCAGAGAGGACAGAGAAGGGGTCAGTCAGGTGCACTATCACCTATCTGTGAGGCAGTGGTTTGGGATGTACCGATGTTGGACATCGAAGGGGGAGTGGATGTACAGGCTGGGGGTGAGCATGCTACAGAGGAGGTAGTGGTAGAGGAGAGCATAGAGGTGGATGTTGGAGTAGAGGAAGCTGTAGAGGATTTAGATGTGGACATGGCTATAGACCCTCTGGGTGTTTTGGCAGGATACAGAGAGGATGATGTGGAGGAGGATGCACCGATGGAGGAGCAGGAGAGAGAGCTCAGAGATCGGATTGTAGAGGGGAGACGGGAGGAGGATGCTCCTAGAGATGGTGACAAGGAGGCTTTAGAGGAGAGACTCAGACTTATGATGACAGAGTTTGATGCGATGAGGCTAGAGAGAGACAGTGCCTACATAGAGAGGGATAATGCATATGCAGAGAGGGACAGTGCTCGTTCAGAGAGGGATAGTGCTCTTATGGAGAGAGACTAGGCTATAGCTCAGAGACATGAGATAGAGCAGCAATTCATAGAGGTTAGACACCTTTGCAGTGGGTCCTCATCTGATGGTATGGTATGAGAGTTGGTCAGATCGGTGGAGAGAGCCACCTATTAGAGGGACTTATATGATGTAGCAGTGCCAGTAGAGAGACGAGCTCGTACATTTTTAGAGGTGCACAGTTAGAGCAGGGGTCATACTAGGAGTCAGAGGACACAGAGTACTGAGGGGGTGGTAGGACCTTCGAGGGCAAGTCCATATGAGAGGCCTTCCACCTCGCAAAGAGCACCTTCAAGTCTTTTCCCACCACCTTCACCACGTGACAACAGTAGTAGCGGAACACGATGATAGGGATATATTTATGTAGACATTTGTATTTTGATTAGAGAGCCTGCAAGCTCATGTTTTATTTATGGTTACATTTAGACATTGTACTGTGACACACTATTTTTGAGCGATATATATATATGATTTTGGTGGCTTCTATATGAAATGCAATTCTATGTTATGGATGATGCATTATTTCTATATGATTATGTTTCCTAGATGATCTATATACATGTGTTATGAATGAATGTTTCTACATGTTATGAGTTATGCATTTAATAATCATGTTATGAATGTCTTACATTTACTTATGATAATGGATGCAAATGTTCTATATGATGTTTATTTATATGTGATGGTAATATGTACATGCAATGTTTACATTATTCATGCTATGATGATGAAATGCCTATTATATCATGATTTCAAAATGCAATGCAACTATGTGAAATGCTTATTAAATGTATGCAAATGCAGATGATCTAATGTTTTCATTATGTCACAGGGCTTTATCATTATGTTGGAGAAGAGAAATATTAGGATGAATAAATTCAGAATGTTAGTAAGAAATGATAATGGTTGATTGATGGAGAAAAAGATATAATCTTCGATATATTGCCAAATACTCAATGCTTGCTTGTTATCATCATTGGGCGGGACATGACATAGATGGATAGTACACACTATGATATGAGATAAACCATCGTGTACAAAGTCATCCATCTGCGAAAAAAAGACAGTCAAAGGCAAGAAGTGTCTTAACTCATACTAAGGACAGAATTGCCCCAGTCGTTTTTTCGAGACAAACCACAAACAACAGACAAATAAAAGATAGGTCATGAGACGTCATTGCTCCTCTAAATCCTTGATAGGACATCCTTGAAGAAACTAGTAACATGACTCAAAAACCAATGTTTAAAAAGACAGTTGACAGACAACAGCCAAAGAAAAAGAGTCCTGAGACATCCTTGCTTCTCTAAATCCTTGAAGGGACATCCTTGAGAAATCTAGTAACCGAACTAATTCACAAATCGATAATAAGATAAGAAAAAATAAGGTATAAAGTCATAAAGCTAAATAAATGTATTCACCAACACTTGATCTTGTGGGATTGTTTGATGTTTGATGTTTGACATAGTGTAATGTGAGAGAATGACACATACCGCATAAGATGTTGAGTCTGGTTTTGACTTAGTGACTTCTGTATAAGGCATGAAAAATCCTGGTTTCAGAAAAGACACGTGTCGTATAAGACGTCGGAGCCTGATGACGTTGAAGTGAAAAGCCGCATGAGACTATGACAATTTGATGATGTCTATTGACAAGAAAGACATATCTTGCTAAGACATAGGTTGATCACTTTGACAATGTGTTTGATATTGACTTGATGACTTTGAGATGTTTTGCCTTGTTGTTGCATGACGTGTTTTGATTCCTTGACTGATAAAAGTGTGTGCGTGTAGACATAGGATGACATGAAATGATACCCTAAACTATGATATGCAACTTGTGTGATAGTGATTGTGAATGAACCCTATTGGACTGACCTAGTGTAGTCTCGGGAACTCATCAATTGATTAGCCTTGCTTACGTTGTACATGTAGAGACCTCATAGTTCGACAAGACCAATTACTTTGAATATACAAAGCGTCATGATTTAAATGTGTGTGATACATGAAAAACCTAGGCTGACATACCTAATGCCTTGGGGGCACATCAATTGATGGCCTTGCCTACGTCCCAGTCATAGAGGCAATGTAGTTCGACTATGACTAAGTGAACATGACTGACTTGACTCTGTTTTTTTTTTTTGGTATTTTCTGACATTTTTTTATTTTTTTGGATTTTTGAAGTTTTCTAATGTTTTTGGGATTTTTTAGGACATTTTTGATGGTGTGACATTATGTATAAGGTGTTAGGGCATAGAACAAGGATTTTCCCCTAGTCGGGAATAAGATTTGGAAGATGGAGTGGGTAATGTGACAGAATTGACGTTAGATTTCAATCGTTCCAAGTAATGGATAAGACAACCATTTATTATGAGAGATGGTGAAAAAGTCCAATTAGAATGATGGTAGACGGAAGAGTGAGCTTGACTACACATGGCACCTATTTTCAAGGTTTTCACCATGGTACTTATCCATAGCACCACCAAAGTGGTTTTCACTATTGGACGGATTTATTTCTCTTTACTTTTTTGATTTTCTCAATTTTTTTGGTGTCACCAAGACGCCTGTTTGCCAAGTTTTCATCAAGGTAACCATTTTTTTGTTTTTTCATTGTTTTTTATTTTTCAAGATTAAGACACGGATTCTCAGAGACTAAGCATAGAACCTCTTTATATGTAGACTATTGATAGGGGACAAAAGCGGCTCTCCTTCAGGAGTAGAGAGTTGGTACACTCCTGATCCAAAAGTTTCGATGACGATATAGGGCCCCAACCAGCTAGGTTCAAACTTTCCTGGTTTCTCTCGTTCAGCTTGGTTCTTAGGATTCTCCATTGATACCAGGTCACCAATGTCAAAGTGTCTATTGAGAACCTTCCTATTGTAGCTATGATGAAGATGATTTTGATATGCTTGCAAATGATCTAATGCTTTCTGTCATCGTTCATCCAGCAATTCTAGCTCTTGTAACCTAGAGACATGGTATTCTTCATTGTCAATATGACCATTCAAGGATACCCTTAGAGAAGGTATTTCAACCTCAATAGGTAAGATAGCTTCGCACCCAAATATGAGGGAATATGGAGTGGCACCGATGGGAGTACTGATGCTTGTGTGATAAGCCCATAAGGTAGGATTAAGCTGTAGGTGCCAGTCACGACCAACGTCATTGATAGTCTTCTTAAGGATTCTAACAATAGTCTTATTAGATGCCTCAGCTTGGCCATTACCTTGTGGGTAATACGGGGTGGAGAAATGGTGTTTGATGTGGAATTCTTCACATAAATGGCACACTTCTTGGTTCTTGAATGGGCATCCATTGTCTATGATTATGGATTGTGGTACACCATACCAACAAATGATATAGTTTAGGATAAACTTAGATATTTGTGTGCCAATGATGTATGTCATGGGAATAGCTTCAATCCATTTGGTGAAGTATTCGGTGGTGCTGATGATGAATTTATGGTCATTGGATGATGAAGGGTGTATCTTACATATGAGGTCAAGTCCCCATTGGGAAAATGGCCATGGTGAAGTAATTGGACGAAGCTCTTGCGCTTGCACTCTTATCAAGTCTCCATGTATTTGACATTTTCTACATTTCTTTACAAATAAGTATGAGCTTTTCTCCATTGTAGGCCAATAGTAACCTAGTCTCATAATCTTATGGGCTAGAGTAGAACCACTCGAATGAGATCTGCATATACCCTTGTGTACCACTCGCAAAGTTGTTTGTGCTTCCTCAGCATTGAGACATCTCATTAGGGCGTTATCTAAGGTACGTCTATATAGGGTTTCTCTGATGATAGTGTACTTAGCTGACTTTTGGATAAAGGTTCGACGTTGGTTATTGGACAAGTCTTGGGGTAAGGTTTGGTCAGTGAGATAATCAAATATGTCTTTATACCAAGGAGACATAGGACCAACAATGGTACACACTATCACAGTATCGGGGACATCATAAGCGGGGACCAACAATTGTTCAACCAGAAACTCGAACTTAGGCACATTACTCGGAATATCCAACAAGGAACCCACGGTTGCTAAGCATCTGCAGCTCTATTCTGGATACATGGTATTTGTTGAAAAGTTATGTCATTGAAATACTGCTTGAAACTATCAGCCATTTGCTTGTAAGGTGAAATCTTCTCATCCTTAGTCTCGTAATCATCATTTACCTGTCAGATTACTAGTTGAGAGTCGCCAAAAACATGTAGGCTCTTAATTTTCCACTGAGCTGCCATTTTTAACCCTGTCACTAAGGCTTCATATTCTGTTATATTGTTGATACAAGGGAAAGCAATCCCGAATGATTTGGGAATGGTATCACCTTGAGGTGTAACAAATAAGATACCAACTCTTGAACCATGATTTGTATGTGACCCATGAAAGTACAATTTCCATGCGGTTTTAATGTCAATGTTGAAGAGAAATTCATCAGGAAAATCGGCCACTAATGGATGGTCTGCCTTTATAGGTGCATCGGCTAGTTGATCTGCAATCACCTGTCCTTTTATAGCCTTCCTTTTGACATACTGAATGTCATACTAGCTAAGTATCATAACCCATTTAGCCAATCATCCTGTAAAAGTTGCCTTACTTAGGAGGTATTTAAGTGGATAAATCTTTGCAATTAACATTGTTTGTTGATTGAGCATATAGTGCCAAATTTTTTGGGTAGCAAATACTACCGCAAGACAGGCACGTTCTATGTTGCTATAATTCAATTCATAGCCCACTAAGGTACGACTGATATAATAGACTGCTCTCTCATGACCTTGATCATCGTGTTGTGCGAGAAGAGCCCCTAATGCCGACTGAGTTGCTAAGATGTATAGTATCAATGGTTTTCCATCTGTAGGTGGCATTAAGACTGGTGGAGTAAGCAAATAGTCCTTGATTTTCTGGAAGGCCTCTTGGAATTTAGGTGTCCACACAAATGGTACTCCTTTCTTGAGTAGATGCTGAAATGGGTGTATTTTATCCACCAATTGTACTATGAAACACCTAATGGACTGTAATCTCCCATGTAGGGTTCTGAGTTGACCAATGTTGACTGTAGGAGGAATTTCTATAATAGCTCTTACCTTCTCTGGATCTACTTCAATGCCTCTTTGAGAGATGATATACCCTAATAGTTTCCTTGATTTCACTCCAAAGACACACTTCTTCGGATTTAGCCTGATGTTGTAATTCTCCAGCCTCTAGAATATCTTGTCTAAAACCTTTAAATGATCTTCCCTTGTTTCTAATTTAGCTATAATTTCATCTACATAATCTTCCATGAGGGTATGTACAAAGTCATGGAAAATCGTAGTCATTGCCCATTGGTAGGTAGCTCCTGCATTCTTAAGGCCAAACGACATAACATTCCAATAGTATGTGCCCCATGGACACGTGAAAGTTGTCTTGTGTTGGTCTTCAGCTGCTATTTTAATCTGGTTATATCCAGAGAAACCATCCATGAGGGATAGCATCTCGTATCCTATTGTAAGATCAACTATCATGTCAATATTCGGCAAAGGGCAGTCATCCTTAGGACATGCCTTATTGATGTCTCTAAAGTCCATGCAAATGTGAATGCCCCGAGTTGGTTTAGTTACTGGTACAATATTTGATATCCAATCTGCATAGTCTATTGTCCTTATGAATCCTACATCCAAGAGTTTCTTAAGTTCTGCCTTGACTAGTAGAGCAATTTGCGGATGCATTTTCCTCAACTTCTGTTTGACTGGCTTAATACTTGGCTGTACTGGTAAATGATGCAATATTAGGTTTGGATCCAGCCCAGGCATGTTAGCATACGACCATGCAAATTTTATCTGTCTCTTTGTGAAGAAGTCCTTAAACTCGGGTTTTTCTGTCTTTGTTAAAGAAGCTGCAAAATATACTTTATGAGGATTCTCTTCTATACCTATGTTGACTTCAACAAATTCTGCTACTAGCATCGATGACTTTTCCTGTTCAATGGGGAGAATATTTAAACCTCTATCTTTGGGTGCCTCTGAGAGGTTTTCGCCCTCGGATACATCCTTTATTTTGAATTTTTCTTCATCCAAAGGCGCCTTTCGGTTTTCACCTAGGGACTCATCATTTTTATTTTCATTGTCTTTTTTCTTTTTATTCTCATTTTTGTGACTAGAGGTGTAAATAGACTCCCCAAAATATGCTTTATCATCCAAGTCTATGGTAAAACCTACTTTATGATCCCCTCTTGGTATGGCTTCTCTAAGTCCCATGAACTCAACAATCGCTTCGTCGTTCTCGAATGTATCTATGATAGGTGTACCTTGTTGATCCCAGTTGATAAGTTCGGGATATATAAGGGGCATGTCATCATCAGAGTTTTTAAAGGTAGCTGCTAACAAGGTGAATATAGAATGGTTGACATGGTCGCAGAAGTTTTGGACTAAATCCTTATTTTTCTTCCTAGGTGTAGGTATACTCTGATGTGGGACTATAGTAAGGGCAGATTAGTCAGAAGATGGTTTGTCAGGTGCCCAAGATGCATGATAAAGGGTTTCCCAATAATAGTTCTCTTGCCATTCGTTTTTGGACAAGTGCTTCTTAGGATGAGGACTAAATGGTTTTGGTATAGGTTTCATGTTGAGGTACAATTCCCCAAATAGGGCATCTATGTTCATGGTACTGGTAGATGAAAGGGACTCCCATTCACCATCACTTGAGTAAGGGGACTCATCATAAATTGGAGGTTTGTCGTAAACTAGGGGTTTGTCGTAAACTGGGGGAAGTGGTTCATGAGATATCTCGATGTCTGCGCAAGCACTCACTTCCTCTTGAAAAGATGACGAAGTACCAAAAAACCCAATTCTAAGCAGTTGACACCCTAGCCCTAAGTATTTCGGTCGTGGGTAGACAATGATGTAGTCTGAACCCACTGTGCTCATTATAGCCTTCATTTTGCATTATCTTAAAGCCTTTTCCATACTGGTCCTTATCTATTTAAATAGATGGGGAGAGGTATTCATGTTCTTCTTGATACAACCAGGAATCACCTTGATCCACAATTTCTTCACTTAACTCTCCCCATTTTGTCAATGTCATTGTAGGGGGAACATGAAATGTGACCACTGACTATCTTCTATCTGCCATGGGTAGGCCATATGCCTTAGGTGGAATTAGTTGACTAACATAGTATGATGCCTTTATATTATATTTTCCACAGCCCTTGTCTTGGATCTCGAGTTTAGGAGTGGATGATGGTGGTTTGAATGAAATGGACTTAGTGAGACGTGATGGGCCAACGTATTGGGATAAAGTGGATGATGAAGCTTCCTGGATAACTGGTACTTGTCATTGTGGAATTTCCCTTAGGCTTGTACAATACTGAAAAGGATCTGGATCACCATCAATGGTGATTTATGTGCCATTATATGGGAACTTAAGACATTGATGATATGTTGAAGGTACAACTTTCATTGCGTGTATCCAAGGTCTACCTAACAACAAGTTGTACGAAAGGGTGAGATCCAAGACTTGGAAGCTGGTGTTCATGATTGTTGGGCCAATTCTGATAGGGAGTGTGACAACTCCTTTGGATGATCTTTCCTCATCATCGTAAGCCTTGATGACTATACTCTTAGAGGTATCTCCATAGTCTTCCAAGAATCCTAATGCCTTAACCAATTTTAGGGTACACAGGTTCAAACCTGCTCCTCCATCTACCAAGACTCATCGGACTTTGTTTTGATGGACTAAGACTTCAAGATGTAAGGGGTCATTATGATCAAACTTTTTAGTTGAGTAATCTTGTTGGGAAAATGTGGCATGATGCGAGTTGGTCAAATATCCCACCATTTCTTCAAAATGATTGACATCTAAGTCTGTAGGAATAGTCGTGTTCTATAGAGCTTTTCCAAGAATGGCTCGATGCTCAGGTCATAAATTCAACAATTCCAAGATAGATATTTGCGCAAGGGTTTTACTCAATTGATCAAGGTTGTACTTAAACTTGGAAGCTTGCATAGATGGCTCAAAAGAAGGACCTAGAATAGTAATCTTAGTTCTGCGTGTGTTCACATTACATTCCAGATGCTTCTTAATGGTGAAGGTATTGACATTCTCATTTGTGGCTCGGAGATGATTTATGATCGTTCTTCTTCGGTCCCGAACTGGAGGCTTTTCCTTTTGTGTGGTCATGTAACGGGTCCGTGAAGACCTTATGATCACTGTTCTTAGTGTTTTTCTTCTCACCAACCTCTATGGTTCTGCTTTCAACAAAGTCATGTATAATATTCTTGAGTTGGCGACATTGTTGTAGGTTGTGTCCTTTCGTTCGATAATAGTCACAAAAAGAGTTATCGTCCCACCATGAAGGTTTGAACTATCCAGGATCATACTCTCTTGGTTCCAAAGGTTTGATAAGATTATGCTTAATCAATTCTTTGAAAATAGTCTCGATTGGTTGTCCTAAAGGTGTAAATTCATGTGTAGGAAATCTCCTTTGTTGTGGTCTTTGTTGTTGTGAATTTTGGACATAGTTGGTTGTTTGATCTGGACTATTCATCGTGTCTTGATTGGAATTGTAACCTCTAAGTGTGATAACTGGTCCCGTATGTACATGTTTAGCATCAACAATGTCATCATTTGTAACATTCTTGTTTCTAGACCAGAATTTGTTTCTATCATTTGGTGCGTTCTGATGTTGGACAACCGGATTTCTGCCTGGTACTTTTATTTCTCCTTTGTCTATAAGGCCTTTCTCAAGGATGATGCCCTTTTGTACCAAGTCTGAGAATGAAGTACAATAGTGTACCCTTAGATCACTTCGCATTTTTGGGTTGATGTTCTCTAGGAATATCATGACCTTTTATTTTTCGAGTATTTCAACTGGACATCTACTAGCTAGACTTCACCATCTCTAGAAGAAAGTGGTGAAAGTTTCACCATCTTCTTGTGTCGTGTGGCACAAGGTTGCTTTTTTTACCTCATTGTCTATGTTAAAGGTGAAATTTTTGACAAAATTCTCAGCTAATTCGCCCCAAGATCGTATACCATATGGTAATTTAGAAAACCATTCCAATCCTATCCCGACAAGGGTTCATGGAAATAGTCTCATCAAGTATGTGGGGTCATACGATATGTCCATGCATGCTGTTGAGAATTCTCTAATGTGTTCTAAAGGATTCTTTCTCCCATTATACTTAGGAAAAATCGGTATAATGCATCCATGGGGGAAAGGTGTCATATAAAGCGCTTTGTCAAATGGACATGGACATAGGTCTTGCGCTGAGATAGTTCGTTTACCTGACATAGACATGTTGTCCATTTGTTGTTCAAGAATTTGCATTTGGTTTTGAAGGACATGGACTTGCGTCAAGGACATGGTGTTTGTGATATTTGGATCAATGTAGGTGTTTTGATATGCCATGTTCTGTGACAGGTTGTGATTGGGCAAGGGAATATATCTTGTCAAAATATTCTGATTTGGTATAGGGATATTCCCTGTCTGAAAGGTTTGAGTTGGTATAGGAATGCTTCTTGCCTGAATTATCTGATTTGGTATAGGAATTCTTCCTGTCTGAATGCTCTAACTTGGTATAGGTATATTTCCACCAACTTTGGATCTCTTACCAGTCATGTTGGTGCCAAAGGGGTTGGAGGAAGTTGCTCCCATGGTGAATTGTAAACCTTGTGTTATGTTGAAAGGGGTTGTGTTTACAATTGACGATGTTTGAGTTGGTATACCAGTTGGTATCGCTCCGGTAATTTGGGGAATAGAGGCAGTTGACGTTGCAGTTTGTGTTGGTTGAGTAGACTGTGTTTCCAAGGTACAAATTTTAAATCCTATGGGTAGTTTGGCACCTTCTGCTAGCAACTTTGCTAGATATCGTTGGGGGTCATTTAGCAAACATTCATCCATAAAGGATGCAAATCTAGGATCTTGTACTGCTGCGTCTATGTCTTCTATGTAAATGCATGCAAAGATTTTTTTTTGACCAAAGAACCTGATTGTATGACAAGGACAGTTGACAAGGTGAATTTTTTAAACTAGACTGTTGAGCTGAAAAGATCCACTAGATGGGACTAAAATGACAAGGTTCAATGATTGTGACAAACCGTAACATGAATGTTTCCAATGATGAGGAAAGTTATCTATTATGTGATATGCAATTTCCTAGGAAGTATCTATATGCATGCAGCTTAGGATGACTATGACCAAGATGTATATGACACCTAATGATGCAAGGTTTTTGAGCAAAATTTACCAGTTTGTAATCCAAGGTTGATCTTAAGAACCTAAAGTTAATAGTGACAATGATGTTTCAGAATCAACTCGCGGTTTTTGATGTTTTCTGTTGATAGGCAAATGCGGTTCACCTAACAGTTGTGGTTCAAATGTTGAAAGATGCGGTTTTTGACAGTGCATGTGGTGTTTCTAACAGTTGTGGTTTTTCCTATGACAAATGTGGTTTACCGATACACATGCAGTTCTAATTTTGAACTCCTTAAACCTAAATTTTTTGACAGACACATGCGGCTCAAAAACTGACAGATGTGGTTTTCATACACACATGCAATACAGAATGTGACAGTTGCGACTCGTGATACGCAGACTATGAAAAGTGAATGTTTTGAAAGACACATGCAGTTTTTCCCCTAATAGATGCGACTCGCTAATATAGATGCGGTGATTAAACTGACAATTGTGACTATATTTTTTGACAGGTGAAATTTTCTAGAAAGTTGTTGACTGAATTTGTTTGTTTGATCAAGTTTTTGACGAATACAGCAGAGAACAAATACAACAATCAATGTATTTTCAGTTTTTGTGATGAAAGGACTATTAAGACTCAAAAAACATTTACAACCTAGGCTTTTAGGACAATACTTGTTGAGTTCTTACTTGGATTTCTCTAGCTACGCATATTTATGGTGAATGACTAGTAGCTTGACCCCACTAGCTCCCCTCCACGGCACTCACTTATACGGGGCAGCCAAGCTACTGTATCCATGAAAATCCCATGGAATACATTTCATTTCCACACATAAACCGTAAGAATGTAAGATGGCTTCACATGGCCAACCTTGTTGCGCCAACAAGTAGATAGGATTTTGGTAACTCTACAACAAGGTGTTTAATAAGGGTATTTCGTTCGTGGGACACTATCCAACGTTGGCAAGAGTCCATTTTTTTCCATCTCATCAGAATAGTGCATGTGATTCTTGGGCTTTCCCCAAGAATCCACTTTTATATACCGGCTGGAAGTTGCTTGGCTTTAGCATGCTACCAATCTAAGTCATCTTGGGGTGAGTACTTTTTCCCACCAAGATAGACCCAAGTTCTAGAGTTAGTAACCGTTTCTCTTACACCCAGGATTGCATGACTGCGCAAGGGGAGAGGATACTTCGATGTACTGAATCGTAAGGGTGATAGATATGTGCAAAGCACCAAACAAAGAAGACAGTGGTTCTTTTTAATCCAAACGACAATTTTCTATCTATCAAACATTAAATTCTTTTTAACCCACATGACGATTGTCTATCTACCAAACAAAAGCTTGCTTAAATAAATAAATTAACACAAAGGCATTAGGTCCTGCATGCAAATTTATCAGTAGTTCATTGTTCTTCAGCTTTCATCTTGTAGAAAGTTGTCTTAGGTTTTTAATGGTTTTCCATGCTTTTTCCTCCAAACACTATGTTATTCCACCTTAACACAACTGAAACAAATATTAACGAAAATCCAAACAACCTAAAAAGCAAAAACTGAAAATATGGATGCACGAAAATCAATAAAAAAGTGAAAAAGTTTTACCAGCCAAATGCGGTTTGACTGTTGACAGGCGGATGCGGTTCATGACTTCACGGATGCGGTTTGTGATGATGGATGCATCATTATTTTTCACAGATGCAGCTCATGAATACATATGCATCATTTTGTGGAACAGATGCGGTGCGCCGTACGGAAAACCTGCAAAAAAGAACGAAAAATAGAAAAATGGAAAGATGAAAATATGTGCAGATTTTGAAGCGTGTTCACGTCGGGTTCACCAAATGTAATAGTAGATTAAAATAGATGTATCTTTAAATGATGATGATCTGGATAATCTAAAACTAGAATAACAATGTTAATCCTAATCTGAATAATAATCTAAAATCAAACAACAAAGAACGAGGAAATAAACTAAACAAACTAAACAAATTAATGGAAAGCTCTCACCGAATATGCGTTCACCCCTTCAAATTATCTTGATTGTTCTTCTCCATTTTTTCTTTTTAGTATTCTTTCCCTTAGATTTCTGTGTTTGAATGCAAGTATAACTTTGTCGAGTGTCTAAGCAAAATATCGAAGATAAGTCTCTTCTCAAAAGTGTATGATTTCAAGAGGAGGAATAATGATAATGACAAGCCATTTTATAGATTTTGGGTTTTCGAACGATCGGCTCAGATTGAAAGAGAGATCGACAGATGAAATTGATGAATTCCATGCGATGTGAGTTCCGTCTCAGATAGAATGTGAGTTAGAACACGAGTTAGAACATGAGTTCAAGAAAGACTGAAGATAGAGATTAAGTTAGAATGTGAGTTAGAACACGAGTTCAGGATCTTAATCTCAAAAAATAGAAGAAATAGACTTTGTATGCAAAATCCAAAGTTGGAACTCGAAGACTAATGCATTCGAATGCAAATAGGAGTTAGAACTAGTTAATCGACTAGTTGTGACAGAGAGTCTTCTCGCAGAGATAAACAGGTGTTGAATTTGGAGATAACTGGAGAACTAAAAATAGATCTTGAGTTAGAAGGTGAGTGAATGACTTAGATAACTGAATGATAGAGAAATGTGACATAAATAATTAAATATGAATTTAATTCAACATTCGAAAATGAAAGACTTTAATTAAATAAATAAAGTAATTAATTTAATTTGATTGTTTGAAAAGGATAATATAAATAATTAAATAATAAATATTTAATTATAGATAAAGGGGTTTAAATGAATAATTAAATAAAGATATTTAATTATAGTTGGAAAAGTATGATAAAAGGGGTAGTTAAATAATAAATTATTTAATTGATAGATAAAGGGGGAAGAATTAATTAGCTCGCAACATAATTAAATAAATATGATTTATTTAATTAATTAGGTTGAATAAAGATTAACAATGAATTAATTAAAAAGGGGTATTTAATTAATAGAGGAAATATGTGATAGAAAGGTTAATTAAATAATAAACATTATTTATTCAAGACCACGAACTATAGAAAATTATGTCGAATGTGTACTCGCAGGCCTAGACCAATTTTCGATATCTACACATACATTCCATACAAGATAAATTACATCAACAATAAGAGTTATAATATGATTTCAAATAACAATAATTTAATAAGGAGATTACATCACTCATTCCCCGAATGAGGTAAATCCAATAATCATGATTAAATATTACATCTTCCACCTTGAATACAAAGAGGGGTAATAAATTACAAGATTCAATTAAAATGAATAAAACATGAAATGTAACTGGATCCCACGAGCTCTCCAATTGGAAATCTCGTCAACACAAACAAGAAGAAAACCCAATAGAGTAAGGTGCACGTTCCATCCAACCAAGTGGTACCCGAAGGCCCACCCCCCCATGCTAGGAGATAGTAACAAGGATTCCTAGACAAGACCATCTACCTCTAGACAGAGGCTAAAACATACCGAACTTATACTAACACAACCAATCATACGTACAACACAATGGTATAACTCTAACATGGTCACATTCCTTCTAGATATAAAACAGATTGAGTATGTTAAGAAAACCATACACACAAAATCACGTACCGACTGTTGTCTTAGAAAGAGTATCATCACACAGCTCGACATGGGATATCCTCTGGGAAATTTCATAGGCTCCAACCCCCATTATGGGTTATCCTAGTGGCCTCAACTGAATCTCGACCCCCATACTCACTCATGCGGAATCAAATACCATTTGTAAAGACAAGATAGATGACCTTGCCATTCCAAGCCTTCCCACTCATCCCAAGCCTAAACGAGCACTTGTGTCTATGAGTGAGGATAAATTATCTTGATTAGTGTGAAATACTACCTAATCTTCTAAGTACATGGCCTTAGTTATCACTTAATTAAACCACCTCTGAGGGTTACCCAGTTTACCTCTTTGGGCTCTTGCGCCTAACAGAAGCCACTCTTCTACTTGACAACATACCAAACAAAACCAATCACCATGGGTTCCAAAGTGCATACAAACTAGATAAAGCAATCACTCCAACTCTAGGAGGAAACATATAATGAAACTCACTCCAAACCTTGGAGGCAACAATTTCACATAATCCACTCCTTTCAAAGGAGGTACAAAACATCCCCCTTCTTGGAAATTGGGTAATAACATGATACATCTCTACACACTAACCAAGGCAATTCCAAGGTTGACTAACATAATACGACAACCCCAACTAAATGAAAACCCCATCTAGAAGACTTAACAACCCTTCTAATCAATTTCCCCCAAAAAAATAACAAAATAAATTACATTTAAAAGAGCAATTTAACAGGAATTAATTCTACTTTGGATTTCCTAAATCCATTTCCTTTAATAAAATTCAATAGTTTATTGCCTCAATAAAACCAATGAACTTATGTCTCTTTCAGACAAAGGATAAAAATTAACCAAATATTTAATTCCCTAATTGCTCTTAAATAATAATAAACATTTACTTCTATGAATCAAAATATATCGTTTTAAAATAAATAATTGTTTCTTCTTTTCAACATAAATCATTTTAAAAACAATTAAAGCATCTATTAAATATATTCATTAAAAAAATCAAATATACTATTCTATCAAACTATATTATTTTAAAATAAATCCATTAACTTAACTATTACATATTACTTTAAAATTTTCCCAGTTACCTTTAAATCATGCCATCAATTAAATGAACATTCTAATATAAACTCAACTATATATATATATATATATATATATATATTTTAATTGATAATATATTATTAATATTTTAATATTATATAATAAATATACTTTATTAAACATATATATTAATATAATATTAAATATTAATTATATATATATTTTTTGTATAAAAAATAGTCAAACTCATAATTTTAGGGTGCATTTCTATGGGGATGCACGCGTCGCGGATTAGGGCAGATGATTGTCTTTACACACAACTGACCCCATTACTGGGGGCAACTGTGTGTAAACACAGTCGACACCCCCAAAGGGGGGGATTGCTATGTTTATACACAGTTGTCCCCTTGGTAGTGGCGGCGAGGGTGTGGGGGTCGTGCTAGGCGTGGCTCCCCCACAACGCCTCCCATGGGGGGCATGGTTGGGTGAGCCCCCAGCATCCCTCCCTCAAATTCGATTATTTTTTTCTTTCCACAAAAAAAACAATCATAAACCCCTACGAATTTTTTAATCCGCCCTTTTAACTAGGGTCAAAATATTTATTTTTAACAGCATATAAACCCTATGAGAAATAAATATATATAAAATACATATATATATATGTATATGTATATATATATCTATATATAAATATATATATACATATATATATATATATATTTAAATATCCACACAAGGAATTTGCAAAATTAATTAAAGAAATAATACTTAAAATGATCATTTACAGTCAAGAACACAATTTTTCTTGAGAAATTTCATTTCCAAACCAAGGTTTTCAAAGTTTTAAAACAAGATTTAACATGGGTTTATTTTGCAAATCAAAGAGAGTTTAAATATTTTCAAACAACATAATAAAAATTGTGAAACCTTTCAAAAAGAAAGCTAATTTAATGGCAAGAAAACTTGGTTTTCCAAAAGCTTGAAAGGTTGTCAATGGTGCTCTGAATTCTTCTTTTGATTCCACCTCCTCCAATAAATCCAACTTGCTTCTCCAAATCCAATAGCCAAACCATAAATTCCTTTTCTCTCTTATTTTTTCAATTTTTTATCCTCTCTCAAAACTCCATGAAAAATCCCAATAATAGAAAAAAATGAAATATCTATTCAACCACCCTCATAAATTTTTGAAAACAGAAAACAAAAAATATCTTCCAATTTCATTTTTGCATTTAAAATTTTCAAAAATGCAATTAAAAACCTTTTTCAATTTTCAAACTTAATTTCAATCAAAAAATCTATTAATTTCCAAAATGAATAACTTAATTCAATTCAATACAATTAATTTGATTAATCAATAAAATAAATCTAATTCAAGATTAAATTATTTTATTAATTAAATTAAATTAATAAATAAATTAAATAACATTTCTCACATTATAACCAAATTAATTTAATCAACAACTTAAATACATAAAGCCATTTATTTACCTTTTTCTAACTTGCAATTTAAATAAAATCAAAGAAAATTGAACAATATTAAAGCAACTGAACCAGACTAAAACCGACGACACACTATGACCAGGGTGATGACTTGTCACAAAAAACCTAGCTACTATCTCCCAATCAAATACCGTTGGCAATGGACATGCTCAAACCTATGAAACCAGGTGGAGTGAATGTCTTGTACCTGTCAACCTGCAACAAATAATATATCGAACATGTACATATATATCACATAATAAAACACACCATGAAGAGGAAATCGCAAAGTCGGAGGGCACTCGCAAGCGAGTGGTGCAATCTCATCCCCCTCACCAATACAATGTTACTAACTGACGAATCTAACATTAATAATTTAATCAAAAGCTTTAAACAACATTAATTCAAAAATCATCTATTCTAATAAAAAACATAACATAATAATAACATCAAAATAAAATACCATCACATCAAAATATAACATTCACATCGCTTTATGAATAGTGATCAAATAGTAACCAAGTACCATAGTCAAAGTACTAACAGAAAATAAGGTATAACAAAACATAACACTACTTGATCAAAAGAGAAAAACGGAGGGGTATTACATTTTGGGCATTACAAAACGTCGATACCCAAAGTGCACAAATAAAAAAATGATAGAATCATAAGCTTGACATTAATAATTTGCAGAAAAAAAAGTGGAAGTATAGATGAGGCATGTGAATTGTTTCAAAAAATGCCTAAAAGAAGTGTGGTCTCATGGACTTCAATGGGCGTAGGATAGGCACAAACAGGATTTCACAAGGAAGCTCTCAAATATTTGATCTAGATGGCACACTCTGGAACGTCCTACTATCGCAAGCTTTGCCTATGTTCTAAGCACATGCAACCACATAGGCTTAGTTGATGGGGCTACACACACCTTACACGATAGTAACCCTTATTGCATTACATATATAATTGATCTTTAGGTGCGTGAGGTTGACCTTCATGTTGCGTTGGCTGTCATGGGGACTCCCTAGACCTTATTCCTAAGAAGCACCTATGGATCCCATACGAATATAAATGAAGTATTTCTAGAAATGTTGCTTTCATTTTCTTTTGATGGATCCTAAGAATTTTGTGACATATGTTCTTCCCTAAAACATCTGGGTGTCTTGGATTGAAGGCCATTAACATTGGATGATGATGGAAGAGAAACACCTCCTACTGGGGAATAAAACTAGCACTATGATCGGTCTCAAGAAAACATTGATAACCTGGTATGTGCAAAGGACTTAACTAAGGTTTAATAAATTTCATGCAAATACCATTGTCAAGCGTAGACTTGACTTTACAATATTGCAAGAACATTATGACTAAACATTGTGCTATAAGGTATATGTACCACTCTCGCAGCTGCAATCCTCGTGCAATCCCAAGTATCTATTCCACTAATATTTTCCCCTCATTTCTCCTTCCCTTTTCCTTCTCCTTCATCATGCCCCTTATTTGTAACCAAAGGTGCTTCTTATTTTTTGAAATTACAAAGAAAAAATTCCAAATGATTTCCTTTTCCCCTTTTGCGTAGAACCCAAAGCCATGATTTTCAGGTAGGAGGGATATATCCTCCAAAATCCTGAATCCCACTTTCGAAATCTAGTGATTGCCCCCATGCAGAGTAGTTACAAAATTGTACATCCCATAATCTATCTTTAGATCTTTCTTAAAACTAACACAATAATGCATTGCATTTTAATTTATTTATCATACTATTATTTATTACTTCCGCTCTAATTTTTTATTTTATTTTAATATTCATTCCATATTTATTTTTTATATTATTTCATTAATTTCTTAATTTATCACATACCATGGAATTTAATAATTAAATTTATATTAATTGACAAAGTCTCCTAATAGTTAATTTTAATACAACGAAAAATCCCCAAGCATCAATCAAACAATTTAAATTGAATAAACCAAATACCAGACAATACTGACCATCCAAAATGGCATTGATACAAACAAGAAGAGTCATGGAGGGGCAATACATCCTCCCCCCTAAGATTCGATTTACTCTTGGAAGTTGTAAGGTTAGAATAAAACATACATAAATACAAGCAACAACAGATAATCAAACTACCAACATCAAACAATTACTAGACCGAGTACAAGAAAAACTTCAAACAATACGGATTGACAAGATACACATCCTTTCCAAGAATGATGGCGAGGGTGGGGATCTTATGTTATCTCCAAATCAACTATTCCATTAGGTTTAAGACATGCTCAAACCTACTAATTCAGGTGGAGTCGATGCCTGGTACCTGCAACCTGCAACAAATAACATGGTCAAACATGTACATAGACAAACAGTTAGACACACTCTGAAGGAAAAATCGCAATGTCGCAGGGCACTCGCAAGCGAGAGATGTAACACTATTTCCCTTCACCAAAAGACGTCAATACATAGTAATAAGATACCAATCATGATAATTACATACATCCAACAATCACATAATATTGTAAAGAGCTAAACTCTTTAATTCAAAACATCAACATTACTTTAAATAAATTCATTTATAATCAAAAGAAAGTCGACACTTCATTGATTAGACATCATAAAATCCAAATGATTCCAAAACAATGACTTAAAGTCAATAAATAGATTCAATATAATTCCATTTAAACTCATACACATGTCATATTGCACGACATTGATAATAATATAAAAGTATTTGTAACATAAGTTTACAATTCGAGACTTAGGCATTCAGTCGCCTTAAGCTCTACAATACATAATTTAAAGAATACAATAATATATAAATGAAGAAAACATTCTTTGATCTTCAATCCATAGCTTATCTTCAATAATGAAGATGAGAACAAGAATCAGGCGCTTTTTCTGCCCAACCTCGAAGCTTACACTTTCCTAGAATTCCTTAGTCATTCAAAGAATACCTGACCCTATACGAATCGCTTAGCAAAAAGCAATCGACAAGAAAGATGGAATCTGGTGCATGCCTAGTACAACTAGTAAAACCACAAGCATTTTCATTTTTCTAATTCATTTAAGAAACAAGCAAGTTCGATACTAGGATATGGTAGAGAGTTCATTCATTCCATCTATTTCAATTGTCCTTAAGTTACTTGGCCAAGTAAAATGTCATGCACGATAAATAAAAGCAATTTTGGAAAAGAAAAACTGCACTCTCTAATAACCCATATTCGACACCCATCCCGGAAGGTAACTTTCCAAACACATGACATGCACATTCATTTATCAAGCATGCATGGTTCCAATCATTTAATATAATCTTTCACAAACAATTTAATGGAAATCTTGTTTCAAGCAAAAATAGTTTAAATGTTTTATTTTCATCGTTTTAAACCATAAATCACATTAAATTAATGTTTAAATCGAATAATTAAAATAACAAAAAAGAAGGTGTATCTCAAGTATGTAAATTAAATACATATTTAACAAGCATAAATGAGCACACGTTCTTTCATTCTATTTACTCATCTAATTAATCCTGTTCTAATTCGTTTTGTTTCCAAGTAACTCATATTTTTAATTTAATTGATTTTTTTTTCTGTTTTTCACACTTCCAGAAAATAAATAATTACTTTTTCAAAAAAGAATTAAAATAAATCATTTTCATTTCTGTTTCATAATAATTTCAGTTTTATTCACAAAATCACTATTTTTAACTTTTATTTTGCAAGCACGTTTGATATTCAAAAAGTATTTTATCATAATTTTTTTTTGTTTCATTTTTTTTGGAGAATTAAATCTATCTATCTATTTTGGATTTTCTAAAGTTCTTCTAAATCAGAATGAAATAAACGTTTTATGTTTTGAACCTTTTCCTAAATCTGAATTTTTCCTAAATTGATAAATCAGTTGTTTTTCATTGTTTTCTAATCAAATCTTTTTCCTACAATTTGTTGTTTCTAATTTCAATGGTTTTCTGGAAAATCACAGTTTGATTGGTTGAAATTTCAATAGAATTTAATGGAAACAGTCATACTTTTAATAGATTTACAAATAAAATCTGGAGTTTATTCTTTTCCTAAATTAAATAAAACAAAGATTCTCTTTCCAATTCAAAACTAAATACAAGAATTAGAGAAGAATTTTTTTAACTCATTAAATTTGTGAATTGGTTTTCAATTTCTACCTCGTAATTCTCTCTCGTGCCTTATTCTTCCTTATTCCTTCCCTTATCTCTGATCTCCCTTTTCCCACATGCCTTATTCTTTCTTATTTATGTTTACCTTTCCTCCTATGTTCCTATCTCCTGTTGCCTCTCTAAGAATTTTTGGCGCGCTTTACTTCTCCTAGCACCCATCCTTCCCTTGCGTTCCATTTCTTCCTTCTTCCCACACCTTCTCCTCTCCTTCCCTTCCGTGCCACCTGTGCTTATCTTTCCTTGTCTCTTGCGCTTACCTTTCCTCTCCCTTATGCACGTCCTTCCCAAGTCTTCTTCATGTTGTTTCGCTGCTTGGAAGAGAGTGGTGAATGGGAGTCTTCTTGGCCGCGCGTGGAGAGTGGGGGGGGGGGTTCTTTGTATCATTAATAACTTAGAACCAAATGTATCTCCTGCTCTGGCCATGTGGGGATTAGAATATTCCTCTCCAAAACTAAAAAAAATAGTCAACCAAAATCTCAGACTCCTCTGGCGCATGGGAAAAACTCAATTTTTTTCTTTCTCAAATTCCAAAAACGGATTTTTTTTACTCTCTTTTTCCAATTTCGAATTTCTTCCCAGACTCCTCTTTTCTCATGCAATTGGTGGAGTTATTCACAAAGCAAGATCCACAATTTTAGTTTGATCTCTTGTTCAAATTATCAAACTCCAAGTTTTAAATTTTGATTGCCTTCCATTGATTGAAGATATTTTCTTCTACTTGTAAACTGCTGATTTGAATTCAATTTCCAATTTGAACGTATGCTTGTTTTTTTTTTCAATTTGATTTCACTAACTTAGTTTTAGATATTTGTTTATTTCTTCAACAAATCTTTCCAATATTCATAACACTATTTTACATTTTATTAAATTTTCATAATTAAAACTCTATTCCATTAATTTGAAATAAAAAGCATCATTATTTATAAATAATAATAAAATATTGACATAAGGAATTTAATTTATTTAAATAAAAATCAATTTCCTCAAAAATTAATCAAATCACCATTTAAAGCAACATATTCTTTTCATATATTTTTAAGAAATCAGTTTAACTAATTTAAAATTTGCAAGTATAATCATCACAAAAATACATTAAAATAATAACTAAGTGTGTGTGTGAGATTCCATCATCCTCATAAACGTCTAATGGCTAAAACAACTCTACCTGATCGATGTTCTCACCTTCATTCACGGTCACCTATTCCTACGTTCACTTGCACTCGAATTTTCATCAACAATGACAAACCACAAATTTAATAAAAATGCATTTCAAATCATTTCATTTGCATTTGAATTTGAATTTGAATTTAAATTCACTTTTAGTTTTAATTTAAATAATCATTTAACATAATAATTAACAATCTCATGATTAATAATTGCATTTAAATAATTGACAAAATCAATACGTGACATCCTTCCCCTCTTGGAAGAGACATAGTCTTGATGTATTATTAATCATTCAATAAGCATAGCATCTCAATCAATAAAACATACTATCTCAATCAGTAAAACATAGTATCTCAATAGGTAAAACATAGTATCTCGATCATAATGAAATAGTAACTAATAGCATAGTTCTCAAACATAAGCATAAACAAATCATAGTAGCATCCACGCTATCAAAGTTCACAACATGTGAATCAAAAACCAATGTATCAAGTATCTCCGCATAAAGTAAATACTAATCTATGAAAGCAAATGAGGAAAATGACAGTCAATCATCTTGGAATCCTCCCATGTAGCACTATCCTCAGTATACTGGTCCCACTGGACCTTATACTAAGTACTATCCCTGTTATGCAGCTTAATGCTACGCCTGTCTAGGATTCAGATGGGCTCCACTAGCACCACCCCTGGATCCTGTACCTGTAATGAATGCCAATCAAGAATATGAGATGCATCACAATGGTATGGTTTCAACAAAGAAACATGGAATACATGATGGATTTGAGCTAGAGTAGGTGGTAACGCTAGTCTATAAGCAACTAGATTAATAACTTCCAATACATCAAAGGGTCCCACAAATCTCGGTGCCAACTTTGAGGATTTCCCAAATGAGATAGAGCTCTTGTGAGGCTTAACCCTCAAAAAGACTTTATCTACCGCAACAAACTATCTGAAAGTCATGTTCCTATCAGCATAACTCTTATGTCTATTAGTTGCTTCCTTCAACCTACCCTTGATCAACTTCATTTGCTCATCCATTTCCTTGAGCATATCCGGACCAATAATGATCCTGTCTTCCATCCTGTCCTAACTAATGGGTGTGCAACATTTCCATCCATAAAGTGCCTCAAAAGGTGCCATACCCAAAGATGTATGAAATGAGTTGTAGGAAAACTCAACCAATGGAAAATATTCCTCCCACTTGTACTGTTGATCCATGCAATATATCCTCAGCAAATCCTCAACAACCTGATTAACCCTTTTAGTTTGGCCATTAGTTTGTGGGTGATATGCAAAACTAAAATTTAATTTAGCTCTTAAAGCTGCATTTAGTGTAGTCCAAAACCTAGATGTCATCCTGGTATCCCTATCAGAAATAATGGTCTCTGGCACACCATGCAATTGGAATATCTCTTGCACAAATTTCTTTGCAAGAGTCAATGATCCATCTTTCAGAATTTTAGGTACGAAATGTGAAACCTTCGTTAGCTTATCAACAACACCTAAGATGGTATCATGCCTATTCCTGCTCAAAGGTAATCCTTGGATAAAATCCATACTCATTGCTTGCCACTTATACTCAGGTATATCGTGGGGATACAAAAGTCCTGCTGGATGCACATGCTCAACTTTGACTCATTGGTATTCCAAACATCTAGCCACATACTCCATAACATCTTTCTTGAGCTTAGGCTAAAAATAAAAATTCCTCAACTCTACTACCATCTTCGTAACTCCTGGATGCCCTGAGGATGGTGCATCATGTACTTCCTCTAGAATCAACCTCCTCAAATCTCCACCCTCAGGAATATACATCCTTCCCTGATATCTCAATATATCATCATACTCCATCACATATCCATCAAATCTATGATTTGAAGGATCTACCTCTAAGGCTAGCTTGACCTTGTCATAATGCTCATCTGCTGGAAGATACTGCAACACTTGCTATCTCAAATTTGACCTTGTGGTCAACATAGCAGAGAGATGTCTTCTCCTGCTAAGAGAATCTGCAACTCTATTTTCCTTACCCTTGATATACTCAATACCAAAATCATACTCACTTAGGAACTCAAGCCACCTCCTTTGTCTTGCATTGAGGTTCAACTATGTGAAATGTACTTAAGTACTAAATGATCTGTCTTAAGCTCAAATGATTTCCCTAGGAGATAATGTCTCCACATCTACAATGCATGAACAATAGCTGCAAGCTCAAGATCATGTGGTGCATAATTCAGTTCATATTGTTTCAGTTTTCTGGACTCATATGCAACCACTTTCGCTTCCTACATCAACACAACTCCTACACCTTCACCTGAAGCATTTGTAATCACTATGAAGTGCCCTTTAGGATCTGGTATAGTCAGAACTAGTGACGATGTCAACTTTTGTTTAAGAATTTGAAATGCTTCCTCACACTTCTCATCCCACTCATATTTCCTTCCCTTCTTCGGAAGAGAAGTTATAGGTGTTGCAATCCTGGAAAATCCTTCCACATATTTCCTGTAATATCCTGCAAATCCCATAAAACTATGAACTTCAGTAACACTTTGTGGTGTTGGCCAATCCACAATGGCTTCTATCTTCGTAGGATCAAATGAGATTCCCTCAGCAGATATGACATGTCCCAAGTAGTGAACCTTCTTCTGAAAGAAAGTACAATTCGAAAACTTACCAAAAAACTTTCAATCTCGTAGTCATTGCAAGACTATTCTCAAGTGCTTCTCATGCTCCTCTTTTGTCTTATAGTAAATAAGAATACATCAATGAATATAAGCATGAAATCATCTAAATAATCCCTAAATATGTTGTTCATAAGGTTCATGAATGGCGCTAGAGCATTCATTAGGCCAAAAGGTACTAGTGTGAACTCGTAGTGTCCATACCGAGTTTTGAAAGTTGTCTTTGGAATATCCTCATCCTTAATCCTTAGCTGGTGGTAACCTGATCTAAGATCAATCTTAGAAAACACTGTGGCCCCTTTCATCTGATCAAACAACTCATCTATCCTAGGTAAAGGATACATGTTCTTGATGGTAACCTTGTTCAGCATCCTGTAATCAATACACAGTCTCAAGGTTCCATCCTTCTTCTTAACGAAGATTACCGACGCACCCCATGGGGATACACTTGGTCTAATAAATCCCTGCTTCAGTAACTCATTCAATTAAACCTTCAGTTCATATAACTTTGTAGTAGTCATTCTGTATGGAGCATTGGATTGAGACTCCGTTCTAGATAAAAGTTCAATCAAAAAATCAAATTCTCTCTTCGGTGGTAACTCAGTAAGTTCTTTAGGAAAGATATCCAAGAACTCCCTGAGAACTAGATAGCCCTTTGGAATTTGTTGGATATTATCCAAGTCACTCACCAATATAGAAATTATGGAACATCCTTTCCAATGTGCTTTCTTTAACTACATGGCTGAAATATGTCTCAACTCTAGAGGATCTCGAGATCCTAAAATCTCAACTGAATGTCCAAAATCATCCAAACAACTCACAACCTTATCCTCATAGTTCACTATGGCTTTATGCTCAGTTAACCAATTGATCCATAAGATCACATCATATGAACCCAACGGTGCTACATATAGGTTAACTTGGGTTTGGAAATTAGGTAGCTCTAAATCGTTGCATGATAGACATGAATCTACCCTCTTCTCTGCTCGATTTCCATACTAAACCATCCATGCATGTGACATATAACCAGGTCTAATAGGTAATTTAGCAACTACTTTAGGATTAATAAAGCATTCAGTAGCTCATGTATCTATCAAAATAGAAACATATTGACCAAAAATCTTACCCGTCATCTTAATAGGTGAAGCTTGAAAGTCTTCTTGATGGTTGTCAGTCGCTGCATGAATTTGGTGTTGCAGTGCTCGCCTATCATTTCCACCTCGCTGACCTCCTATATGTTGACTGCAATTGGAGGCATAGTGATCTCCTCCACAATTGTAGCATCCACCTCGTGGCCCTGGGTGACCACCTATCTTGTTCCTGATATTGGAGAAGTTGGTGTTATTATTATTCACTTTCTTGTTTCCATCGAAGCTTCCTTTTCCTTTATCTTGAGTGTTTGTTCCTCTCTTCAGGTTCTTGATCTGTTGATTGTTGTTACCCCTCTAGTTATTGTTGTTATTATTTTGGAACTTCATATTTCTAAATCCAGGTTTAGAATTCACACTCTTCCTATAGTTTTCCACTTGTTACAACTTTTGTTCCTATTTTATGGCCTTCTCAAAGACCTCATCCATAGTCAATGGATTATGAATATCCACATCAGCTCCAATCTGTGGCCTCAATCCTAGGATGAATTTCCAAATATGAAACCTCTCATCCATCTAATACTGTGGTACGTACTTCAGGAGATTAGTGAACCTCTCCCAGTACTGAGTAACTGTCAAACCATCCTGTGTCAGATTCTGGAACTATGTCATCTTCCTGTCAAAGAACAGTTGTGGAAGCCATCTCCTCCTGAAAAGTTGCAAGAATACTTCCCAAGTAGTCCCACCTGGTAGTAACTTCTTCTCAGTCTTCTCATTATCCCACCAAGTAGCAGCTTCTCCAGTAAGCTGGTATGCAACTCAAAATGCCTTGGTCTCATTGGACATATTCCTGAGCTCAAAGTACTTTTCCATTTCAATAACCTAGGCTTCAGCTCCATCACCTATAGTCTTACCATCAAACTTGGGTGGTGCTACCCTTTTCAAGTCCTTCGCCAACTCCCCTTCAATCCTAGCTTGAGGATTTGGTGGTTCTTCAACCCTTGGATTATCATTAGTGGGTTGCTCCTGATTTTGGGGAATTTCGACCCGAGGGTTTTGTCCTTCTCTGACTCCTTGAACTTCATGTTCCAAGTTATCCATTTTGGAACCCTGCTGATTCAAAAGACTAAGAATCTGATCCAACTTGTCATTCTCATTACTTGCAGCAGCTCCTTTTCCTCTTGTACCCATTATATATCAACAATTCCTACATCAAGAAATGTTTCTTTAGCGTAATGGACAAAGGAACCTAGTGTTCAAACCTAGGGCTCTGATACCAAATGTAAAGAGCTAAACTCTTTAATTCAAAACATCAACAAAACTTTAAATAAATTCATTTATAATCAAAATAAAGTCAACACTTCATTGATTAGACATCATAAAATCCAAACGATTCCAAAACAACGACTTAAAGTCAATAAATAGATTCAATATAATTCCAGTAAAATTCACACACATGTCATATTACATGACATTGATAATAATACAAAAGTATTTGTAACATAAGTTTACAATTCGAGACTTAGGCATTCAGTCGCCTTAAGCTCTACAATACACAATTTAAAGAATACAATAATACATAAATGAAGAAAACATCCTTTGATCTTCAATCCATAGCTTATCTTCAATAATGAAGATGAGATCAAGAATCAGGCACTTTTTCTGCCCAACCTCGAAGCTTACGCTTCCCCAGAATTCCTCAGTCATTCAAAGAATACCCAACCCTACACGAATCGCTTAGCAAAAATTAGTCGACAAGCAAGATGGAATCTGGTGCGTGCCTAGTATAACTAGTAAAACCTCAAGCATTTTCAATTTTCTAATTCATTTAAGAAACAAGCAAGTTCGATACTAGGATATGGTAGAGAGTTCATTCATTCCATCTATTTCAATGGTCCTTAAATAATCATTCAATAATAACCCATATAATTAATTAAATTGATCTACAAAGCATGGTATAAGCATAAACATCAGTGATAAGAGTGTCATCAAGTATCATCTTAACTAAGCATCAAGGTATCATAATATATATACATATATATATCCTAGCATGACAAGTATTAGTCTAATGAAGACAACATGATAGGCACTACACTGCCTCCTGAATTGTAGAATTCCCACAGGCTTCTGAGTCAATTGTTTGTCCACTACCTATAGTCTCCACATCTATGCCCTGACGCCCTACCTAGCAGTTATCACCCACTATAATCGCTCTGTGAAACCCGCCCACATCATCCCCTATTGGCTTTGTGGCTGCCGACCTCTGACTGGATTTAGGTGTGTTCCTCTAAGGACATTGTCTAGCTATGTGGCCTTGTTGGTCGCAAGAGAAACATCTTGTTCCTCTGCCACTTCCTTTGCCTCATTGGGGTGCACTGAGTTGTTAGAATCTACCTCTACTAGCTGCAGTTTGTATGCCTTGAGCTGACTGGTCAAGATGGTAGGCCGAGATCGCAACCAACTCTAGATTCTCCTGAACGAAAAATGACCACCAATTCAAACACCAATCATCCAAGTCTCATCCTTCAAACCACCACTATCACTAAGTGAGGTAGGAGAACATTCCCTCAAGAGGTCCATCATAAGTCCTGCTACAGCTAAAACATTTCTTCTCATTGGGGACCTTTCTCTTTCCCTATCCATATTTTGATTGCTCTCTTGTCTAGGGCCAAGCCGAGTAAGAATCTCCTCAAGCAAGGGACATATCTAAGGGCCCAAGTGTTCCTCATGATCATTCTCGTGGGAACTTAGAGAAGGATTATTCTAATGACTAACCCCACGATGACCTCCTTTACCTCTACCATTACCCCTATTTTGATCATGGCCTCTAGGAATCATCCTACACAACATCACTGAAGGACAAGTTTTAGATATAGGGCGATCAGAACAGAAGGGGAGGAAACAAAAGCTCAAAAATATAAGTACTATATTCATGGTTTCGTATGCATTCTCCACCTATGCAAACCAATTCACAACACTAGAAAACATATCACAAGGCTACACAAGGGTCCATAATGCATCCCCAATAGGCAAGATATCGGTGCATTGTGCACTACACCGAGGGTCCTATCCTTTCCACCGGTTTTCAACACCATTGGACAAACACCACCTATGGACAAACCTCAAGTTGCTAAGCGAGGATGACCAAAAAGGGAAAACATAAACTAAAATGTACAACCAACTAGGTCAATGTAATGGGCTCATGTGTACCTATAGTGCCTAGTGTATGAGCCTAGGCTCTGAT
The DNA here is from genome assembly GCA_007115665.2 of Sequoiadendron giganteum. NCBI lineage: Eukaryota > Viridiplantae > Streptophyta > Pinopsida > Cupressales > Cupressaceae > Sequoiadendron > Sequoiadendron giganteum. Next base: position 479,633,216 of record CM021107.1, on the reverse strand, counting down.
ACCATGTGTAATGCCCCGCCACAAAACCCTAGAGGACAACACACTAAACACCTAAAAATGGACAATTTTTTTTTTTGAAAGAACAATAATTATAGGATTATAAATGAAACATTAATTTAAATTCTAACCTAAGTCCTCTAAGGTTTGTGACCACGCTACACGATTCACACCAAATAACTAGATAGAACTGGAATTCATTACATTAACCAATTCCATCAGCAATACAAAAACACATTTAATCATATCATTTTATTGAACAAATGATATGAAACGTCCATAACATGTAATCAATAGAGATCATTTAGAAGCAATCCTTTTAACTAACACATACATTAGCATCATTTACATTGTCTAAAATATAAGAGAGTTCAACATTTGTGTACATCATTACATTGATACATCTTAACAACAATGTTTCCTCGTATACAAGTGAGGAGAGTACATAAAAAGTATGGTACATGATACAATAGAATTATAGTACAATAAATTTACATGAATGTACTCCACATGAACTAGAACAAGTGTATAAGTCTTCATAACCAAAAGTAGTCACCACGAACACGAACAGAGTGAGGGAGCCCAATGGAGTGCATAGCACGTTTCACCTAACCATGTGGAACCCTAAGGTCCACCCCCTATGCTAGGAGATAGCATTAAGGTCCCACCACAAACAACCAAGAGACAAAAGATGACACAAGGGCTAACACAAGGGCTAACATGACTCTAATGTACAAGTACGATACAACTACACATGACAGTAACACCACTTCCAGAGGCACACAACATCGAGGGAAACAAGAGACAAGGGAATAATAGGTTGTCATAAGAGGAGTGTCATCACATATTTTTCTATGGGTTACCCTGGTGCAACCTTCCTAGGCTACCAGATTACCCTGGCCATCTCTATCAGCCATTGGACCCCCATATAAACCATGCGGGATCAACATACCTTCCAGTCAGACTAGGTAGTTGATCTTGTCATTCCAGGCCTTCCCACTCATCCCAAACCTAAACAAGCACTTGAACCATGAGTGAGGCATTATCTTGATTAATGTGAACTACCCAATCCCCTAATTCATTTTAGATTATCACTTGATTAGACTCTCAAATACCATTGTCAAGCGTAGACATGACTTTGTGCTTCAGAACTGCTACTTTGTGTGTTGTAATCCTAGGTAGCTATTCCACTAATATGTTCCCTTCATTTCTCCTTCCCTCTGCCTTCTCCTTCATCGTTCCTCTTATCTGTAACCAAAGGTGCTTCTTGTTTTTTGAAATAAAAAATAAAAAATTCTAGATGATTTCCTTTTCCCCTTTTGTGCAAACCCCAAAACCATGATTTTTAGGAAGGAGGGATATATCCTCCAAAATATTGAATCCCCCTTCCTAAATCTAGTGATTACCCCCATGCAAAGCGGTTACAAAACTGTACATCCCATAATCTATCTTTAGATCTTTCTTAAAATTGACACAATAATGCATTACATTTTAATTTATTTATCATACTATTATTTATTACTTCCGCTCTAATTTTTATTTTATTTTAATATTCATTCCATATTTAATTTTTATATTATTTCATTAATTTCTTAATTTATCACATACCATGGCGTTTAATAATTAAATTTATATTAATTGACAAAGTGTCCTAATAGTTAATTTTAATGCAACAAGAAATCCCCAAGCATCAATCAAACAATTTTAAATTGAATAAACCAAATACCAGACAATACTAACCATCCAAAATGATATTACAGACAAGAAGAGTCATGGCGGGCACTACATAGCATGCCCCAATGGGTGCTTAGGGGTAGTGCCCTTGAAATGGAATTTTTATTTTTATTTTATTATTGTAAATCTGGACCATTCATCATTATGTCTTAGATCTGACAGCCGATATTTTATTAGCTTGACTTTCCCTAGAAGGCAACCCTATTTTATGAGGGCATTGTATTACGATTGGGTATTATGAGAGTCTGGTAGTGGTTGTGTTGCCTCTAGATCTCTGGTTGGTGATACTCCTGTGAGAAGCTTGCTCTGCAAGTATATTGTAATCTTTGTGATTTCTAAATAATATATTGGGCAGCTTTTGGAGTGTTGGGTTTTTCTCCCGCAAGGGTTTTCCCCATGTAAATCACTGTGTTGTGTATGCTTCATATTTATGTTTATTTTTGTTTAAGTTTCTGTATTTGTTAAAGATATGTAAAGTTTTTCATTACCCTCTTCTCAAGATTAGTGTAGAAAGTTGTTTCGCTACCTTAGCTTCCTTACACATGTTATTGAGACTCTTATAACTAAGCCTAATACCATTGATTATCTAAATTTAGCATAACTATATTACATGGACTATTTAGGATCATCAAATTAGATTGGAGACGGTTTGATGTAGTTTAAAACTAAGAGTTAATATTAGTTATTGAAATTTAATCAAGGAATGTTACGAATAAAGTGGATCTAGTTTGGTAAAAGATAAGAAATGGTATGATGCATAACTTTGTTAAGGAATATAATGATGTTTATTATGTCTTTGACAAGGGATATTACTTGTGAGAGGAGGTAGAGACCCTCAAAAGTTATCAATATGTTTGAAGAGATTGGTAACCAATCTTACATTGATGCTAGTGAAGGTAACCTCAATTCAACTAAAGGTAATATTTAGGTAAGGTATAAGTGATATATATAGATATAAAACCACTTATACCTTACCTGAATATTATATATATATGTTTAAAGATATTTAGATAATAAGAACAAATGTTAAAAGGAAAACTATATAGATTGGGTAAATACTGTGTTTATATTTCCATTTTCTTTCAATGGTGAATTTGAATTGATACAAATATAAACTAGAGAATAAACTATATGGATTATCATTTATTAAATCATGAAATAATTTTAGTAAGGTTGATGAAATTTAACGATTAGTGGAAATTATTAACCATGTACATATTTTGGATATAAAAATACTAATGTTGTGATGATGTGCAGTGAAGTGAATGCCAATGGGAGGGGAAAAGGAAGAAGCATTTAAACCCCTTTGAGATACTTCATTTATTGAAGTCTCGAGTCATGATTGATGATTCTGTAATGAGTCAACATGGTTGTTTTGATATGTCTAGATTATCTTTTTATGATTTGAGCCAATTTTATTCTTTTATTTTATTTTGTGGAATGATTTTTGTGTTCAAATTCATGTGTCAGTGTCATGTATTGAAATTTTTATCAAGGGATATGAGTTCACTTAAATTTTTGTTTAAAAGGGATGTGTGTTTTATGTGGTTTAAAAGTGTTCTAAAATGTTAATTTTAGTTTTTTTTGGTGGTTTTTAAAACCTTAGGTACATACACAAGGATTAGGCACAATTTGGATACCATAACTCTTTGAATTAATGAGTTTTTATTCATTTTTAATTCTCTTTTTTGAATGTGATGGGATTTGATTTAGGGTTTGTTTTACCTTATTTTTTTCTATCTTATTCATTGTGGGGAATAAAAAGGGGAGAGAGTTGAAACTTGGACACTTTTTTTGGCTAGGGAAGAGGAGAGAAGAGTTGGAAAAAAAAGAGAAGGGTTTGGAAGAAGAAGATGAAGGTTCAAGAAGGAGGAGTAAACCAACTTGAAAGATAAGTTTCATTTTCTTTTCTCTTCCATTTCTTTCCTAGAAAGGTTATTTGTATGAACTCTTAAATGTTGTTGGTTTTCTTGTTGAAAATGGTTGAGAAATTTTTGGAATGTGCATATATATATCCTTGGGGCTATGGAGTTGTGAATGGGTCAAGATGTGAACATGATCTTTGGGTTGTTGGAAAATATTTCATATGGACGTTTTATGCAACTTGTTTGGGATTGTTCTTGTTGATTGGGTTGGTTGTTGTATTGAATCAAGGGTTTTGATGACTTCTCCCTCCTTAGGGGATGGTTAGAGTCATGTAATGGCTTGATGATGCCATGAAGGGTGGATGGAGAAATTTAACTCTCTCATTGGCATGCCACTTGAAGTTCTCAAATTTACATTTAAAGGAGATTATCGAAGTTCATCTCATAAGACTCCTCTTTGTTGAAGCATATTTTGTTATGAGAAAAGTAATTGTGACTTTTTTGTTAAGGCTCTACTTTATGGGAGAGTGGAGACTATTTAGAAATAAGTTTAAAAAATAATTATAATTTTTATATCTGTAATAGAGTGAAAATGAATAACTCTAACTTCAAATTTTATTGGCAAAAATAAAATTAAATATATGTTAATTCTTTTTTTTTTGCAACTCCTTGCTTATTGAAAATATGGGTGATTACCAACACTGTATTGAACATGCATGACTAAGTTAATGTGTTACATATATGTATGTACATGTAGATAAATTTATGCATGTTTTGAAGCAAATATTTGTGAGGGTATCACTTCTTAATTACAACCTTGCTTTATTATAAATAAATAAGAAAAAACAAAATGAACAAAAATAATAATAAACCATTGTATGACTGTACAATAAAATTTATTGTTAAAATTTTATGTGAATGCTAGAATCTTAATTTTATTCCCAGTAATTACATTTTTTTTGATAAAAGGCGTGTAGGCCTATATATATTATATATTATATATAAAAGAGAATTATAATTTTATCAGTAAAAAACCAAAAATCCCAGATGAGTTCTGTAGCATCATACTAACATATGCTAATTTCTATTTGCTACCCATAACTATACTATCTATCAATATTACATTGCAATTTCATAATATATAGTTGTCTTTGCATATATCTACAAAACTCCATGACTCTTCTATATCAGAATTTTGAATTAACTGAAGAGGACAAGCAAAAATTGATAATCTACAAGACCCAAGCAATTATTCTTCCATACGATCATCCCCGTGAACCGAGTTCTCATCTTGACCTTCGGCTGTCTCCAAAAAAAACTTTTTTTGAGCAAATAAATCAAAACCAAAAGGAGGCGCATATTGTTCTCCAACCCTGGCCACGACTACATACTGTTCTCCAACTAAAGAGTCAAAAACATTTCCCACTGGAGCATAATTTTCATCTGGTGTTGGCTCTATCTAAAGAATTTGAGCCCTCACCACAGCTACATATTGCTCTCCAACTGCAGAACCAACAACATTTCCCACTGGAGAAACATTTTCATTTGGTGTTGGCTCTATCTGAATAACCCTTGGCTTAGACAATGGACCACCTTCCTCAATACCAATGGGGACTAAATTCTGAGATGGGTGAGGACTATGATCACAAAGATAGGATATTGCATAATATTTCTCCTTGATGTCAAAACTCATTGTGACACACAAACATTGAGAATTTCTTCTTAATGGTTTGAGAAGAATATTGTCATTTCTAAACTGCAGGGCTAGCTTTATTGCTTCAAAAATACCATCAAAACCCAACCTATTTTTGACAAATTCTCTAGGAAATAAATCACCCAGATACCCATCGCCAACAAATATATTATACTGTTGAACAAGTTGAAGTAATGCATCACTATCAAGCAGTTGGGGTTTAACAAACTTAGTGACAATTACTTCCAAATCAACTAGAGACTGAAGGAGATACAGGGTGTTTGATAAAAACACAGAAAGAACCTAAGAGGGGAAAATCAGATGCCTATCTCTAGGGCTGGTTATTTCAAAACCAAGGATAGAGTGTACCGATTCCTCAACCCTTGGACAGTCAACTCGGAAAATCATTGCCAAATTCTTATGGGTAAGATTATACTCAAAAGGATGTTCTCCCCGCTTCACTGGACAGTTGATTATGAGATTCCATGGATGGGACATCATTCTAGTAGAACATAAAACTCCAAACTTGCAGACTGATGCTCTCCAACTACCTTGAATGCTTTTGGATAGACTAAAACATTGTTCTCCACCTTTTAAAGCCAGAAAGAACGTAAACACTAATCATGAAGGCCAGAGTGAATAAATGTGATAAAAACTAGTGAAGCATGTTGGCTCATGTGAATCATCCTACACATATCAGATTAATGTGCCATACAGTGGGAAAGATATAAGGTACTTGCCAAAATAAAACAAGGTTAAGGAAAAATGTTGAATGGTGAACAATGTCCATGCTGAGGTATTTGTGGTGGCTCTGTATCCCATTCTCCATGTGAGTAATTAGGCATCACCTGGGAGTTTTAAATGTAAGCATCATTAAATGGTATGCTTAGTATGCAAAATGGATGTCATCTTGATACGACATAGACGATAAGACATTTGAAGCATTAGAAAATGTATATCCCATCTCCAGCTATCATTAAACTTTCAATTGACGCTTAAACATGATCCTTCACGACCATGATTTAAACACACAAAAACTACTGCCATGTTAGATGATTCCTCTGACAACGTGCAGGATGATGAATTCCTCAAACAAAATCCCTTCTTACTCAACAAGATATCACCCACCTTTTATTTAAAAGGAAAATTTGAATTTATTTTAGTGAGGAAATTGTAAGCTGAGCGCAAATATTCATTACCGTTTTGTCCTCAATAGACTGCTAAGCCTGAATATTTTGTTCTGCCACTACTATGCATTGAATGTGAGGAAAACTAGCCAAAACTTCATTGTTTTTAATGATTATCTGCTCCTTGTGATCACAATCCAGATTAGCCAAACCATCTACTAATTTGTTACCTTCTCGATATATGTAAGAAAGGTGAATATCTTCAAAGGTTGCTAATAAATCCCATATTTTATGAAGAATATACCTTAGTTTCTAGTTACAAATACTCTTTGATTTGCATGCGTTGATTATAAGAAGAGATTCACCTTCCACATGCAACTTATTGATTTTGAGGTCTTTTTCCAAGATGACGCCTGCTAACAATGCTTGAACTTCTGCCATGTTGTTTGTACCATCCTTTAAATGTTCCTAGCAATTACATTGTATACCTCTTATACAAAATAAAGTAAGTTAAGATTAAATAAATTAAAAATCGAATGATATAATATCAAAAATACATTAAAATAATATTAAAATAAATATATCACATAAAATATAAACATATATTAAATTTTGATTTAAAAAAATAATATTAATTTAAAATTTAAAAATGAAAATATAAATAAAAATAAAAATCTAAAAAATAAAAATAAAAAAATAATTGAAGGGAGGCGGTAGAGGGTTTCCCCCTACCATGACCCCTTGTTAGGAGGTTGTCTCCCATAATGGAACCGTAGACCCCAAGGGGGTCGCAGCCTCCCCTATGAGGATTCGTGGCTACCCAGCGAGGTCATGAGCTCCTTTATGCAGAGTTGTGGCCAAAGGCCAATCCCCATGGCATTTTATCTTTATTTAAAAAAAATCGTTTAATAAATTTTTAATAAACAATTTTCTATTGTCTAACACAACATCTTTATAAAAAGGGAGTGTAACATTTTTCTTGTGTATATACAACATAGAGCTTTATCTTTATAAATATATATATAATTGTTATTGAAAATGTATGTGTTGCTTCGAAAATAATTTGTGCAAGAATTGTTGCTTGCAAACACAAATAAAAGCATCAAATGGGAAGATCAATAACAAACACAAAATAAAAAAAAGGGTTTTGTGCACGAAGCTTCATTAAAGAGAAATGGCATATAAGAAGACATAGAAGAATCAATAAGAGCATCAAATTTGCAAGATGCAACCAAAGAAGACTTGGCATTCTCTATGTTTTCTCTCCTCCATAACCTACAAAGACAAATGAAGGGAAAATGAGAAGAAAATAGGTTTTAGAACATCTTTACGAGTTAGGGTTTCTTTAGTTAACCTAAGATCTAAAGGTCAAAAGAAAACTTAATTCAATGGCTCAAATTGATTGCACATTCTCTTAACTTTTAATCTATTGTTATAATAATTAATCCCACTTAACTTTCTAATTTGACCATGGAGGGGGTCAATGTAGTTAGAGAAGTGATAACTTAAAGCCACCTTAGAGAGATTTTATGTTGAAGATCCGGAATAATGAGGGGGGGTGAATCAGTATTCCATAAAACCATTCAAATAAAATCCATTTAAACATTATCACAAATTTGATTGAATCAACAAGAGAGAACATGAAAACAAGACAATGCATCATCACACATGAACACCAAGATTTTTATGTGGAAAAACCATAATGGGAAAAACCATGGTGAAGATTAGATAACAATATATTACATTCGGATACAAGATATTACAAGGCTCACTACCAGGACTCACTATCCTTGAAAGGCTCACAACCTGAATACAAAAGTTGTGGCTCACTACCAAAGGTATGAATTGATGGAATACACCTTCTGTGTGCAAGGTTCAGTTCCAATGAAGCTTTGAATAAGAAATGTTGCTTTGCACAACAATCACTCAACAATTCTATTATGATCCTCAAATGATAAATCATTTAGGCTCGCATATTCAAATAATCCCCAATTATCTTCACACATCACCATGACTCTCTTCTTTCTCTTTCCCATACTCTTCACAAACCATTCATTTCATTCTCCCCCACTCAACACACTCACACACACTTCTCTCCTTCAAATAGTTACATATATATGCAAGTATATCTCATTCATCAATTAGGTCGGCCTAATTAGATGAAAGAAAATTAATCAAAAACACTCTTGTCGACACTATATAAGATCTAGAACATTTGTATCCATGTAGTGAAACATATCAAGTCGGCGTAGATCTATAGAAAACATTTTCTCAAAGTATATTTGATCTTCTTAATGTGTGTTGTATGTTAGGTCGGCTAGGACTAGGACCTAAACACATAAAATCCAAACCACTGTATACTTCTCAAAACAAACACCTTCCAGATCTGTTATTACATCAATTTCTCATCTCACTAACATCAAATATACTACCATTGAAGGTGTGAAGGTGATTAGCGGTGCATGAGCTTTGCTAGGGTTTTGAGATTTTTGAGGTCATTCGTGGCCCCTCCTGCATCATACTACGCCTCTTGCGCAGGAATTTGGTTCCTTCATTGAGTATGACCGCATTTACTGTGGTTTTAGGGGTTTATTATGCCCTCAACCGGCTCTAACCCAACAATTCTTGCTGGTGTTAGCAGTTCGATGACACAGTTTAATAGCTCCCTCACCGAGCAAATGCCCTCGAAAATTTGTTCTAAAAGTCTTTCACGAGGTAAGCATTCTGACGCTCCTGCTGATGTAGTTTTACCTTTACCTGATTTTGATTCTGCATGCCAATGGCTTGAACAACACACCCTTGTGGGTTATTTTGTTGGGAGGACTCCCCCTGAAAGTGTGCTGAAAGACTGGGTTAACAAGGCCTAGGTATCTCATGGGGTCCGCCTTGATATGGTCCAAAATTTGACCAAGGGTTTTTTCTTGTTTCGCTTTGCAGAAGTCAATCATGTCCAAGCTATTCTGGGTCATGGACCCTGGTATGTTCGTTCCTCCTTGTTGGTTTTCCAGTCTTGGACCTGGGATTTTGCTGTCTCAGAGGACACCAAAATGCGTGTTCAGTTCTGGATTGAGTTTCTTGGGTTTCCCTTGCCATGCGTGCCCTTCCTGCACCATATTGCTTCCTCTCTAGGGAAGGTTGTTTGCATTGAACCTAATAAGTTCTTTCAAGCCCGTCCTCAAAAGAGGGTTTGTGTGGAAGTTGATTTATCCAAGGATTTGAAAGAGTCTGTTGACCTTCAAATCAGGGATATTCGCCACTCCTAGAAAATCACGTATTTTAACTTACCCAACACGTGCTACCAGTGCCAATCAGCTGATCACAAGATCAGGGACTGCCCTTTGTCAGTTCCCCATACTGTTTCTCAGCCACGGGGTGCTGAAAAGCCTCATCAGATAGAGCCTCCAGCTAAGGTGGACACAAAGTGGACCATGGTTACCAGCCGAAAAAATAAGTCACATGGTTCTGGGTCGGCTCCCAAAGCCCAGGAACTGACCCAGCAGATTTCAAACCCTTTAGCGAAGGGGACTGCCACCCCCTCAGGAGTGGCTTCTGATGTTTTACAGCCCAGGCCGTAGGCCGCGCCCCAGGTTGCTACAGTTTTATGTGCTCAACCGACTTTGTCTGCCGTTGTGGAAACCCCACGGCGCTCTCATAGCTGGTCTCCTCCACTGGAAGAAGGTGAATATGTGCCACAAAAGCAGAGATTTTCTCCCTCTATTCAACTGGGTTTAGTTCGACAAGAGTTTTTGAAGAATAGCTTCTCTTCCCTAGGTGAAGAGGACCGAGATTCTGCAAGTATGGAAGATTTTCCATGAATTTTCTCTCATGGAATGTTCGAGATCTCACAGACCTCTCAAGGAAGTATTCTATTAGAAATACTTTGAAGAACTACCCAGGGATTGAAGTGCTTTGTCTCCAGGAAGTTAAAATTTCAGGTTTTTTGCTTGCTTCGGCTTGTCGCTCTATTTGGCCAGCCAACACTATGTTTTGTACCTTGCATAAGGCTGGTTGTGGTGGAGCTGCTACTCTTTTGGCTCCGCGGTTGCTTCCTTATGTGGTTGACCATGGGGTGGATCCGTCCCAGTGGGCTGTCTGGATTCTTCTCAATATTGAGAACCATTCCTTCGGGATTATTAATATTTATGTCTTTAATGATGTTGTGGAGCGCTGCTTGCTTTGGTGCTAGCTTGCCGACTCTTTGCCAGTTGCCACCTGGTTGCTCTGTGGGGATTTCAACATGGTTGAAATGGCATATGATAAAAATGACACTGTGCCTTTTCGTTGGGCTGCGGGCGAAAGGGAGGCGTGGTTCTACATGCGCAATAAATTGGGGCTTTTTGATCCCAATCTGGGCTACCGTCATTCTCATTCCCTTTGGCACACTTGGTGTAATTACAGGGCTAGTTCTGATAGAGTCTTTAAGCGCCTTGATCGTGCCATGATCTCGGCACAATCTTTTTTTTCTTTCAAAAGCTCTGCCTTGCCTGTGAAGCCATTAGTGGATGTGACCCTTTCGGATCACTTCCCCATTCAATTTTGCATTGAGTGGACGTGTTGGCAACCTCGCACGTGTAAGACTCAATTCTTCTTGAACACGTCTCTACTCCATCACAGGCCCACCATGACCCACATTCTTCGAGTGTGGAATTTAGAGTGTCGTCCATCTGGTAGTACAAGCTAGATTGCTTGGTGGAATGATGCTATTATTCATAGTGCGCACTTCCTACGCATTTATGGGTGACAACTTGCTATCATCCGTCGGTGCTCTTATGAGGCCACCACTGCTGACTTGCGTGCTACTACGGAGGCCTTAGCGGCTTGTCCTTTCTCCCCGTCACATCAAGTCTGGGTGGCGAAATTGAGACATCAGAAGCAAGTAGCAAATAGCTATTCTGCTAGGGCACTCAAATCAAGGCTCGGCTCCACTGGCTCAAAATTGGGGACTGTGCCTCCAAAGAGTTTTTTTTGGCTCTTCATGCTAGGCACTCTTCCCCAGGCATTAAAGCTATCAAAGATGGTGATCAAGTGCTCTCTGAGCTACCTGACATTCTCCAGGCTTTTGTGCGTCACTATGAGCAAGTTTTCATGGCTTAGGACCCCACGCCTGTATGCTAGCAAGCCCTTCAGAGCTGCCTTGCTATTGTGCCACATAGGCTTTATTCAGCCCAGATTAATTTTTGTGATCAATTATTAACAATTGATGATCTCAAGGAAGCTGTTTCCTCCATGGCTGATGATAAGGCTCCTGGGATTGATGGTTTCCCCTGTGAATTCTATAAAGCGCTCTGGGACTGTATTGGGAGTGACCTACATCATGTTTATCTTGAAGCCTTTCACAACAATTCTTTAGGCAATTTAATAAATAAAGACAATATTAAATTCATACCTAATTCTGGAGATCCGGAGGATATTTGTAATTGGCGGCCCATCACGCTTCTTAATGTTTCTTATAAAATTATTGCCAAAGCTTTGGCTCTAAAAATCTGCCACCTCTTACCTCAAATTGTGCATCCCGAGCAGACTGGATTCATCAAATCTAAGTTCATTCTTGACAACATTATTGCTGTTTAGGAAGGCATGGAATGGGTCGGACGTTCGAACCAGAAAGTTGTGTTTATTAAAATCGATTTTGCTAGAGCTTATGACCATATTGAATGGCCCTTCATTCTTGCAATGCTATAGGCATTGGGTTTTGGAGCCAATTTTCTTCAATCTATTCGCATGCTTTTTTCCGATGCCTCAGCTTGCATCTCCATTAATGGCCGCCAGTCCTCTGCTTTTGGCCTTTTTCGTTCTATTCGCCAGCGATGCCCTCTTGCCCCTGCCTTGTATGTTCTAGCGGCTGAGGGTTTTGGATATCTCCTGGCCAATGCTATCTCCCAACAATGTGTTAAAGGAATCACTCTCCCGGACTTTCAAGAGCAGTTTGTCAATGGACATTTTGTTGATGACTCCTTTCTCACTCTTTTAGAGGAAGAAGGATCGATCACTGCTGCCCTTGAATGCCTTGACACCTTTTGTCTTGCGTCTGGTTCTACAATTCAATGGCACAAAACATTGTGCTACAGAAAGTCTGTGCTTCCCACTCCTACATGGCTTCAACCCTATAACTAGAAGTGGATTGGTCAAGGTGGAATCTTTCGCTTCTTGGGCATTCCTTTTGCCTTCCAAGCTTCCCCCGGGAGCTTTGGCAAGCCGTGCTCTCCAGAGTTGAGCAGAAGCTGGCCTATTGGATCACCAAGCCTCTCTCGCTGGCAGGCAAATTCCAGGTGTGTTCCAAAATATTGGCTGCCACCCACATCTACTATTCTTCCTGTTGGGCTCCTTCTAAAGTAGCCTACAACATGCTTGAGAAGTTGCTCCACGATTTTCTTTGGGCCTCTTTTGAGACCCATAAGGGCTTTCATCAGGTCAATTGAGAATTTTGCTGTCTTCCCAAGGAGTCGACAGGCCTTGACTTGCTTTCCACTCAACGACAGGGAACAACCCTCTGCATCAAATGGATCA